>OY282559.1:181985843-182585843 GCA_958295665.1 Tipula vernalis | reverse complement strand
AAGTATTATGAAACCCGATACGACTAAACCGTCATTCATATAAACAAGTAAATTTTATGTATTATTTATAATCTAATAATTATTTTATTATAATACTTCAAATAAATAAACAAATAATAATCGTATTATAAAATTGGCTTTTTATTTTTGTAATCCAAAATAAATACTATCGTAACCAACACAAAAAATACGATACGTAAATATATCGCATAATTAGATCTGTTTACGATATGAAAAGAAAGCATCGTAAACGTATCGTAAAAATCTTTCTATTTACGTTACGTAAGAAATTCTAATTATTATGGGATGTTGGATTCGTAAACATATCGATTTCGAATCGCAAAAACGATTCGTAAACGATATTTTGTATGAACAACAAACATCACTTTCGTATCGCAAACGAATCGCTTTGTTTAGTGGGTATTATAGAATTAGTTGATCGATTGATTTAAAACGTTGAATTCTATGCACCAGGTTGACTCCAATATCTTTTAGTTTTCGTTACAGTTCTGATTTGAGACCACCAATGACATTCCCACTTCCTGTATATAAAAGCCTAATTATATCGTAATATATTTTTCAAAATTTTGGCGAGAATTATTGCACCATCGTCCTGTTATACTATGCTCTAACAAATAAAGCCATACCCTACAGTATATAATATAAAACGAAAGCGAATTCGAAGTGAATAAAAGGATTGCTTGCCATTAAAATCGAACAACAATATGACAGAAGGGGAATACTTCAAAAAATTATTACACAATTCGGGCAGCGTATTAAAAATTTGAGAATGTAGGGGAATATTTTTCAAATAAATATCAAAAATTTGTAGTAAAAATTATTTATCACAGGTTTCGGTCACAGTCTTAGTGAATACAGTTTTAATAATAATCGGAAATTTTACGGTTACAGGGCGAATTTACATTTTGTGGATAGGGGCATTAGAATTTATAAAATTTAACAATGATTTTTCAAGCTGTTCAATTGCGATTTATAAATAAAAATGTGCAGCTGTTCCTGTAAGTCGTATATGTACACTCAAAGCATTCAATCGAAATATGCGTACTAATTTTAAATGGAATGTGCGTACAATTATTTTCAAATAAAGTACATTACATACATCTGAACTTTATATCATATAAAAAGATAAGAATTCATGACTTGCCATGTCTTTTGTGAACGTGACCATTACGTAACTTCAATAAAACTATTTTCGGTGAACATTTTACACGATGCAGTTCAATTTTAAATCTACAATATTCTAATTCTCGAAATTAATTCTAATTTTTAAACAATTTAAATACTTACACAGAAAAAAGCAACAAAAATTGATTCGGGCTAAATGCAACTTTAGCTGCAGGAAATTGATTGCTAAACGGTAGGGTTTAATCATACTGTTTAAATAACTATAAACAGAGACAACGTATGTATTTATGATAGATTTCTCATTTTACTAAAATAACACAAAAAATAAACTTCTGATATTTCCAATGTTATCTGTCAAAATTCACAAAAATTGAATTTTTTCGGTACTAAGGGAATGTTTCCGAATGGGTACAAGTGGAAGAAATTCCCCATATAAGAAAATGTTAATGCCGCATGTGTTTTATATACGAATTACAAAGGGGTCCAGGGGCCCTATTCTCGAATTCCACATCCATTTTCCACATGCGGACATCTGTCAAAATTCGGAAATTGTAATTCGTATATGTATAAAACACATGCGGCATGGACATTTTCCTATATGGGGAATTTCTTCCACCTGCTTATACCCATTCGGAAATACTCCCTTAGTACCGAAAAAATTCAATTTTTATGAATTTTGACAGATGTCCATGTGTGGAAAATGTATGCGGAATTCGAGAATAGGGCCTCAGGTGTATAAATATGAAACCGGATTTTTTTAGTAAAAAGTACACGTTCATCGTATGATAATCGTTAAGAGTATTATATTCAAAGTATTGCCCATTATTAGTTATACATTTTTCCTATCTTTCTGTCAACGCGTGGATGCCACGCCACAAAAAATGTTCTTCTTTTGAGGGAAACCAGTTAACGAGCAATTTTCGTATTTTCGTAGGAAGTGAAGTGCTCCTCAACAAGCCCGTGCCCCATCGATGCAAATAAGTGATAATCGGACGGAGTCTGACGAGGAAGCCGCATGTGAAAGTATTTCGCAATTAAGTGCTTCCAACGTTTCCTTGACCGATTTTGCTTTGTGTGATGATGCATTATCATGCAGCAAAATCACATTGTGTTGCCTTTTATCATATTCTGGTCGTTTTTAACGTAAAGCTCGATTTAAATTGATCATTTGTTGTTGGTAGCATTTAGTATTTACGGTTTCACCAGGTTTTAGCAGCTAAAAATAAATCACATTCTTCTGATCCCACCAAATAAAGAGCATTATCTTCCGTCTGAGGCGACTTGGCCTTACAATCGATGTCGATGGTTGGCTTGGATCAACCCAAGACTTTTTGCGCTTTGGATTCTCAAAATAGATCTATTTTTCATCGCCAGTCACAATTCGATGGAGAAATGACTTTTTTTTGTATCTGGCGAGCAACATTTCGCAAGTGGTTTTTCGATTTCCCTGTTGTCTTTCATTCAGTTTATGCGGAACCCATTTTCCCAGCTTTTCGATCTTTCCCATGGTTTTTAAACGTATGTAGACGGCTTCTCGTGACACATTCAATTGATCCGCGAGTTGTTTTTGCGTTTGAGCGTAATCTTCATCCAACAGTACTTGCAATTCACTGTCTTCAAACTTTTTTGGTGGTCTTACACGTACTTCGTTTCTCACGTCAAAATCACCACTATTGAATTTATTAAACCACTCATAGAATTGTGATTTACCAAGAGCATCCTCACCGTAAGCTTCGACAAGCATTCGATGTGATTCTGCAGCATGTTTTTCAAATGATAACAAAAAATCAATGATGTCCGCAAATCATAAAAATTAGGGAAAAAACTCGACATTTGTAACACGTAAAAAACATGCGTTATTGTATGAAACTTGTATGGGTATGAATTGGATGTTGTTGACAGATGGCAAAAGAAAACAATGGCGCCGATGACGCGATTTGTCGAAAGAAACATTGACAGGTAGCGCCATTTATTGGTAAATTTCGGTTTCATATATATATATATATATATATATATATATATATATATATATATATATATATATATATATATATACACCTATTATATACGTAACACATTTTTAAATCATTGGCTTATAAAATACACCAATACAACGATAACATTGGAAATATTAGAAGTTTATTTTTTTCGTGTTTTTAGTAAAATGAGAGATCTACGATAGATCCGTTGTCTCTGCGATAGCCGTCCCAATAGAAATATTTTGGAAATTGTCTAAATTCAATTGTCTAAAAAGGCAAACTAGTATATATATAAAATAAAAACATGACATACCTACATCTAAGCCTGAATATGTATCGATTTCCGTTCATATAAGTAGTTTAATTTAATATTCTAGCGCTTGAATTGGCTAGAAACTTGATTAGCATAACGCAGCCTGATAACCATTTCAATGAAATTGAGCACGCTGGATTTAAATTTGAAATAAGCTAAACATATTTGAATGTTGACAAAAACTCTGTCCACACAATCTTTCAAATTATAATTTATGCTTATATAACATTTATTTGTATAAATCTTTGACCGAAAAACTTTATAAACAAAGAAATACATTCAGAAAAAAAAATCGTATAACGTATACATATGTATGAAGATAAAATAGCTATCAAATGCTAAATATATTAAATAAAGATTGACAAAATTGTAAATCAGAAAATCGATGAAACAAAAGAGATTGTGTGTGTGAGCCTTCATTTTATAAATATTCAAAAACATATTTCCAAATGAGGAATTTGATATCGTTATTAAGTCGCTATTTTTTTATTGATTTCCAATCAAAAATACATTTAGCTTGAATATTTTGTTAATAGCGTTTATTTTCAAGATATGCGAAAAAAACTAATGCAAGTCTTTAAAAACATTTGTACATACCGCGAATAGACTTATATCCTAGACAGACTAGGGTTTAACAAATCCGATGTAGCTAAACTAGTTTAAGTATTTTATGCAAAAACAAAGGCATTAGCTAATATCGAGGTTGACAAATTGCGACTAATCTCGAAAAATTCACTAAATTGGTTTTATTAAATCGCAGTGTGTTTAGGATATTACACAAGTTTGACCTATACATATTAAACCGTGTTTTCCATGAGAACTGCACTAGAACTCGATAAACTTTAAATTCCTTTTTGTTCTATGTAAACCGAAAAAAAAATCATAAAGCGGCAATATGTAGTGTATTTAACATAAAAACACATTTTAAGTTTAAAAATGTCCCCCTCAGTTATTTCATCAATATTTTATTATTTTTGGGTGACGTCATTACACGCGACTACACTCGATAGATTCATGGGTTTATCAAGTGTAACTAAAAAATAAGCAATAATTGTAATTATTTATTGCTATAACAGCTTGCTATATGTATTTATGTTAAATTCACTACACATTAATTAGCACTTCATGAATTAATTTTTTTTCGGTTTACATAGATTAAAAGGAATTTAAAGTTTATCGAGTTCTAGTGCTGTCCTCATGGAAAACACGGCTATAGTCTCAAAACCAGTTAAGTTTTACAACAATGTTGTCTACATATAAATTCCATTAAGCAGTATCTATATACAAGACGCTCATGATCATGATTTGTATGTTGAATTATAAATAAATTTAACTCAGTAAAATTTCGCAGCCGAGTATTTTTATTGGTTTTGTATATCGTTTCTTTTCTTATTTAAACCATAATTATACCGTCGCCGTCGTCGATTTATAATTCGAATGCACAACAAAACAACACATCGTTTCGCGCATATCATTAACAAATATTATATTACAAAGCATTATATTAAAAAACATAAAAAAATATCGGCGAGCACAGTAGAATAGAAAGTGAAAACTAAACTAAAAGCATAACTTCGACCGAATTTTCGTTTTTTTATTTCTACACACTATCTCGTCATAGTTATTGTTAACTGACAGCAACAATCTGAAAGTGAATCTTTATGAATTAATTTCCACACAATTGTCGTATGGTCGTTTTAGTCGCGCCATGTTTCACAGCTGCATGTTTACAATGCTTAGATTTATATATATATTCGCGAGATGATATCATGCAGCGAATTCTAATGTTACTATTGTTCAATTATGGTAATGAAAGTGAAACATTACTGTGAACCAAGTCTTTATTTGATATTTATGTCTACATTATCTTTTTACACATTTCTTATTTCATCTCAAAATTAATAAATTAATTTACAACATTTTTGCTAAGTGTACGACGTACAGTACATATACATAAATGTTGTAATTTAAGTTTGGGTTTTATTTTTTCAATGTAAACGTGTAATGTGATTGTTCAACTATATTGTCCCCGATTACCCAAGGTAATTTCTCGAACACGCTAAACAATTTGTATTATTTGAGATTAAAAAGTTTCGCTTTACAGCAATAGTTATAATTTGACATTCACGAATGAACTTAAAAATGTTATGGTCGTTTAACGATTTATTACAGACTAGATTTAAACTTGGACTAGAATAGAAATAATGAAGTTATGTAGTTACTTAAAAACGGTGAATAAAATTTAAATAACTAAATATTATAAGAGGATACAATGCAAAATTTAGAAGACTGTATAGAGAACGTGTGGAATCGAGTTTCGCAGCGATTTACATACATAATGCAACCCATAAAGAGAACAAAGAACACTGAATTAACAGTTTCATTATTACACAGTTGAAACACTTTGATTGTAATTAATTTTTATACAATTTTGACAAAAGTGAGTTAATAATTCATGACGCTACTGTGACATGAGAACATAATGACGTCTCAACCAACGATCTAATGAAAAAACTATTTTGGATAAAAGTTGTATGATTTTTATAGCCTGAATCATTTTTAAATCAGATGTCGGTTTTAACACGTTTCAAGGATAATAGCGTTTTTTTTAATTGTAACAGATGTATATTTTACTAATACATACAGATTCTCCAAGAAAATGGGAACAATTTTTCAGTTTTTAATTATCGAATCTACTTTTTGAGATATTTGAGGTTTGGTGAGGTGTAGACACTTAAAATATTGAGATAATTATTTGCAATGAAAACCGATTAAATAAATTATTTTACAATAAATCTAGTCCTTCTTATTACTACCACCGGCCCATTAATAAAAATGAATCAGTGTTTTCTTTCCTGCTCAAAATCTTACAGATTGTATCTAAAACATTTTTCCATCAGAACATCGATTTTGGTCGCTAAAGAGTCAATGAGTTGAGAATTACTGGACGGAAATAAGTTTTGGTAAATGTGTATATGTTCGAATGTGGGTTTTTTGGTTTTTCATTTTGCACGATGCAAATAAGAAGCATAACATAGCACAAATAAGAAAGATAACATGATATTAATAAGAGGATAAGCTAAGAAGGGAACAGTTATGTGTATGAGTATATCACTCAGAAGAGTTATATACTCATACACATAACTCAGAAAGAAACAATAAATTCTAAAAAAAACGTAAAAAGAAAAACATTACGAGTGTGGCGATGACACAAGACCAGCATAAGCACCAAAAAATATGAACCGATTCACTTATATTTGATACACTAATCCAATAAAAAATATGTGACGGGACACAATAGCAAAATGTATATATTATACGCCGGGTACATATCTAATCAACATCCAGGTGTATGTTAGTTTTCAAATTTTTGTAACTAAAAAAATGGAAATTGGAAATTTCCAGTTTAATATTAAAATAAATCTACATTTTCTAGAAAATTCGAAAATTAAATCTTCCTTTTCCAGAATTTCTGGAACTGGAACAAACCTGTGATGTGACTGAAGTAACTTTTAAGGAGGTTATTCAGTCCAAATATACAAGAGGTATTTCAGTCAAACTGTTTTCTGACCGAAACACGTTTTATTTGACTGAAGTTCCATTTTAAACGGGGGGGTTTTAGTCTTAGTATTTCTATGGGAAATTTTTTGACTGAAACGCCTTTCGACTGAAATGTTTTTGACTATTCCCGGAGCCTTCTAAGGTTCTAAGAAAATATACTAAACATTTAGGCTTATTTTCTGTTTTAAACTCTCTGATCTGAAGCGAGCAAATAGTGGTACACTGCCTGAAGGATTAGGACATCAGATAATATTTTTCGAGCCATTAGAAAAGCTTTTGAGTTAAACGCGACAGTTTGCTTGAAAATGTGCAACACTTCATAAATTTGATTTTGACGGTTTAATCCTCATTAGTGATTAAAAATATTTCTTTTTTAATTGAATTATGAATTATATAAATAAGTGATTTTGGTCAATACAATTTTACTTTTCACACTATACAATTTTTGTTGTTTCTTCCCAATGTATGATATATCAAACCGACCATTGCGGGTCTGTGGCAAGACATTTTAGATTTCTTTTTTTTTCAAAATTATAATTTTTAAACACAAATATGATTGGAATGTGAATTTTGGTAATATTGTGCAACTAGAACATAGTTCGGGTATGAATGGGTTAAAATTGGTTATAAACCCACAAAGGGTCCGTGATGCAAGAAGTTTCCTATAGTAAAATTATTCTGTAGCCGGATTCATGGTTTTCTTTGTTCGTTCTGATAATTTGTTTGCATTCCTCGAAAGTCACGTTATTTCTCTTTATGAGAAATACGATTAATTAAAAAAAAATATCAGAACGAATCCTTTTTAATGTATTGCCTTAATAGCCCAGTAAAAATAGACTTAACAGTAGTGGCGAAAATGAATTTCTTACAGACTCCAAACTTTGTAGGTATATTCATTAAAGCACTAGAAGCTTGTATAAAAAGTCTACTGAAATAAAGAAATTTGGAGCAAAGTGGCATATCAAAAAATGTTTTGAATAAGCGTTAGACCTGGCAAAATTACCTTTAATTTGGTTTTAGATTTCAGCGACGATAAAAACTGAACAATATGATATTTCAAATTACGTCTTTTTGTTTTTTATGTTTGGCTTCAAAATTTTCCATAATTCGGATAATCAACCAGTCAATTTGTAATTGTTTCCTATTGGAATATGTAATTTTGCAATGTCTACAATGCCTGATATAATTTTAATGTAAGCTAATAATTAGGCAAATCTTACTTTGTATGTATATATCAAAAGGTTATCAACGGCAGCAACTTTAACAACACCAATGTAAAATTGATCGCTTGTAAAATTTGAGGTAATAAAGCAATATGAGACCTTAAATCACTTGAGATTGAGATAGATACACTTACGAAGGTTATTATGGTGTAACCATTAACCAAATATATTATTAAACACGGAGTGAATTCTTATTGGGCTCTACGGTAAAACGCGAATAAGATTTAAAAAAAAATTATCAGTTTTCATGTACAAAATCATTTTTCCATGTAAAGTGGTTTTCCGTGTTCACGTTACTAAATTAAAACTGCCTTAATTTAGCGAACTATTGGGCCCGATTCTGAGTTCAAACTTTGCAAATTCATATAGGAATCGGGCCCAATACCGTTTATAGATAAATAAAATAAAAGCCAAATTAATAGTATATAGTGCTCCCAAGGAGTAAAATAACGAGATTATTGTACATACGTGTGAAGAAATTACCGCCGGAGGCTGCAGGTCATTTTTATTAAAAATATAATTTTTGTCAAGTGGTTTTCCTACAAAAAATTACCCGAGCAAAGTTTCAAGTTGCCTTTGAGTTTTCTTAAAATATTTGTTAAAACTTAAAATTCCCTTGCAGTTTTTAGGAAATAATTTTGATAAGATTTGATAATAATTCAATTTACATTTTGAAATAACGGTGACTAGCCGCAGCATTCAAACAGACCTTCTTAGAACCCAAGTTGCATCGACTAATCTCACAACAGCGCGACAATGGATCTAGATATTCAATTAGACTGCAAGAGGGCCTGCAATATTTACAGAATTTTTCACAGCATACCACATTAAACTAAACAATGGTGCAAAACGCTGCTCAACTGTACACTTCCATAACAAGACAGAACAACAATCATTTAGGATTTAAATTAAAACAAATATTTATTTTATTTATATCTTATCGAATTATTTATTTTGATTCCGGCCACTGGGAAGTTATATTTTTCATATAAAATCGATAGCGAACGGTTGCCTGTTTTTAGAAAGGGGAAAGGGGTTTTGGGAATTAATAAATCCAAAATAATTCAAAATACGCTTATACAAAAATCACAAGAATTTGTATTATTTTATTAATCTTCGTAAGTGCCCTAAAGTGTAAGCGAAAATTGGAATGGTCTACAATTTTGCGTGACAAAGTAAAGAAAACGAATGTTAAATTATTTGGAGTTAACTCGGTTACTTATCTATGTAATAATATTCGAACATTGGAATTTATTCACAAGCAAAAAATCAACTAACATTTTGATTTTGTTTTAATCTTAATTGTAAAAAATTAATATTTTCCGAAGTTGGAATTTTTTAGATAGTGAAACCTGACGGAGGACTCTCGCTACCTGGAAAGAAATACAAACACTTTACAAGAGCGAAATATTTTGGCAAACGATATTACATATACAATTTGCTTTTTTTAGTAAATTTGTTCAACAATACTTATTTTTATATTATTGCTAGTTCCCAAAACCCGTAATACAAATAAACGTGAATAGATGATAGCTATACACAAAAAACATTTTAGTTTATGCGAATAAATAAATACAAAGCATATCACAATCAGAGTTGCACTGTAACTCCACTTTAAACTACCATAAAATAGTTTTTGTTTACATAAAACACTCTATTATCAAATCGACGATAATAAATAAAACAAAATTTAAAATCTACAGAACATGCTTAATAGTTGTTTTTATCTAGAACAAATATTGTTTAAAAAAATTGTTATATTAAATTTTATTTTTGTATTACCATAATATATAAATTTCCATGCCGTTTTACAAAATGCGCTTTGTGTGATGGAATAAAACTAAACCTGGTTAGGTTTGTGTGGTTTCATATTTAAAGACTGTTTCAGGTTTCAGTATATGTAGTTATAAATAATCATGCAATTTTCCAATTAGTATACTTAAATAGTATTTTTTTTAATGGTTGTCTTAAAGGTAGGCAGGATAATAGATAGGTAGGTAGTTAAGTGAGTAAACTGGGGATGGTAATTTATATAAATTTTATACAGCAAAAGTGTGATCGGTTTAAGTTTTTTGTTTTAAATACATAACACATATAACTTACCAAAAAGTTCAAATTCCCAAAAAGTAATATATAATAATAAAACAGAATTATAAATTCGCAAAAATACTTTAATTAAATAAATAAATTAGCTGGTTTTATTACATTTAAGTGAAATAAAAAATTAAATTAAAAAAATTATATAATGGTGGTTAAAAAATGACGTTAGTATATTACAAAAAAAAATTATTAAATTAAATAATAATAATAAATGTAAAACAAATATGTAATAATAAATTTAAAAAAAATGAGTGAAAAATATAGAGGATCATTCATTGATTAAAATGGGTGAAAAAAAAATAAAAATAAACAAAATTTAATGAGCTTAAGAACATAAATATAAAACACCTCTCATTAATTAATTATAATGAATGCGCCTTAAAGAGAAGCTCCATTTTAACCAACTAAAGCAAGTTTTTTTAAATCAATATAAATTACAAAAATATTTTTAATTTTTAAAATTTTTATTTGTTAATTAAATATTCAGTTTTTTACATAATAATATTATTTGATACAAAAATATAATATAAATAAATAAAAAACAATAAATTAATAAACAAATACACCAATCATACAAATTACCCTAGATAAAAAATAGTAATTATCAATTTTCAAAAAGTAATATACATACTTAATACCTTTATGCCAAAAAGCCAAAAAAAATTTCTTTGTGGACTGAACTATAATTAATTTTTATATGTAAAATAGAGATTAAATTAATTCAGGGTGCTTTGGAAATTTTCATTTAATTAAATTAAAAATATTTTTTTTATTAAGCAGAATTTGCTTTGTTAAAAAAACAACTCCGATGGAGGAATTTAGCCCCATAATATACCCATTGGTCTAATTAAACGAAATTCCTCCATTCGGCACGTAAACATACATTATATTGTATTAGATAAATAACTTCTAATTTTTGTTTTTGTTATTAATATTTTTTAAATTTATCTAAACATTCCTCTGGCGAATTCTTTCGATATCTCAAAAACGCCCACGGTTTTCTAAATGACATGCTCAAACTTCGTATATCGAAAGAACCCTCTTTATATACCATATATAAATATGTATTAACAATTAAATGTATAATGATATTCGTGTTTATTTAGTGGGTGTCTCCATATAAAAGCTGAAGCTGATTAAAAAAAAGGAATACAGTAAACCCCCGTATAGTTTCGTTTATGTACAAAATAGTGTGTATTGTTGAAATTAAATTAGTATAGTTTTTAATATTTTTATTAAGTTGATATGCGATTGTTGAGTCACATACATCTACAATAAATTACAAACAGGAAATAATGTTGGTTACATATTTATGTATAGTAATTGAGTATTTTATAAATTTTATATACAATAAATAAAAAAAAATTTAAAACTATTCAAAAAATATTACATTCAAAGTTCACTTACAATATGTATACTTTTTATTTTTCGATTTAGTTCATTTGCAATAATATAGTGTTTTTAAACAAATCATTAGTAATTCTTCGCAACGGGAGGCACAACTACACACAATTGTATAGTTTGACAGGCTGGAGAAAACAGGGAAAACATGAGTAAAATCTAGTGTAATATTAGACAATTTAATAAAATTGTTTAAAATCATAATCGTGGGCCAAATTTATATTCCATTTTCTTAGATTGGTAGCTCCGTAGCAGACATCTGTGTCAAATTTCGTGTAAATATCTTTATTAGTTAATGAGATACGCTTGTTTCCTTTCACCTAAAACAGTGTATTTTTCGATTTTTAAAATGAGTTCAGCAAAGAAGTTGTATTAAATTTTGCTTCAAATACTGAATTTCGGCTTTCAAAACTTTGAAAATGCTGGATAAGGCGTTTAGTGACAATGCACTGTACGGAGCGAGTGTTTTTGATTACTATAAGTTGTTCAAAGAAAGCAGAGAACGCTTTGAAGGCGATGAACGTCCCTGCCGTCCTTGGACGTCTACCGATGAACACCACGTCAAGGAAGTGAAGGATTTGCTACTCAAAAATCATTGATTGACAATTAGAGATCTCGTTGACATAACGCAAATATCGCTTGGGTTGAATAATCAATTTTGAAAGACCATTTGGGTCTCAAACGAGTCTCATCTTGTTTGATTCCAAAAACTTCAATTTTTCGAAAAAGCACGTCGTGTTAAAGTCTGTGAAACAATGATTTCTGACTACCAGAGCGTCATCAAACGAACTATTACGGGAGATGAAACATAGACCTATGTAAACGACCTGGAAACAGCCAACCGATCAAGTTAATATCGTGCCAAAGGCGAGCCAAAACCGAAAAAAACACGACAAACCATGTCAAATTTCAAGGTGATGTTGACAGTTTCTTCGATTATCGTGGTGTGGTGCAACATGAATTTCTTCTGCCGGGCTAAACTGTTAACAACGGATATTATTTGAGCCTTCTGCGTTGTTTGCGTAAATCTATTCGCCAGAAGCGGCCATAATTAAAGGCAGACAACTCCTGGTTTTTGAATCAGGAAAATACGCCGTCTCACAGTGAATTGGTTGTACGTGACTATTTGGCCAAAACTTCGACCTACATCGTTCCACAACCGCCTTAATCGCCTGATTTAGCTCCGTCTAGCTTCTGGCTATTCCCGAAACTAAAAAAACCCGAAGAAGCTTTGAAGGCCGCTCCTGAAATCGACTTTAACAACTGTTTCGAAGACTGGAAAAAACGTTGGCATAAATGTATTCTATCCGAACGGAATTACTTTGAAGAGGATAAAATTGAAAGGACAATAAGCCGCTTGTCATTTATTTAAAAAATTTAACTATTTTTTGATTACAGTAGTATTTTAATTTTTTCTTTTAAGGATGTTACAGTCTTCTAGGACTATACACTACCGTTCATAATTATTTGAACAAAGCATTTTCAGTTATTTCTAAGGATTGTTATAAATATTGGGTATTTTCTTTAATTCATTCTGGATATTCCGGACATTCTGAAAGTGATGTAAATCATTATTTTATTCATTCAATTCCTTCTATTCCTTTTTTAGTCCATTCATTTATTTATTCGGAATATCCAGGATGTTTTCTTTTTATACTTTGTACTCTTCTTTGTACTCATTTTACTCTTTGTTTTCAATGCAAAAAGCATTAGACAGTTTAACTTTAAAGTAACTTTAATAGTTTATTTTGTTTTTGTGTTGATTTGTTAAATTAACATTTGACTTTGTTTAAATATTTGTATTTATTGGGGACTCACGACAACCGAAGTAAGATGACTATTTTAGATTTTCTAGAATTATGAGTTAATTTATAGAAAATCTAACATAAATAAATTTCTTACTGACACCATATTATTGTACCAACTCTTAATGTGAGTCCTAAACACAAACATTTAAACTAACAAAATCTAAATTTATTTATTGGGTGTACAAATAAGTTTTGAAAAATTTACAAAAGATGGCGTAACTAGTATTAAATCACATCGGACCATCTTGTAACTATATTCATGTTATAGCATCATCATTTCCCTCTAAAAATCACTAAGTATCATTTCACTGATGTGTAAACAACATTTTTTTTTGTGCTCTAGCATGTCAACCTTTGTGCCAACAAAACACAATTTGCGGGAAACGCTGCTTGTTTGTTTTAATTTGAAGAAAAGTGCAGCTGATGGACATCGATTGGTGTGTGAAGCATATGGGGAACATACTCCATCAATAAAAACATATGAGTACTGGTTCCGGCGTCTTAAAAGTGGCGATTTTGAAACGAATGACAAAGAACCCGAAAGGATGCCAGTAAACCAAGATTCATACCAAACTCAAGAGGAGCTCGCTGAAACTTTTGGAGTAACTCAACAAGCGGTTCAAACCCGTCTTAAGGCCATAGGTATGGTGCAAAAATTAGGAAATTCGGTTTAGAATGAACTCGAGCCAAGAGGCGTCGAATGCCGTTTTTTCAACTACTCCAAAGTCAAAATCGGAGGGGTTTTTTGGATCGAATCGTGATGGGAGACGAAAAGTGGATCCACTACAACCCAAAGCGCAGAAAATCTTAAGGTAAGCTCGGTCATGCATCAACTTCAACGGCCAAACCGAATATTCATGGCAAGAAGCTAATGCTGTGCATCTGGTGGGATCAGTTCGGAGTGGCCTACTATGAGCTACTCCAGCCTAATGAAACCATCACTGGAGAATGTTATCAACAACAATTGATGCAACAATTAAACACGGGTCGATTATTGGATCGCCTCAAAAGACGAGAAATTTTTTCGACGCGGAATCCGTATGCTGCCTGAAAGATGAGAAAAGTCGTAGTTAATGATGGACAATAGTTTGAATAAAAAACATTGTACCAATTTCTCTGAATAAAGCTTCGAAATTATAAAAAAAAACTTCATAACTTATTTGTACCCCCAATAACAACAAAATAGAAAACGAAAAGAAACAGGCTGGTGTTTTACAAATATTGGGCCCAGTTCTCAGTTCAAAACTTCTATCTTGTGTATAACAGGAAGCGTGGAAATAAAATTTTATCATTCCAGAATCGGCCACAATATCCCGTATTCTGGCACCATAAAATCGATTTTGTATTATTTTATTTTATAACTATGTATATAACATTTCATGTTATACAAAACATAAAATTGTAAATCGCGGAATACGGTCTATTATTTGGAATAAACTACAGGAATAACTGAAAATGTTTTGTGCAATTAATTAAGAATGGCAGTGTTCATATTAACATTAGATGATCGTTGTCCTCAGTACATTTGTATGATAAGATAATGATGAATTATTGTTTCAGTACAGAAATATAAAAATCTTCGATATTTTTATATTTTAATGTAAAACATTACTATGATAAACACCAAATCAAATTAAGCGATATTCATCAGTTCAATTCACTAGTGGAATTTTGGATATTTTGTTATCGAAAAATTCATTCGTTTGACTTTTTAGTTTTGTAATAGCAAAGAATTTTGCTTTGGAAAAATTCGATTTGTTTGGTTTTCAATTTCTTACAGCAAAAAATTCGATTTATCAAATATTTCGAGAAATTTCGCAGGATTAATAAATTTTATAATCGTTGCCAGCCTAATCTAATAATTAAACTTATGCTTATTACACAGCTTGATGGCAAATGCTTTTAATATTGCCTAGTCTAACTAGACGTTTTATAAAATTCATTATTAGCCAGAAAATGAAAATAAATCGGTGCCTATAAAATCTATAGTGTTCTCGATTAGCAAGGTTGGTAAGAACCTTGTTTTTAAAAGTTTTTAGGATTCCGTTCGTTCTATTTGCAAATAGTCGCAATTCAATGATTAAAAATAAAATTTAAGAATGCCGCCAAAAAGTAGCATTGTAGTCGTTTATATACATCGATATTGATGCACTACTGTGACTGTAATATCTGGAATTGATTGCAAAAATGCCTGCAACATCTGTACAATTGCTGAATTCTTGAAGCACTCTATTAAAGGAGCCTGTACTACCGAAGCCATAAAACCTTTTTACCAATACATACTATAGTTCCCATTCCATAAAGACATTTTTAAGGCTAAAAAATAAATTAAGCCATCAAGTATTTACCATACATTTGATGGGTAGTTGTCCTTCATATATTCATGTTCGTTTTTCGGCCTATGCAATCCATTGTAGCCTTTGGTTCGCTCTTAAAAGGAAAAAGTCATTGTCATTTAGTTTTTCTTCAGATTCATCTGCAACCACGTTAGATAAAAAGGCTACAAAACTCTTTGTGAGCTTTTAACTGACAGAAAATTTGATTTTACTGGATAAAGAAACTTTTCTCGACTGAAGTCGTGTTCTCGTCAAAATAATCGTAAACGGCCCGAAATTTTTTGTATGAATATATGGTACAATATTATACTGCTAAATATTATGCACATTCTTCAATTTCTAAAATACAATCTTTTTATTATTTTTTTATTTCAATTTAAATGTTTATAATGGTCTTTTACTTGGATAGAGTTGGTTATAACAAGCCTACTAAATCTATTGATCGAGACTCCAGAGTATTTTACCAACTTTATCAAACAGCAAGGGCCGTTTATTAATTGATAGAAAGAAATATCATTGACCAACATAAATAAATTGCTCTTTCAAATTCGAAAAAGCCGGCAAACTATAACAGCTCTCAGTTAAAATGGAAAATTCACTGCCAGATCTAAACGAATGTATGCAGGATTCGTCACTCGACATGTTACCAATTGAAAATGCTGTAGTTTCGTCAATTATGAATATTTTAATTTAATAAGTTAAGACATTGTTCAAAATACACTAAATTTCAAGAAAACTTTATCACTGTTCAACATGATGGCTACCACGCGGAAAAAGGCATAAGTGCTCCGATGAGACATTGCAGGCTGCACGAATTTAAGTCTTTGGCAAATTTTGTAGTTTCTGATGAAAAAATGTTTACAATTCAATAATATGTAAATAAACAAAATGATCGTTTAATTGAAGAACAAATCCAGCGAGAATTTGGACAACCGAGCTGCTATGCGTAAACTACCTCCTGTTTCTGTGTGACGGTTTGGGCCGCCATAACTACAAAAGGTCGCCCTCCTCTCAATTTTATCGACCAGGGTGTTAAGATGAACCAGCAAGTGTACCAACAAAAGGTGTTATATGATGCGTTGATCCCTGGGGTACAAAAACAATTTGGTGCTCACCGCTGGGCATTCCGACAAGATTCGGCACCGTAAAGGTTGTTCGATACAACAATTTTTATAAAATCACATAACACGGCTCATTTATTTCTTCACAATAATGACCTCCATATTCGCCATACGCACATACGCTCCATTTTCAAGGCTAAGGTGTCAACAAAAAAATATGAAAGAGTGGAAACATTGAAGTCAGCGCTTTGTCGGGAATGGCAACGAATTACACAGGCTCAAATCCGTGCAGAGGTAGCCTTATCGAAGTGACATATTTTTCGTCAAATTTAATGTACTTTCAACACGGTATTAACAAATTAGGTAAATAAAAAGGCTTACAACTCTTCTACAAGTCTCTCAATTAAAGGGCAATTTTCATCATGATAATTACAGTTTTATTGTTGGAAGTGTAGAAGACAACGACCAAATAGTAACGAGAAATTTACAATGTCAACAAAAGTTTCTTGGTGGTATTCTATCATAGTATGTGTGAAATGGTGTCCCAAAGTATTATAAAATATACTACCTTTTTCTAACAAACGAAAAAATGCAATAAGCTAGCTCTCTCGATAACTACGAACCAAAAAAAATATAAGATATAGATGTAAATTTCTCCCTTGCCAATTAGATCCAGAAAGCAAACATTGTCTACTATTACCGAAATACAACTTTTTATTAGGTTCTTTTCGGACATTAGTTGACGATTCTACTCAAGTGAAGTTCTCAAAATACGTATTGGCATTTGTAAAATAACAGTTCGATTAATTTTTGTACTTCAAGCAGATTAAAATTTTCTAAATTTTCTAGCAGATTGAAGTGTTCTAATAAAATGACAGTTCCTGGACGATGTCGAGGCAACATCGCCATACAAAATATCCTACAATATGGGGTAAATGAAAATTTCGAAGAAAATGTAAAACTGTATATAAAAATTAAGCTTTTTTGGACACCAAGCAAATGTGTTTTCTATATTTTTAAACAAATTAAAAAATTATACAACATGCTTCGTGCTAATAATCAGCGCATTTATCGCTTAATATTTACCTTATAAATATAACACAAATATTCGTCAGCTTTAGAACCCAATATAAAAAACTAAGACACAAGTGTACATTATAAAGTCAAAGATTGACCGCGATTTCTAACACAAAAATTAACACTTTCCTAGTCACGCGCGACGAACTATTATAGGAAATCAAATAAAAAAAAAACGTAATCGTGCAATTTTAATTCAAGAAGTGCTTCATAAAGATATCCTTTATCAACCATATTAAAAATAAGTCAAACAAAAAAGTATTGAAATGAAATCATTTAAGCTCACACAATCCCATAAAAATTCAGTAATGTTTTCAGCTTTGTTTAAAAAATTTACAACACTTGGATTATTATTAATAAAAATATTATTGCATATGAAAATGAAAAATAACAAATTAAATATAGAAATATTGCAGGTATTTTGAATTACATAATGGTGACTAATAATTTATATACAGAGCAAATGGTGATTGAATTGAAAAATGCAACAGTAATAGATATACACACTTTAAAAACAGGTAAGTTATTAAGGATGAAGATGCTATTAAATGAGTAATTTGAAAATTTTTGACAAACCAAAAGCTAATAATTAATAATGTAAATTAGTACTCTTGTAGAAAAGTAGTGCACTAGTCAGTTGCATTTCGTATTATCACCTTTGCTCTACATACATAAAATTTGTGTTTGTAAGTTGCTCCATTACGAATAAATTTAAGAAAAATGTTTTATTTTTTTATTTTTTACAATATTGTTTATATATGATTATTTTCTATAAACTATTTCATTAAATATTAAATTAATTAATTTGTATATTCACAATCAAATTACCCAAAAGTAAATAAAATTCAAAACATATTTTAAGGTTGGATAATTATTTTATTATGTATATATAATATTGATATAAAGACACCAAAAAGAAACCAATCAAACAAAATAAAATAAATGAAAAATTAAAAACAAATCAAATAAGTAAATCAAATAAATAAAACAAATATCACAAAAATGAATAAAATTCACGTATTCAAAAGTAAATCTCAATTCATTTTTATTTTACATAATACAGTTTTTAACATAAACATAATCTTGTTACTTTTTATATTAAAAACTATATTATGAAATACATAATTATTTATGCGGGGTGATTCACAATTCCAGGCAAAAAATATCATAAAATAAGTCGAAAATGTAAAATTATTTGTTTGCCTAACGGGCTTTGTTTTCGAGTTATACGGGCCCAAATGCCCCCGATGTGATTTGAAAAAATACTAACAATAAGAATCACAACAACAATAAAAATAACATCATTTGAAAAACGGCATCACATACAACGATCGCATTTAGTCAAAGACTGAAATGTAAATTTTAGCGCGAGGTTCTGTTGAATTCAATGAATCCAATGTTTCGAATAATGGTGTATTAAATAATTGTCATAATGAATACGGGTAGGTGTTTAGCTTAACACTTGTAGAATTAGCTCTTTTCGCGCTGCTAACCTTGTGGCTGCGCTGAAGGTGGTCTTTTTGGAATTGTTATAGTTAATTGTAAACTATAAATAATTTAAAAATCTGATGATATTTATTACTATATTAAAAATTTAAATTCCGTCCAGGAGCTTTGGGCTCTTATAACTCTAGCTCGTTAGGTAGGAAAATGTATTTTATTTCGACTTATTTTAGTTGCCGTATTTTTCCTTGAGCTATAAAACAACACTTATATAATATATATATATATATATATATATATATATATATATATATAGTATATATATATATATATATATATATATATATATATATATATATATATATATATACATATATATTTATGGTCTATAAAAATTATTCATAATGTATTACGTTATTTTTATTTATAGTATATAAAAGTGTTAATTTAAAATTGTGACTTGAATAGTAAAACAAAATACAGAACTATTCAATTGATTTTATTAGTTACTCTTCCTTTTACCTAATATACTTTATGTTTTGTTCTAATTTTTTTTTTTAAATTAGTACATGCAATTTTCACAAAAAAAATTCTTCGTCTTATAATCGGTAACGAAACATCACAATATCTTGTTTCTAATTTTCTTGTACAAACAAATATAATAAAACACAAAAAAGATAAGCATTTTTGGTGATTAAAAATAAAACAAAAAATGAAAATTTCAATTTGTATTTTGAAATTCGGACAAATTCATTATTTAAATAAACCAAATTTATTTATATAAATATAAATTATAATTTTGCAAAAAATTATTATAAGGCAATTTCTTAACCCGGTTATTTACAATAAAAAATGAAAACTTTTTTATAAAAAATACTTTCACATAGCTAGATTTGATTTGTAATATATACAGTAGCGAGCGAAAGTGTTACATTATTTATACAATGAATCATGTGTGGAATCATTATTTATGGTGTGGGAATTTTTTATACAAAGATACGAAAATAATAACAGTAATAATTTATTCTCTTATTACAATATCGTGTAAACTACTTATAGTAGTTAACTAACTAGTCTAAACATTTATATACTTTATTATTATATTTTTAGAATTACAAACTTATTTTGTAGAGGCGAAGGCGAATGCGAACAACGCAGTGAACGGACCGAATTTTGTACAATTTCATACAAGCATTCCTTTCAACATTAGGCGCATTTTTCACTGACATGTTTCGCGGTACTATGGAAATGATTTGTTTATAAATCATTCAATGTAGACAAATACATTAGTCGTATTTCCATGAGAATTTTAAAACAACAATTGCTCGCGACAGGCGAATTAAATAATTCAAACCAAAAGTTTGAATTATTTAATTCATTCCTAATTTTAGTTATACCACCTGACACCAGATGCTAAATTGTTCCGCCTCTTTGTTGTTTTATTTCAATTCGAAAAAATAATTCGCGACTTGTTTCCATGAGAAAAAATAATTCGAATTAAATTTTTCTCATGGAAATACAGATAATATTAATCCTAAAATACATGAAATACTTAGGTAAATAAAGTATTTGAATTGTTAGTTCTGACAGATTTTCAAGTAAAAAAACACGAATTTTGGCAGGAATTTTTCCTCTGGGACTATTTAAAGAAAGGGTTTAGCCGGACCACCAGAAATTTATCATAAAATATTATGTTTGGCTAACTTCATCAAAACGTAAATGGCAATACCACATGAATCTTTACTTCGTTGGTCTAGAAAGTTTCATACATCATATATTGCCTTCATTCCGAAAGCATTTTCAAGCCAAATTCAACAATTTTAGACCGAATTCAATTATTTTCAAACCAATTTCAATAAATTTCATATTGAAATCCACAATTTCAATAAATTTCATATTGAAATCAACATTGTTCATATCAAAATCAAAATTTTTTCATAACAAAGTAAGTTTATACCATTCATTTCAAATAAAATAATTTTTAATTCAAATTAAATATTTTCTATTTCAAATTAAACAAGCATCCCTTATGTACAATATATATTTTTAATATAATTCTTAAATAAAATGTATTTATTATTTATTGACAATAGTTCTAATTCATAATTTAAAATGTAATTCTATAGAAAATAATTCATAATATAAAAAATTCAGTAAATTCAGCATGAATTTTTATTCTAGTTGATGATTTGAAATTGCCAAGAGAAACTTGTTTGTAACGTTGTGTAAATAGTAAATATTGCCTGTCTAATTATATCTGTCAAACAATCAAACTACTTCTTTCATTTGGATCTGCTAATAAATTTCTCGCACATAGTTTAGCTATTGAAAATACATTTTCAACAGGATTTAACTAAAGTATTACCGATGTAATTGTAAAGGCCATTCTAACCATATCATCTGCAGACTGTTCAAACAATTACCCAAATATGACAATGAAATTCGCCTTAGCAATTTTAAGTCAACTATTAAAATAAAAATGCATGCTGAATTTACTGTAGATTTTATTAATTATTATCAATTATTTTTTATAGAATTATACTTCAAAAATACATACATACACATGAATGCTTTTGGAATTTAATAAAAATATTTAATTTAAATTAAGATTTATTATTTAATTATGTAATTTGATTTGAAAAAACTTAAATTTACTATGAAAAAAGTCGATTTTGATTTGAAATCAAATAAGAAATTTATTAAACTTGGTTTGAAAATAATTGAAGTTGGTCTAAAAATTGTTGGATTTGACTAAAACTGCTTTATTTGTTGAATTCGACAATATTTCTTCTGGATTTAGGATGAAGAATAAACATTAAATTAGCAATACAAGGTTTAGAAACTCAAATGAAATAATTTAATTTCAAGCCAGTTTAATTAAATAATTGTTGATAGTTAAATACACCGAAATCAAAACTATAACTCTATAACTCAAGTAGGAAGCGCGAGTTAACTAAATGAGGTGCTCGAGTACGTGTTGAACTGAAGCCTCACGCTCGCCACTGTATATAAAATATACAACACAGAAGTAAAATTTAATTTTTTTATTCATCTCATTCAATTTCTTTTAAAAAATACCTCAAAATAGCATAATATTCAAAAGTGAAAGTAGTTTAAATGAAAGAAGAAAGAATTAAGAAAAAAGTAAAAAAAAATAAAATAAGTACACTGAGATTTATACAAAATAAAAATAAATAAAATTTGGCCACATTACAAAAAAAATTTCAACAAATTTAAAATATTTTTTTTGGTACATCTCATTTTTTTTGTTTAATTTCTGTTTGTTGTCTTTTTTCTAAGTAAGTAAAAATACAATTATGAAAATTTCTATCTACAGTAAAAATAAATAAATAATAATAAATAAAAACAATTTTTTTTTATAATGTTTAATTTATATATTATAAATGAAACCACCTTTCACCTCACAAATAATAATTTATAATTTTAATTAAAAAAAAATTGTTGTATGTACTTATATATTTGATTTGCACTCATCAAAATGGATGATTTTAGTTCTAAAATTGTGTTAGAGATTATAAGACACATTTTTATTGAGTATACATGCAAAGTGCGAATAGTGAATCGATAACCACTCTTTTTTAGCAAATTACGATACAAAATACAATAGTGAACATACATTTTCTCAATTTAGAATATATAAAACGTCCTAAATTAATATAACTGCCTAATAATACTTTAAAAATTACTTACATTAATTATTTTGAAGTGTTTTAGGGCTTTTAATTTGTCTGTAAGTAAGTTTATTAAATGGCATATTTTTTTTAAAAATACCAATTTAATATTTGCACTTTGTGTGATTATTCTCTAACACTAAAATTTAATTGAAAAATATATTCGAAGTAATCGCGTTTTATTATTAGTCTTGTTTGTATAACGTTACGTTGTATAAAAGGTTTTTAACGTGCATACATGCAACTATAGAATTTAAAAAACTACTAATTTGAGAAGCTACATTGTGCTTTGTTTTGGAGTTAATTTTAAATGTTAACCCTTCACCAACCATCACTATTATCATCACAATTTAGCAAATAATGCACATAAGATCGGCCCAGAATTCGCAACCTGAAGGAGTTCGGAATTTAGTTCTAAACTAAAAAAAGACCTAATCTTAAATTTCCTTTCACGGTGATTTACTACTTTACAAATTAAGATTTTTAATAAAACGTAAGATGATAAAATTTGAACATTTTGAAGGGAAAATAAATTTCAAATGTCTCTTATGTTCGTAGATATTGATTCGAATATCAAATTATTAATGATAAATTAAACGAACTATTTAAAAATTAAGTAAATTAATTTGATTTAACTGTTTTCAAATTTGAACATAATTTTTTAAAAAAAAATGTAATTTTTGATACGTTTTAATTGCAATTCAAAATACTTAGTTTTCCAATAAAATATCTTGAAAATTTCCAACCCGGATGATTAAATGCAGACTAAACTATTTTTTTGTTTGATAGCGAACACCACTTTAGTTTAAAGTAGTCCGTATTTGGTCCGACTAAGGAACACATCCTTAGAGAAGAATATTTACTGCAGTTGCATCTTCTTTACGAAATTCTCCTTTAGGCTCTGAATCTTGGATTTAGACGAATATTTTGAAACACAACGTGTAAAAAATGAAACCTGAAGTGCAATTGTGTTTCCTAATTCATCGATACTTCGATAAAATTATTTAACGATCAAATCTGACAATGACGATCGTATCGTAATTACTATTCATTTAAACATGACCCGATCGATATCTAAAAAACGATAAAATAAAAAATATATACATGCAGGGGATGTAACAAAAATTCTTCAATTTTAAATTAAAAATCCATTTTGAAAAGTACAACGTCTTACAAATGAAACAAGAAGCATTCAAAAATTTTAAAAATTTTAAAACTATTAATCCAAAAAGCAAAACATTTTTATTTTATTTTACATCACCTTAAATGTATTTTGAAAATGAAATTAAATAAATAATTTTTAAATGCTATTTGTTTATTTAGAAAAAAAAAATTGTTTAATATATAGTATATAAACTTATTAATTTTTTTTATTGTTTATATGAATATATAAATTTGGTGCAGAACAGTCACAATACGGCCATTTTTGATTTAAAGTACTTTTTTTATCTAAAACCAAGAAAAAATATAGAAAAATACTAATTTAGCATATAAATGAAACACACAAATTAATTATTATTAATTATAATTATATATGTTACGGAGAATGTGAGGAGGCGGGCGAATGTTCGAATAAAAAAAAGAAAAATTCATTTCTTCAATTATTGCAATAGAGTCCAGCTATTCCTTACATGCTTGCCAATGCTCCTTCAGTACTTTGTAAAAGGTATTTTTTAACCCCTCGGAGCTGGAGCTTAGCCCAAAAAGTTTTACACTTCATGTTGTACACCTGCTTAACGGGAGCTCCGAGGGTTTTTTAAAAGATCCTTTATTCGAGAGAATTTAGAGTCAGCAAACAATATGGAGATAAAGGAACATATTACAACAATTTATGATGTTTAAACTGTATTTTGTTCATTTTTATTCGTACATTCGCTGGCTCACATTCGCCGTAACAATATTTTGATATATGGTACAAAATATATATGTATATATATATATATATATATATATATATATATATATATATATATATATATATATATATATATATATATATATATATGTATATATATATATATATATATATATATATATATATATATATATATATATATATATATTTATATATGTATAATATATAAATGGTTAAAATAAATATTAATTATTAAATAAACAAAATATATGTATATATGTAATGGATTTTTTATAGATGTGGGTATATTAGTTAATTATTTTAATTAAATCAAAGTATATACTTATATAGATAAAAAGCGATTATAATTAAATAAAACACGCGTAAAAATGTATGTTTAAGTAAATATATATAATAATAGGCCAAACCGCAAATAACAACACATTACTCCTAAATATTAAAAAATTCCAACAAAAACCAAAAACAATATAAATTATTTTTATTAAGCCGGAAAAACTAAAAATTTTTGGAGAAAACAATAAACCAAGAAATTAAAAATATGTAACACGCTTTCGTGTTGCACCATATAAATAACAAAACAATCGCCAAAGGCGGAAATCTATAAAAAAAAATTTTTTTTTTCGAATATGTACCCTAATTTTTCTTCATACAACCAGTACCACAAATATACGCAAGCATCTACACAAAATAAAATCAATCAACTCACACAAACCATAATTAAAGTAAAATTTGAAATTTTTTTTTTGGTTGATGTAATAAGATTTCAATAGCATGTGATCGATAAATAAAGCTAAGCAATAGCTAGACATAATAATATATGTGTGCTGAATATTTATTGTTAATATAGGTTGTTTTCAGCTATCCCTAACAGCAAAATAATTAAAATCAACGTTAAATACCTCGTCCCATTCAAAAAGCAAATCAACATGCACTAATTAAATTCCCAATTTCCCTGAATATAATTTTTACCTTCTACATTTATTTATAATGCAATGAACGACTTCGAATTTTTGGTTGGATTATGTATTTCTGAGCAAGGAAATTGTTGGTAAATATCTCCGATAAGGAAAAGTTCAAACTCAACATGAACGGAATTGTAAACGAAAAACTACAAACCAAAAAGGTCGCTGAATTTATTTAGAAAGCACATAAAAATCAAACCAAATCTATAAGTCTGCGCTCTAGAATTAAAAGGGCGCAAGTCGATTTATGTTTAAAAAAGCTAAAAAAGATATCTTACTCTCTTTGATATTACCTTAAAAATTGAAACAGTGAAAACTTTTAATATAAAATTAAACGGAAAATGCGAAAAAATTAATTAGAGCATACGGCTTTTTAAGTCTTGACACAGTAGTATGTTGCAGAAATTTTCAATTTAAAAGTTT
The DNA here is from genome assembly GCA_958295665.1 of Tipula vernalis. Classification (NCBI taxonomy): domain Eukaryota; kingdom Metazoa; phylum Arthropoda; class Insecta; order Diptera; family Tipulidae; genus Tipula; species Tipula vernalis. The sequence goes on along the minus strand of OY282559.1, from coordinate 182,559,442 downwards.
TATCCTATGCGACTAGACTGAAAGAAAATGGCTTATTCAACCATATTATTATTTTTTTGTGTTTTATATTTTAAAGAACGTGGAAATGGTACCAGAAAAATTAAGGCAAACTAGCCGAAAACGTCACGTAAAACTTCAATTTCCGGCTTTGTTTGTCTGTCATTCATTTTGATAGAAAAGGTCTAGTAAAGGCGCGTGAAACACCTAGTAAAAAATAAACGGATATTTTCCATACAAGATAACTCGCAATTTGATGGCTACCGTTTTGTATTAAAAGGGTACAAGAAGAAAAAGGAAAACAATAGTTTCATTCCTTTTTATTCCTATACCTTCCAATATAAAAGACACCCGTCGAAAATAACGTCGAATTGCTTAGTTGAGCTGATTACACTAAAAATTCATAATCCTGCGTATATGGAGTTTTTAGAGTCTACATAATCAGATAAAATTAATTTCATTACTAGTTGATGTGGTGATGTACATATGGTGATGACTGATGACATATTACTATCCAACGAAAAATAAATAATCCTCGTTCTCACAGTCCTTATTGTAAAGTTAGTGTTTTAATAACCTTGTGTGTTTTTTTGTTCTATGTCGGGAGACTCAGAAAACAAAATACGGTTTACGATAAAACCAAGAAATAATTGTAATGGCTTGGTTTATTAAACGGCCTTTATAGGCATAATTAAGTTACTGATTCAGATAGTTAAATTACTATTTGGATAATGAAGTTTTTCACATAATTGAACTAGTGAATTAGCTGTTCGATTGGTATTTTACACTTCAGATAAATGCAAATAATATAATAATCACCCCTAGTATGATTGTCGAGTCGATCGACAACCAACACAACTCTATGTTGCCTTTTCCTTTTTCGTATTGTTTTTATTAAATGAAAAAACGAAAAAGCAATACAGAGTCGTGTCGATTGTCGATCGACTCTTGAATCATAATAGGGGTGAATAATTTTAATTTTGCGTGGGTTAAACTTACGTAAAGAGAATAATAAAACCCGCTTTTAAAATTTGCCATGCCAAATTTTACAAGACTGAAGTAGAGTAAAATGATACATTTTTAAACAATTGAAATATTTTAAATATATTTATTTAAGCTATTTCAGTTTTAAGTTGATTGATTTATTAAAATATAAAATTTTTGATTTATTAAAATGCAAACTACCACGAAATAATGAATAAATTTAAAAAAGCAAACCCTAGCAAATTACCTTTTTACCTCAATATTTTAACTGAAGTGAAGAGATGTGAATCCAACACTCATTTCACTTCAATTATCTTGGTTAATTCACCCCTATCGAATACGCCTAAGCTTTCATGGGTTTAGCCATAATTTATTTAAGTCCTTTTTTTAATGTTTATATTGCCATCAAAAAAATTTTAAAATAAAAGGATAGTATTTTAAAAAATTTTAAAATCTTATAGTCATATATGTTTTTATTATTATATGTAGTTCAATATTTTTATTATACAATATTAAAATCGCTCTTTATCAATTATGTCTTATTCTAGGAGAACAAGTCATAAATTGATAAAGAGCGAATGCTCGAAACTAAAGTCCTTGTATTATATAAAATAATAAAAACAAATTTCATCATAGGATTAGATTATTCTCTTTTATTTTTAAATTTTTTTTATTAAAATACTAAGACAGTGATATTAAGCACAAAATGGTTAAAATCCAATGTTTTTCTGTCCAGTGAAAAGCATTGATTAAGAGGGCTCCTCACCATGCCGCGACTCCGAGTTCGGCTCTCGGCGCTGATCAAAAATAGAACAAATTCTTTACAACATATAAAAAAAATTTTGTAAAGGCATTCATTGGGCTGATCACCTTCAACTGCGTAGATTAAAATTTTTGCGATTAAAACGTTCGTCTTAAAGTTGTATCAAGGACAGGTGGTACACCGTAACTGAGTTCGTACATCATCATCTTGCTAGTATTGTTCATTACTAAGATCAATCAAAAAATAATTTGTTTAGGGTTATTTTTTTTCGGTTTTTATCTATGCAACCTGTTTTGGGGCTCAAGGCACTCCCAACCCTTTCGCAGTTCGCTTTTACCGTCCTACTTTACTCATTAGTAGCCAAAGACCCATTTAGTACAAACCACCTGCAAATTGCATTGCTTCATCTTAGCTGCTTCTGTTCATCGTCATCATCGATCGTAATCAGATGATGAAAAATCCCTTTTACATCCCCGCCCCTATCGGAATTCGAACCCGGTACCTCCTGATTCAAACGCCGCAGCTTTAACCAATGAGCCGTTTGGTCGGTAAGGTTAATCTTAAGATCGCCAATACGTTACAAAAATACTATTCTAAAAGTATCAGCAGAGATGGTTATTGTGGTTTATAAGCCATAGATTTTCTATATTATTATAAAAAATTAAACGATGGACGAAGGTGTCAGATATTGAATGATAATTCCAATTAAATCCCGATGCAACGCAATTCGAACAATAAGTAACAGTCTGCTAATTCAATAAAATGGCTCACTCGATGATTTTTAAAGATCAATAAAATAGCACACTCGGTGATTTTTTAGCAAATTTTTAATTAACTAAAAAAAGGAGGAAAAGCCATTACAGGATGTAATCGCATTATCGCCATCTCAACAATGTCGTCTTTCAATATACAAACAAAACCATTTTCATTCATACATTTCATACGCAAAATAAAATTTTGAAAGTTGTAGTATTCTATGACTTTGATTGATTTAGTTTTTTACGTGAATGTATTGTGAAGGAAATCTTTACGCATCTATTACTTTGGAATCCAACCACCTAGAGATCTTAGCAATATCATGTTTTTCTTATTTGGTCAAGGTCTATCAGTCTGTCTTTGTTTCATAAAAATCGACTTTTCGAATTACTATTTATTAACAGACATAACAGCAGAGATATAAGGCATCTCTCTCGCTCTAGCGCTTGGCTTGAGTTGAGATGCTTAAAACCACTTGTAAATTTTAAATTATTTTGTTTTTATTTACATACATATAACCTGCCTTTTTATTACATCGGAGAGACCAAAGAGATCAGAGAGATAAATTATCTGAAATATCCTAAAATTTTTAATCTGAAAAGACCTTTTCAGATTTTAACACGCTAAACTATTTAAATTGGCTAACTACTGTTTTGTAACAAAGTACAACCAACAAACTTGTTTACCTGCGCATAACTAATACACACAAATAAAATTAAACATTAATGAATTTCCGATTTTTGTTGTCTTCAGTCTATACTGTTCACCATTTTGAACGTCAAACTACGTATTTCTCTGTACTATCTGACATAAATTTCAGATCAAAAAACAGCAATCTGTGATTGTTCCGATATAATAAAAAAACGCAAAAAAATTATCCGATCGCAAAAGTTTTTTTTATATCTCTCTGATCTCTCCGATTTAATAAAAAAAAACATGCCAATAGTATAAATATAAACTTATAATTAAATACAAAAAACCAATTTAATTTATAATCAGATTCATGTCATGTAACTGGCCCGGCCATTGCGCGACCCCCACATTATGATCGTTAAACCAATATTTTGCTTCCCGCATGCATTGGAGCATTAAATGGGTTAATAATATGGATATAAATAACCGTAATCATTCCATTTTTCATGCAAAAAATTATCCTGTTCGGTGTCAAAAAAATCACACAATTTTTTTTTCAATCCTGCTGTAAAATGGTACTCGTTCGCGATTTTCATCGTCGATAATAAGCGAACACCCATCTTTGCTTTAAACTTTTTCATATGCAAATTTTTGAAATGTTTACGATGTCAACAATGTCACGCAAGTAAATTTTAAGATCACTTAACACAATATCTTGGATTTTTCAATCATTTCTGGTGTTTTCACCTCTTTTTGGTTCATTATCAAAAACACTTTTGCGACTAATTTTAGATTCCCGACCCAAAAACGGACAGTTGCATAGGATGTGGTATATGTCGCCCAAAGTTAGAGCTATATCCTTTTTGATATCGGTTGCTGATAAGCCTTTCATTTAAAGAAAATGAATCGCACACAAAACGCAGATTCGTCAATTTTGTTGTTTGTGAAATGCAAACTTAATGACAGATCGACTTGAAAATGTATGTCAATAGCGCCTAATAAAAGGTTCTATTTTTGAAATGTAATAATGTGAATTCATTACAGCGCCATCTATGTAAGTGCCAATACAGGAAATTTTTCAGCCTATGTAATATTTGGTCCGTTGTCACATAGCCTTTTTATCGCGAGCAGCCTCGCTATTACATATGAAAATTAAGTTACAAAAAAAAAAATTTCTTTCATCATTTTAAACCCTGCTTTACATTTTGAGTTTACCAAAAATACAAAACCAGTTGCATACAAAATGAGCCAGGTTAAATATTTCATTCCTTTCTTCTGTTATAAAATTGCGATTTGTTTCATAGCTAACAGAACAGACGTGTCCAAGGCAAGAGTATTTTTAACAAATTTTCAAAATTAATAGGGCAATAAAACATCGATTAAAAAAAGGTCAACTGAACAACGCGATAATTATTTATGTATCCAGGGTCATAGAATTTGTCATTCCGAAATGAGTGCAAGGCCTTCGGGCCGCATGCCGAAAAATGGCATAACTATTGCAGTGGCCCTCACACTCTAATTGTGACAAATTAGGCATTATCAAATGAATAATGCGTATTCAACCGTTCATTATAAAATTTCAACTACTTGAGTGGAAATATCAACGATAAATTTTTATTTTTTGCTTGCTTTCTTTTATTCGATTTGGTTAAAGTGCTAAATAAACAAATGGAAATTTCCAATCAAACATCTTATAAACCAAACACAACTAAAAAAGTTGGTTTTGAATTCATATTTTGTTCGAATCATTTCTATTTTCCTGTACATCCCAGCGCGGCGATATAGTGCTGGAAAAAAAAATTTGTCAAACATACTTTATTACAAATTGGAGTCATTTCTTGCTAAAATTACAAAACTTTTGAAAGCAATTGGCTTATTGTTTCATTTTCAATAAATTTATAATCCATTTTTTGAAGAAAAAAATTGACCCGCAATTTAGGGGAAAGAACCGAAAAGATGCCAAAATATTCAAAATATGTACTTTGATTAGAGCTACAGTAATCGAATAAAGTAAACACTTCTTTTATAACTTTTTTTTTTCGATTTCTATTGGTTTACAGAAATTGTATCTTTAATATTAATATTTTGTCTGCCCGCTTTTTGCTTTTATTACGGCGGTACACCTCCGATTCATTAAGTTTTATAAATTTTTCAAAGTCGCAGAAGTTATGTATTCCTAGATGTTTATCAACAAACTTTTTAAAGCTTGAATTGATTCTAGGCTGTTTCTTGCTGCGTCTAGCTTTATTATAAACCAAACATTTTCTATTGGGTTTAGGTCTGGGCTTTGCCAGTCCAACACACCTACATTTTTTTCTGCGAAGGACTTTTTTACGTTTAAATGAAGAGATAAGAAAAAATAGGATTTTAATAAATTATTGACTTTGGCAATTATTAACTTTGGCAGAATTGCATGGAGTTGAAAAATAAATCTAAAAGTAACGTCGAAAAGATCTAACACAAAGGGCTCAAATTCGTTATGTAGGACTTGCAGATAAACAGCTACTGTGGTAATGGAACTAAGCAAACACATTCGACCTGTTTCTTCTCTAGAATAAACTCCCCAGACCACAACTCTTCCAGTTTTCGGTGGAAGTCTAAAAAGACATTCGTTGCTAAGCCTCTCTTGAGGTTTTCTTTGTGCGAGGATTCTATAATCTCAAACAAGCAACTTGAATTTGGATTCATCAGAGAAAATCAAGTTATTCCACATTTGAGTCCAATAAGCGTGCTACTATGCCCACAGCAAATTGTTTTTGACGGTTTTTGTTTGACTCGTATGGCGAACTCTGGCTTCTGGACTGTTCCAAGTGCTCGCAAGCCAGCTGTAACCAGTCTTCTTCTCACTAAGCTGGATGATATTCGTTTGCCCATTGCTTGCCCAAGATCCCTTCTTACGTCCTATGACGGTAGCCGTAAAAATGAACTAATTGTTTAATCAATGTTTTTGCACAGCACTTGCGGGGATGTACCGACATAGTAAAAGGTAAATATGGTCCAAAAAATATTAATATTAAAGATAGAAGTTGCATAAAAAAATAAAGCACAAAAAAAAAACAAAAAAAATAGTATTAACTTTAATACACTACTACCACGCCTTTAAGTTCCAAGTAGGATACTTTGAATATTTTGGCATTTTTTCGATTTTTACCCTTTTTTTTTTTTTTTTTTTTAAATTGCAGGTACATTTTTTTTAAATTGGCTCATTAATGCATTTAAAATAAAACAATAAGCCAATTGCTTTCAAAAGTTTTGTAATTTTAGCAAAAAAATACCAAAGGGTCACCAGGTTTGACCAATTTTCTTTTCCCAGCACTGTATTACGTAAATGTACGTACATATATGTACATCTCCCGAGAAAGAAATAAGAAACGTGACAGCAATATCTACATAGGAAAATAAATAGATGTTTAAGTAATTCATATTTAGTTGTTTAATAGTTTTGTAACATATGCAGAAAATCAAACAATATATGCGAATATATTATAGCTGGGGGAAATTATTTATTTTGTGATTAATGATAGGAATATGATCTGTCACAAAAAAAAAATTGTTCGATATCGATTTTTTTTTTTTTTTTGGTGTATTTATATTTTATTTTCATATCCAAAGGGATGATTTACAAGAAAGTAAAGCGAACAAAACAAACCAGTCTTTATGTGTAAGAGCTGAACATAATATAGTGTGCATAAAAAAAGAAGCCATACTTACCCCTTTAGACAACATTCAATTTAAGCACGTCATTTACAACAAAAAAACGGTTTGCTTCGTATTTTGATATTAATTTCTAATTAAATTGTACATAACAGCACATAAGCAATGATTTAAGTGGACTGAACTTACCATAGTAAACATAAAATAAAATTCTTAATAAATTATCAAAAACTGTTATTATGGTACTATAAGATATCAAAACAAATTTGGACCTAATGCTCACATAAGATTATATCGTACATACATATGTGAAACCAAAATTTCTTTATATATATAATTAACCCTAAACCGCTTAATATATTATGTACATCTAATCAAAAACGAATGCAAAAGTATAACAGGGTTTTTTATCAAAAAAAAATAAAAAAATATTTCTCTTTTTTCGTAGTTAGCGGTAAATTAAGATTTGAAAAATGAGCATGCGTCTGGCTGAAACACAAGATAATTAAAAAACTTAGAGACTCTCAGGCTCTTGTTAAGAGGCTTAGAGTTAAGGCAATAAACAATTAAGCATTAATTTATCGTCCCATGAGGGACCAAAGGGGTTTTGAGATAACTGAAAATAATATTGCAAAAGACAATTAACAACTAGTCATTCTTCTTTTTAGTACTTATTGAACGGATATATAGGACGCCCAGCTCTGACGACACTATATTGAAGCTATCAGCTCCCTAAATATAATATTGTAAGTGCAGTACACCCTAAATATTTATCAAATAAATACTAAGGTTGTTTTAAATGGCTAAAAAAAAAAATGGAACTGTGGCCAACACACGATTTTCTTTTACGAACAGAGAATTTTTTTTTGTGCTGTTATGTACAATTTTTTTTATAATTTTTTAATTTTTTTTTTAAATTTTTTTTTTTAATTTTTAAATTTTTTTTTAATTTTTTATTTTTATTTGTTTTAAATTTTTTGGAAACATTTTGTATTCAATAGTTTTTTGTAAACCTTATACTTTTTAAGATATTTGCAAAATAAATTTTCTGGACCAAGGGAGTGGCCACTTCCGGCTAGCCGATTTGGAGTAAAATTCACTGGGACCTCCCAATTTATCAACAAAGCTTAAATCTGAAGTTTCAGTTCGATTGGTTAAACCATCTGGGATGTAGAGAGGACACAGACTGGCAGACAGACACCATTTCGAAACCCAATTTTTCGGACTCAGGGTACCTCAAAACAGTCCAAAATTTTCATGATTACTATACTTTATTTTACTAGAGTAAAAGAAAGTAATAAGTTTTTGGGAACCGGGCTATCGCAAATTACCAATCCTAAAAAAATACCAAGTAAAGTAAGTGTCCCGATAAAAAGGAAGACCGCATTAAATTATTATTAAGTACCAAGCATAAATATGTATGTGAAACCAAAATTTCTTGTCATTCTTGTGCACCGAGTACCAATTTTAAGCGGCTTTCAGGAGTTCTTTATTTCAGCATGAAAAATACAAACGTAAAAATTAATATAAATATAAATATTTTTGTAATTTTTTTACGATTTCCGGCCATCCTTGGGCAAGGAGGAGGGGTTTTGGGGAGATCTCTATTTTAGTACGTGAATAATTGTTAAAAAATGGAAATTTTTAAAAATGTTCTAATTTGTTTGAATGGCAGAATTTCAAAAAATCGTCAAAGCTGGGTGATTTCAAAAATTTGTTATATTTAAAAAAAAAAAAAATTTGAATTTTTTTGTTTTTGGGTTTTTTTGGGGGTTCGAAAGTCTCCAGAAAGTCGTTTCTAGGGATCATTCAAATGGTTTAGCACTTCTTCAGATGGAAAATATGTGGTTCACTGAAAACCGGAAGGAAACCTTAGAGGTACTATTAGATACCCATTTTCATGATTCAATAGTGGTACGAGCCCAAGAGGACCTGCATGATCCTTCAAGTGAGGTAGCTAGCCTAAAAACCTCACAGTAGAGTCTGGAGTTTCTCTAGGAAAATTTTCACACCCAGTGGGGTGATATGGGCTATTGGCTCTTTCAAACCTTTCAAATCCAGGTTGGCTTTGACTTTCGAGTCAGTCAGTTGAATATTTTTTTTTTATAATTTTTCTGAAATTTTTAATTTTTTTTAAAATGGCGAAATGCTACAACCTCGGGACATACTTGAATCCAATGATCGGTGCTGCCCAACCGAATAAAATAAGGAGTAAATAGAAACAACCCTTGGAAGAAAATAAAAGGCATGCAGCTTTTCTGGATGGTGTGGTGCATTGTAAATTGAATGTCTCGTCTATCTAATTTTCTCGAAGTATTATATGAGATTATGTTTGTTTGGTTATGTTAACCACCTATTGCTACCCGCTCTATTGTAATGAGCCTAAGCTCAAAATAGAGTGGACACGCTTATACAAATTTATAAGATTAAATAAATAAATAAATGAAATCCGCTGGGGGGATAACATCTTTCCAGCCTTACTTCAAAACGGTATTGAGGAAATACTCCCCAGCTTGATCCAGATGATTCGGGCAAATTATGCTTTTAACTACATACATATATTCCGAAACTATGGAGGAAAGTAAATGTGGTCTTTATACCAAAGTGAGTGAGGGAGCTTCCGGAGACCCAGCCCAAGGCATATCGGCTAATCAGCCTCACATCGTTTCTATTGAAGACGATGGAAAAAATCCTGGATTATTAAATAAGAAATGAGATACTTGTAAAAAATCCGTTGCATCGGGACCAGTTTGCTTACCAAACTGGCAAATCCACTATGATGGCTCTTAGCAGTCTAGTCACGAGGATTGAAAGAGCAGTGGCATATAAAGAAATTACCTTTTGTACCATTGTTTACATTAAGGGGCGTTTCATAATACCTCCTATGAATCGATAGAGGGCAGCAATGGAAAAGGTTCCGCTTTCTAAAATTAGTTGGATCCGCTCTATGCTGGAACATTGCAAGATTACTGCCAGATTAAGTGGCGAGTTAGTAACCATCAGGGATGTAAAGGGCTGTCCCCAAGTACGCATACTCTTTCCTCTTTTATGGTCATTAGTTGAGCTGTTATTTTTGAAAGTGGTATAAGTCCATTTTTCAAAAAAATTAGTTAATGATAACAATAGACAAATGACAGTATAATCTTTCTAACGGTAAGAAATTTATAGCCAAAATAAAAACAAATTCATCTCTAATACTTTTGCAAAACATAAGAAAATTCAAAATCCCGTATATTTTTGCATTTATTGTTTCTTTATTCTTTCATTATCTCGTTTCAACAAAATTGGACTTATACTACTTTCAAAAATAACAGCTCAGTTATTGACAGATTACTGGTCCTTCTGATTACCCATGGGTTTGATGTCCAGGGCTATGCGGATGATGTGACTATCATAATCAGACGCAATTTTGATAGGGTAATTTCTGATCTCATGCAAAATGCACTCAATATAATATGGCAGAGGTGTGACCAGGAAGGGATCAGTGTTAAACCAAACAAAACTGTTATTGCTCCTTTTACGAGGAAAAGCTTGCGCTTATAGCTCCGTCGTTAAACGTTAAGAGTGTTCCATTTTCCAAAGAGGTTAAATATCTAGGGGTCATCCTAGATCAAAAACTGAGCTAGAAACAACATTTATTGAAAGTTCAAAATAGAGCCACCAAGGCTTTCTGGGCATGTCAGAAGCACTATGGACGTACTTGGGGACTACAACCAAAAATGATCCACTGGTCATTTCTAATAATCATTAGGGCCTATGGTCACCTACGCATCGGTAGCCTTTAACTAAGCAGAAGGCAGAAAAAATTGTATTGAACGAGGTTCAGCGTACAGCCGCTGTTACGGGCTCAATGAAAACGTGTCCAACTCTGTGATAGGACTGACTCCGTTGCACCTGCAAGTTAAAAAGGATGCTGCAATTATGGCCCCGAATATGCAGGCGGAAAGAAATATCAAACCAGGAATAAGGTGGGTCATCTGGAAATGCTTAATGAATTTCAGACAGACGTTTACAGATGGATCAAGAACGGAAGACGAGGCAGAGGTATGAATACACGGGGAGGCGAGGTATGAATACATGTTGTCTTAAAAGACAGTTGTTGTTGTCTTGATAAAGACAATTGTTGTTGTCTGGATAAAGACAGTTCTTGTGGTAATTCTGCCATTTTGTTACAACACAAAAAAAAATCGAAAAAATTAATGAAATTTAATACAAATAAAAACAAAACAAATTACACAGTTGTCAAAAAATTAAAATATGAAACTGCTTTAAAGCGCGGGAGAAATACAAATATCAAAAATTACTTTAAATCATACGAAAAAGAAACAAGTTTTATTAATAAAATGATAAAATAATAAGAAAAATTCCACAAATAACACAATCAAACCACAAAAAAACAAAATTATAACACTTAAAAATTGAATCCACTAGAAAATTTTTAAGAAATTCAAAAGTTAGCAAACGACAAAAAGGAGCAAAAAAAAAGGAATTGGTACTACTGTTTTGAGCTCGTGAGATATTTTCAACTTTTAAATCATGAGACAGCCATGAAAGAGCGAAATAATTTTTTAAAGTGTTCATTATACCCCGAACACAATGACGGAGCGAACAGCGGCGCTAAATTAGAATACATGTATTTCCATAAGAGCGAATACAAAGAGCGGCGTCAAACTAGCAGTTTGTATTTTTTGAGGTGATGAATGACATTTAAATTTATTGTTGTTGTTTTTAAAGTAAATGCTTGGAAACCTCTAATTTTAGCTGAATATAACATCCAAATGGGCATATGAGAAAGACAATTGTAAAAAAAATCTCGAAGACTAAAATAATAAAGACTAAAATCATAAAGACGAAGAGAAGCGAAGTCAGGTGTAGAGTAGAGCGCCACTTATGGTTTGGAGAATAAAAGGGTAAGAGCGTCAGCGGATAGTAAACAAATATATTATTGGGAGCAAGAGCGAAAATTTTTATAAAGTGTTACAAAAGAAAGAAAAGTTTAAACCCTGGTTTTGAACGCAGATTTACGTAGATCAATGCGTGTAAAAATTGTACACTTGAACTTTGTCGAAAGCAACCGAAGCAATATAAACTGGTTCGCTCTTGCCATAGTTTCTAATACAAGGCGAAATCTAATACATATGGGCATTTTTCTATCACGCAGCTCACATGTAGGGGGTATGGTATAAATAAGTTGAAATGTCGTAAAATATCCGAGCAATCAATTTTTGAGACACTAAAACTTTTTTTACAATTCACAGCTAAAAACATACCTTACATCGCATAGCTTAGCTTAAAGCCTGAATTCCGTTGCGAATAAAAGTTTGTCATTCAAAATAAAGAGAGATAAAAATATAAATCAGTGGTTGTGTGAAAGAAACACAAAACGAAGTCAGTCAAGATTTTACTTACATCGAATGTGTGTTTGTATTAGTGGATCGCCATAATTATGGTCAAAAATTATCAAAATCGAGCTCATTTTATGGTTATCCAACTAATATACGCACACAAATTTTGTGTACGAACGAAAAAAAATTTCCGCACACTTGGGGTCTGCTCGAATACTGTGGTAATAATTTTCCCGTGGTAGTTTTTGACGTAAAACACGCCATAAAACGCATTCATTCAAATTACCAGTCTTACACCATGGTAGAATTTGAAGGAAAGTAAAGAGTTAACGTTCGTTTGGATTTAAATATAAAATTGTTTAATTTAGATTTTATAAAATTTGATTTAAATGAATTAATATTATATACAAATATAATAAAATTCTGAACTAAATAAATGTATTTTATCCACTTTTGATATATAATAGTTCGATAACTATGCTGATTTCAAATAAAGAAAATGTAAAATAACCCATTGTTATTGTATAACCCACGCTGCTAGGAGCAACCGCGACACAAGAGTAGTCATTGGAAAATCATTCGTAGCCAAATTGAATGAAAAACTATATTCCAAAAAGTAGTTAAATTAAAGTACACCATGACAATTTAAAGAACGGTCACTATGATAAAATGTATTACAAAATTCAATGCTCCAGTGTGAAAACACAAAATGGAACTATTTTTTATTAATTTACAAAATTTATTTCAACAAAAGTGGATAAAACGTTGTATGCCACTCGAGAGCAAAGAGATATTATCCACTCGGCTATCGCCTCGTGGGACAAACTTATCCCTCATGGATAATATCTCGTTTTGCTCACTAGTACCATAAATAACTATTATTTAGTGATCCGCATAAAATCGAGTTTATGTATTATTTCCGTAACTGTTGCTCTGACCTTTCGCATTAATGCTACGAATATCTATGACTATAAATAGCACCGCAGGCTATCCAACAAATGTATTAGCTCAATGTCACGTGTCGAACCATGGGCTTATTTGCTAAAATTTTGGCTATTTCTCTACAAGAAAAATATAAATTTCAAACCTTTGGGGAATTTCTGTCTTATGATAAATTTGTACAGCGATCAAGAATCTGGAAAGTTCTCAAACCAGAGAATAATAAAAGATTTTTAGAATTAATATGAAAACTATACAATAATATTTTATGATCAAATTCCTTCCTTTTTATTAATCAAAATAAGATAAATGAAATTTGAATATGCAATTCAGCAATCGAAAACTGTTAATTTATTCAATTTGCATTTTCACAGTAAACTTCAAACATAAATAGTATTCGAGCAGTGAAAAAGGAGAAGGGAATGTTTTAACAATAAAATGTAAAAACTACAACGGGAAATTAATTACCACAGTATTCGAGCAGACCCTAGTTAATTAAAAGTTTGTTATTTTTATGGTAAGTGTCATAATTTTGTTTGGTGGTTGCTTCTAAAATAGCTGTGATAATAAAAAAATATAAAGTTTGTGTACAGTTAAATTGTTATAAATTGGGATCAATTGTGATAATATCCCTAAATACTATTATTGGCAATTTAATAAAGTAATCGTTTTTTTTTCAAATAATTTATTGGTAGTGAAAAAGCCAAATTAAAACTCCAAGTGATAACCAAAAATTAATTTTTTTTATTTTATTTTTTTTGCTGTCGCTGTCAAAATTTATCAAAAGATTTGTGCTATAAAAAAAATAAAAAAAACATGCTTTATCTTTGTCACTCCAATGGATTTTTTTTTGTCTTCTTTCGACGTGAAGTCACTAAGTCAGTTCAGTCAATTATTCACAGTGGAATTCAGGCTTTACTTAGGAGCAGTTCATTAGAATGAACTTTTTAATCCAAAAATTTAGTTTCCATTCTAAATTGACATGATAAACGTATTAAATATTACATACTACCTATATCAAATTCAATAATATTTATTTTTTATAATTTAAATCCATTTTTGTACAGCATGCATAGATCGATAAAATCTGGATCGTACTCGAACATCGTCCATTGCATTTAGACAAATTTTATTTAGGTGCTCTATAACAAGAAGCCTAAAAGAATGAAGCCCAATTTCATTTAATGAAAGAGTATAAAGAAAATATTTATCAAACATTCCCGGTAAACCTAAATTTCCCTAAAACCAAGGTTGATTCACCAGATTTGTCCATTGAGCTCGTCAAGAAAATGAAAACTTGACAGAGTTAAAAACCGAGATAAAAATATGTTATCTCGCTGAACACAAAAGAGAGATACATTATACATAACATATTTTTAACTCGGTTTTTAACTCCGTCAAGTTGACATTTTCTTGACGAGCTCAATGGACAAATCTGGTGAATCAACCTTAAATATGAAAATAATTCTTTAATTTAACCACTCAATGATGATTTGAAAATCAAATAAACCTAACAAAACAAAAGCAAAAAAAGAAAACCTGCTCTCCAAACTGTAAAAAAAAACAATAATTTTAAGAATTTTCATCAAAAATTTAGTGAAAATTTTTAACATTCTTTTTAAACAATAAAAAATGTTTTTTTTCGTCTAAACCGAAATCATGTCACATCCATCACATACATTTTAAGTTGTGTTTAGGAAATGTTTTATGGAAACATATTTTCAATTTTCTTCTCTAACTATAGCAGGTAAGAAAAAAAAAATCCTACGGGTGTGGTTGTAGATTTATATAGAGATAGAATTTTGTTTTTGCTTTTGAACTAGTCATTTTACAGATTGGAGGATTTGAATTAATTTGATTTAAATTATTTTATTTGTAAAACTAATAAATTTATGTACATGAAATATAAAATGGGAAATTGTGGAAGGGAATTGAAAAAAATGTCAGCCATTTTAAAATAAATACATACAAACAACAGAAGAAAATCAAAATATTTAGTATTTTTGTTGTAAATTGTAATCACACAACAGATGTTTAACATTTAAATATCCTTCCATACACACTTAACATACACAAGCAGGACCCTTAATTAACCCCGGCCACAAACAAAATAACTTTTTGGAAAATTTAACGGAAGTCTATTTTATAAAAATTATGTAAGCGATTACAAATCGATACATATAAATGTTGTTTCGAGTTCCTTTATCTAACGAGAACAATTTTTAATCGCAATGTTTATGTTTTCTTTTTTTCTGTATTGCGGGTTCCCCAAACAAAAATATAAAAATAAATAGGAAAATAAAACAATGTACCTAGGGTATAGCATTTAAAAAATTCACAAATCCATGTTTTTCCTTTTAGAATTTTCCTGTGCGGTTTGTTTCAAGATTTAATTTATATATATTCACACAATCACAAAAATACATACATATTTATAATAATGTAGTATAAAACTTTTATTTAAAATAATTATTTCTTTATTTTAAAAATAAAAACAAAAAAATTCCATTGAAAATGAAATTTTTTTTTAAATATTTTGTTGTGTACAATTAAATGTGTGTGACGCCACTGTAATACAATATGTATATAAAAGCGCTAGCCTTCACTATTGATCCAAAATGTACTTATGTACAATTGTATATGTTTAAGGCGAGATATATAGAAAGGTGCGGATAAAATAATTTTTTTTGTTTAACTCACAAATAAATTCACACCGAATTATAAAAAATAACACTTATTTTATATATTATATTCAACAACGAGATTTATACTTAATAAACTAAACTAATCACTTTTTTAATGTATGGAAGACATAAATAAAACCAACAAAAAAAAAAAAAATTCAACAAAAAAACTCAATTTTCTTAAATTTTTTACCTCGAGCTTATGTGTCATCTAAAGCAAAATACTATATGGCTTTGAAAAACGTATAGTACTACCTAGTACACAATGAAAAAATAACATAAAACAAACTATCGACTGCGACTCCCACTTGTGTTAAAATTGTGCGCTGTATAAAGCGCGTCTAGTACAAATTGTGTAATCGTTAAAGCGGTTACTTGGAATGCTGGAAGTATATAATGCGCTAAGTAGTTATATAAATGAAACGGATTGAAACGAAAGACGGAAACGGAACGTCTCGAAAACGGAACGTTTACGAATCCTAAGCAAAACCTTCTAAAATTCTCTCTACTCGAGAGTAGAAGTTTCAGACCTGAAGAAGGATGTAATATCCGAAACCGGTAGTGAAATTAAATAATTATAAATTATAATTTTTAAAGAAAGTCTTCTTGAAAAAATTTTACTAAAGAAAGTCTTCTTGAAAAAATTGTATATTATTATTAATTGTTGTTATGTTCTTATAAATAATAACAAAATTTTTTTTAAATATAAAACATAATAAAATTAGAAACTTTGCTATTTGTTACCGCTCTATCTGTTCTAAGTATTCTAATTTAGCACCGCTTTTCGAGCCGTCAATCTGTTTGAGGTATAATGGTATTGGGTATAGAAATAAGTTTTGAGGTTTTTTTTATAACTTCGAACCTTTATTCAGAGAAATTGGTACAATATATTTTATTCAAAGTATTGTCCATCGTTAGCTACGACTTTTTACCATCTTTCAGGCACCATACGGATTCCGCTTCGAAAAAATTCCTCGTCTTTCGTTAATCCACCCAATTTTTGGCTTCTTCGTAAGCATTGAAGTGCTGCTCGACCAGGGCCTGAATTCCGGTTCGGTGACAAATGATAATGAGAAATGACTTGATTTTTTATTTCAACTAGTCGGTTGCATTTTTATTTAGAGTAGGCGAAATAAAACATAAAGTCATTTCTCATTCTCATTTGTCATTGATCCGGAATTTGGGCCCTGGGCATACATATCTATTGACGATTGTAAAAGTAGAGAATGCGCCTCTCGAGGAAAAAAGTTAAAATGAGACAACCGGCAAAATGACATTTCTCATTAAGAGACGCAAGAAATTTTTGGAATCCGGTAATTAAAAATTGTTTTTTATAATCCAAAAATGGAATTATTTACAATTATTATCAATCTGGTAGGTAAAAATTGTGTTTACAGTTCAAAATTGGAATTGTTTACAACAATTTCGAACGTCAAATTAGCAGCTACCTCAGTTTAAAAATTTTCCACTAGGTGGAATCTGTGATGTTCCAATCGTCAATAGATTTAAAACAAAGTTTTTCGGTTTTTCCCATATAAAATCTTATATTTCGAGCGTAGACAGTTGTAAAAGGACGGAAATATATGGGTTCTTACGAATAATATATGGTTGAACTTTCTTTTATGTAAACAAACCATTTAGTTTTTATTGTTGTTAAAAAGTGGTTGTGCGAAGAAGAGAAACTCGATTATGTGGATGTGGGCGGTGGCAAATCTATGGTTAAATTGAAAAGTCGTTTGTTCGGTATTCGCCACGTTCTTCTCGTCGATATACTACCACCGTGCGTATTTAGATTCGATTCAATTCCATTTTATTCCCGTTAGTGTTTACATAGGGAATCTGTCGAAGAACCTTTTCTGAATCTTTGTTTCTTGAATTTAATAAATCCATAGTCCAAAGAATTAAATTGGTCAGGGTTCTCGATTTTTTTTCTGGGCAGTTTTAGCTCAGGTTTGTCCTTCCTTTTCTCCGAGTACCAATCGAACCTCAGCACTCGATCCTCCATTTGTTGTATCTAGGATATCCTTTTAACTTGTCTCGTAATTCATGGCTACCGCATCAGCAATTGCATGTTGTTTTATTTATGTTGTGTTTTGATTACTAAGGTCAATGACCTTGAAATGTTTTCTTGACACACGATCATCAATAAAAAATCTTAATTCTAATCTATTCTTAATCTTAATTAATAAAAAATTCTTATTTACGATGCTTGTTGTGTACAGACTTCACACCCTGTGAACATACTACCTACCGGTAGTAAACACACCCCTGATGTTTTTTGGACATCCATGTTCATGGGAAGAAAGAACATAATCATTAAGCACGTAGCCATGTGCACAAATGAAGTAAAACGTAAAATGTAAAAGCCTAGAATAAAATAATAAATATATACTTGTAACCTAAGTGTTTTATTAAGGTAATTGTGACCCTTAGGTATAGAACATGGCGCAGTTGAAATTATGTACCTGGCTCCAACAAATAATACATCAATAATTTTGTTGCGGTTGTAAAATAAAAATAAAATAAAAAAATAAGTGAGGTTATGAGTCCAGTGATATTGGAAAAATAAAAATCGTGTAAAACGCTAAGATAAAAGTAAAAAGGCAAATTTAAACAGTAAAAGTGGAAAGTGCTGCTGGCATAAATACAAATAAACTCGTGGGTTTGGGTTGAAGTACAGAATACAAAATGGAGAGTACTTTCAACAAGCCTTGTGCACTCAGATTGACAGGAAACAAACAGGTAAACTGGGAAAAGTTTAAAGAAGATTTTGATGATTTTATGACGGCTACACAGTATGAGGTAAAAAGTGAAAAAATCAAGATAGCAGTATTTAAAAATTGTGTAGGCGATGAGGCCAAAGAGCTACTGAAAACATTTAAATTTGAGAAGTCGTCACCTGAAACATTGTTGGAAATTACGGATGCTTATGAAAAGTATTGTGTGCCGAAAACTAATCTTTTATATGAAAGATATTATTTCTATAATAGAAATCAAAAAGAGGATGAGGATTTCGATCCATTTCTCAGGGAATTAAAATTGCTCGCAAAAAATTGTAACTTCTTAGCAGCTAATGACGAAATGATAAGAGATAGAATTGTCTTCGGATTAAGCAGTAAAGTATTACAAGAAAAGCTGATTAAACTAGGTGAGAAAACGCTGGATGAAACGATCGAAATCTGTAGACATGATGAGCGAACTTCCAAGCAAGCAGAAGATATTCAAAATCGGGCAGGAACATCGGTAGAACTAGTGCAAAAATCAAAAGGTACCACAAATAATTTAAATAATGCGTTTAGAGATAAGAATTTTAATAAAAACAATAGTAGTCGTTCGAATAGTCATTCAAATCAGTGGTATAACAGATCTGATTCAATTAATAATAATTTTGCAAATAAAAATTATAAATGTAGACGATGCGATACTGAACACCAAAGCGGAAATTGTCCCGCATACGGTTTTCAATGTAAAAAATGTAATTTTCGAGGTCATTTTACAAAATGTTGTAGAACAAAGAAAGTACAGGAGCTATTATGAAATCCCCAAACTGGAGGATATTACATTAAAATTAGTTGATAGGGAATATTTCACAGTCTTAGACTTAAAAGATGGTTTCTATCAAATTCAATTAGATCCCAGTTCAAAAAAATTGTGTTCCTTTAGCTCTCCATATGGATGCTACTGTTTTAAGCGATTACCGTTCGGAATAAACATCGCTCCGGAAGAATTTCAAAAACTAAACGAGCAAAACTTTAGTGACATTCCGGGGGTGGTAATTTATATTGACGATATATTAATAACAGGACGAAATGAGCTCGAACATGACCATAACCTAAATTTAGTTATAGAAAGAGCCAAGAAGATAGGAATTAAATTTAACATAAATAAAATCCAATATAAAGTCAAAGAAGTTAAATTTATGGGACACAAATTTAGTAAGCAAGGAATATCTACTGATCCGGACCGAATAAAAGCTATAGTAGAAATGAAGGATCCGGTTAATCAGAAAGAATTACAACGTTTTTTAGGAATGATAGGCTATCTTCGTAGCTTCATTCCAAACATGTCCCAAATTACGGAACCCTTGCGGCAACTTCTAAAAAAGAACACGGAATTTTTGTGGTTAGACGGTCACAAAGATTCAGTGAAAAAATTAAAGCAGTCATTGGTTAACACCCCGGTTTTGCAGCCATTTGATGTGGATAAAGAAGTAGTAATTCAAACAGATGCCAGTAAAGAGGGCTTAGGATCTGTGTTGATGCAAAACCGTAAGCCAATAGCATATGCATCGAGAAGTTTAACGCCTGCAGAGCAACAATATGCGCAGATAGAAAAAGAATTTCTTGCAATAATTTTTTCATGCACTAAATTTCACCAGTACATTTACGGACGTAGAGTTAAAGTTCATTCTGATCACAAACCACTCGTGGGAATTATGAAAAAAGAAATTAACAGTATAAGTTCTTCAAGGTTGAGAAGAATGAGAATGAAATTACTCATTTATGACATTGATATAGAGTACCTTCCGGGGAAAGAAATGCACATTGCGGATCATTTATCGCGCTCCTATTTAACTAACGCACCGACGTCAGAATTTCAAGAATATAATGAAATAGTGCATACCATTAATATGACAACAGGGAAAAAATTGTTATTTCAAAAAGAAACCATAAAGGATGAAACACTGTCAACTTTGATAGGTGTATACCATGAAGGCTGGCCTAAGAGTAAACAAAACCTACCAGAGTTAGTGAAACCGTATTGGAAATTCAAAAATGATATTTTTTGTGATGAAAACCTGGTATACTTAAATAACCGGATCATCGTACCAAATAGTTTGCGGAGACAAATGCTTGAACTCTTGCATGAGTCTCATATAGGAATATTTAAAACAAAACAACGGGCCCGTCAAATTTTGTATTGGCCTGGCATCGACACTGATATTGAAAATCACATATCAAAATGTCGAGTTTGTGAAAAATATCAGCCGGCAAATGCCAAGGATCCACTTATACCTCACGAGGTCCCTGACTTGCCTTTTGAAAAGGTAGCTGCGGATATCATGCAAATAGGTGTCGAGGATTTTTTGGTTCTAATAGATTGTTATTCAAAATGGATTGAAGTTCACCCTTTGGAAACTAAACAGTCGGCTGATGTAATAAAACATCTAAAATACATTTTTTCCATTCACGGCATTCCAAAAATGTTAATTTGCGATAACATGCCGTTTTCCTCTTTAGAGTTCGAACGATTTAGCAAAGAATGGGATTTTCAAATAGTAACATCCAGTCCAAATTACCCACGGTCAAATGGACAGGCTGAGAAAGCTGTAAATATAGCAAAGCAACTAATTCGAAAATCGCGGGATGATCACAAAGACTATGAGTATTCGTTATTAGAATATAGAAATCATCAAGTAGCTCAGATCGGAAAAACACCCGCTCAAATTCTTATGAGTCGAACCACCAGAACAAAAGTTCCCATGAAAAACGACTTATTGAAACCAAAAGTAGTTGAATTTAATGTAAAGGAAAAGTTGCTTGAAAATCAAGAAAAATCTAAAAAATACTATGACAAAAGAACAAAACCCAGACCGAAATTTCAGTCTGGTGATAACATAACCTACAAACACGACAATAAATCAAAAGTGTGGTATCCCGCTAAGATAATTGCTGCCCACAATACTCCGCGCTCTTATTACATTAGGAATGAAAAAAACAGAGTTTTAAGAAGAAATCAATTTCACTTGAGAAAATCACTAAATGAACCAACATTAAAGGCTGAGGTCAGCAGCCCAGAGTTTGGTGATGCTGATAGTAATGGGGCAGAGGGTTCGCATCGGTCGTCGACATTTGTCCCAGAAATACCCTCGAACATAAATTTGTCGGGTGAGAATCGCACTCGAGCGGGGAGATTGGTTAGACCTCCATTGTATTTGAATGACTACGTTCAATGATTGCATTTCATAAGTTTTGTTGAATTATTATATTATAAACTATGTAATAGTAATATGTATTATCAAAAATAAAAATAAAATAAAATAATCGAACCAATAGAATTGAAAGTTAAAAAAAAAAAAAAAAAAAAAAAAAAAAAAAAATTGAAAGTTTAATAATTTTTTAAATTAGGAAAATGTTAGAAATTAAGTATTATTGTAATAGTAATAGATAAGGTTTAGTTTGGTAAATTGAATTAAATGAACATTGAAATAGGTAAAGATTTGTTTGTTAAAGTGAATTAAATGAACATTCATTTAATTCAATTTAATTAAAAAGGGGGAGGTGTTGTGTACAGACTTCACACCCTGTGAACATACTACCTACCGGTAGTAAACACACCCCTGATGTTTTTTGGACATCCATGTTCATATGATTTTTTTTTGGACATCCATGTTCACATAATCATTAAGCACGTAGCCATGTGCACAAATGAAGTAAAACGTAAAATGTAAAAGCCTAGAATAAAATAATAAATATATACTTGTAACCTAAGTGTTTTATTAAGGTAATTGTGACCCTTAGGTATAGAACAATGCTTTAACAAATTAAAATTGTGATTTGAGGAACATAACCTCAATTTTATAGAAATGCACATAGTAATCACAACACAACACAAATAATAAATAAAACAACTTGGTTATACCACAGAAGAAAGATTAACCAGAATAGTCATAACGCTGTTTTTGTATGGAAAAATTTGGACTCATTTTTTTGACCTTGATTTGCCGAAGGTAAGAGAAAGTTGGGTTATGTATTCTTTGGTTTACTGGTTTTTATTTGAAATAATAAAAATTGAGAATCCTTAACAGTATAGTTAGTGAAATTATTTGACAAGTTTTGTTTTGACAGCATAATTTGTATTAAATATTCAAAAAATTCATAATATTCGAAAATAATTATACTTCTATGTCCAAAAAATAAGGTAAGATGAAAAAAAAATTTGATCCACGCAATGTCTATTCTGGTTAATCTTTCTTCTGTGGTTATACGTAATCCAATTAAGATATATACTAATAATTACGTATGCATAGCAATAATAATAAAATTTAACAAAACCATAAGTACATTGTATACATTTTGTGACAGATATTTCGTTAAAATAAAATAAACAATTCGTTAAATATAAAAACAAAAAATCCGCATTTTCGTTAAGTAGCTAGTACTGCCGCTCTGGTGATACAACATGAAATCTCAGATGTTGGTGCGCGAATTCTAACCTAGCTTCCCTTATAGAATTATAATCACTATGTTCCATTGGAAACAATTTGCTACTGCCAAGTACTTGTGAGTAGATGTTCAATGGAACGCAAATTTTTGTGACAGTAGTAAAACATAACCTCAATTTAAATAAAACTGCTAGATTTTAATAAAAATTACGTTGATCTATTAATAATAATAAGTAATAAAACATTAAACAATAAAATAATTAAAATATTTTTACTATTTAACAATTGCGTATCGTACAAACATAAACAAAATTTTTTTGTTTTTAACCCTAATCGAACCAACATATTTTTGTTATGTCAGTAAATTCATATTATAATCAAATAATTTACGAAAATATTTTCAGAGAATGATTAGATGTCAAGTACGTTGTATGGAAATGTTTCAAAATAAAATACATACAAGTTTATAACTAAATTAACATTATTTTGAAAATCGATGCATTGCATCAAACGAGCCAAAAAGGCACACCTTGGTTAGATTAGGGTTAAAAAATGACGTTTCACACAGCCAAAATTGGTATAGAGCCATCTATTAGAATTTTTTAAACTAAAATCCCTCTTTCGTTAATTATTTGCTTAACTACTTCTAACAACTACACCATCACTTGAGCATGAGTAGTTGCGAGTAGATACAAGTACTTGTGAGTAGTTTGCTAACGTCAATGGAACACGCTTAATTTACTTGATTTCAGCTCTATTTATATAATACAACTCTTTGGTAAAGCCTGAATTCCATTGCGTATAAATTTTGTCGGGTGGTTGTGTGAACGAAACACAAACTGAAGTCAGTCAAGATTTCACTTACATAAAATGTGTGTCTGGTTTAGTGGATCGCCATAATTATGGTCAACAATTTTTAAATCGAGATCATTTCAACTAACACGTCTGCATAAATATTAGCTGTATTTTGTTGAGAAAAAATTAATTAGAATTATTTTGGAGTTATTTTTTTCTTAACAGAATAAGCCGCGAAATATTTTTTCGATTTAATTTGTATATTTTATGTTGGTATTTTTTCGGTTTTTCATTCAAGCAGTTACGTATTTTATTTATTCGAGCTCGAATTAAATAAATCAAATTTTTTTGTTCGAATTATTTAATTCCTGTCACGTGTAATTGTTGTTGTAAATATTTCAACAAAATACAGCCATTGTGTACGATGAAAAATATTTCTCGCACACACTAATAATTTTAATAGCATGGCGATTTTATGGTAGAATTTTTTTTTTTTAATTTTTTATTTTATGAAGGGAAATATTCGAAAAATAATAATTCTGGGATGAGTATTAATAATAATTAATTTTTTAGATAATTTTGAGATGTGAAATCAATCGAATTAATGCTAATACTTAATTTGTTTAATAATTGTTGGTTATATTATTGTTTGATGTCAAAATTTAACCATAAAATCTTGATAAAAAAAAAAAATAAGAAAATTGCTTTTTCTTTGTCACTCGAATGGATTAGTTTTTGTTTGTTCCCTTTCGACTTGAAGTCAGTTTAGTCAATTATTCACAGTGAAATACAGACATAATTATTGTCGTTTTCTTATATACGGGGAATTTTTTTTAGCTGCTTATACCAATTCGGAAATATTCCCTTAGTACCGAAAAAATTCCATAGCGAATTCAAGAATACAGAAATTTAAATTTCCGAACGTTTTTATGAATTTTGACAGATGTCAGTTTGTGGAAAATGGATGTGGAATTCGAGAATAGGGTCCCAGGTTGCGTTGCTTATTTGGACCAGAAATTATGGGAATATATAAGATAATTCAAGTGGTGTATTTCTTGAATGGTAATTTTTTTGTAGCGACACACAACGAGTTCAGTTTAATCCTAGTTTAACTTTCACTATATATGGAGTCGAGCTATTTTCTAACCAACACTAGGGGTTGACATGTTATAACCATCACTTTTTTCGCTTCGATGCATTTTCGGCAGAGTAATACCCCAAACACAAAAGCGGCGCTCTACGCCTGACTTCGCTTCTCTTCGTCTTTATGATTTTAGTCTTCGAGATTTTTTTTACAATTGCCTTTCTCATATGCCCATTTGGATGTTATATTCAGCTAAAATTAGAGGTTTCCAAGTATTTGCTTTTAAAACAAGAACAATAAATATAAATGTCATTCATCACCTCAAAAAATACAAACTGCTAGTTTGACGTCGCTTTATGTGTTCGCTCTTTTGAAAATACATGTACATATTCTAATTTAGCGCCGCTGTTCGCTCCGTCAATGTGTTTGGGGTATAACGGTATCTTACAACTGAATTGTTCTAAAATTTTATATTTTTAAGAAAGGAATACAGTTATTCTATCGAAGTGATGGTTATAACATCTCGTCAAACAAGGTGTTACGTGTACGTAACATTCACCCCTATTATGATTGACGAGTCGATCGACAATCGACACGACTCTGTATTGCGTTTTCGTTTTTTCATTTGATAAACACAATACGAAAAAGGGAAAGCCAATAGAGAGTCGTGTCGATTTTCGATCGACTCGACAATCATAATAGTAACAGTTTGATGTTGCAATAACGTAGCAGTTACGTCGTTCCCGTCCTATGATAATTCGACTTTTTTCGAGGAGTTATCAATGTGGTAGTAGTTCGTAAACAGTTCACTTGAGGTGTTGCATTTACGTCACGTGATTACTGAAGTAATATCGTAACATTTTTAGCGATATGGATTTAATGAAACATTTTTTGCAATTTTTCTTTTCTAAAAAACTAATAGTTTCTTAAGTATTTTAGTATTATTCTAAAAAAAAAAATATTATGTAACAAATTATATTTTTCTAAATCAAACTGGGACGTTAAATATTTTCTTAGTTATTTATTTATACATTAAAAAATACGTAATGGCAATCGAAAACTCAAAATTATAAGTATTATTCCATTAATATATTAAAAAATTATATTTATTTATATATTGTAGTATTATACATAGACTATAGTAGGATGAAGTGAGGGACAAGTTGATTGCAATATTATAGCAATAAATATTATAGCAAGAGTAAGAGTAGAGTAGAGAGAGAAGAAGACAAACATATATCGATTCGAGACACACAAGAGAACACATGTGTAATTTTACTGAATTAATAAGAATAAATAAAAAGTATATAAAGTTGTTTGATAAAATCGAGTTTTATTTGAGATTAAATCGAGTCATCCTGATCAATACTTTAGTTCAGAAGTGGGATAAAGTTCAGAAATATGACTAAGGAAATTTGGTCGTAATTAGAAATATCCCTAAGGCAGGAGATAGAAAAAAACTTAAGCGAAGATTTAAGGGACCATATATTGTGAAGAAGGTTTTGGATAACGATAGGTACGTCATATCAGATTTAGATCACTTACAGATATCGGGTAAGCGGTTCGAAGGGATATTTGATCCTTAAAATATAAGACTGTGGTGTGAGCGTAATGAACAGACCAAAGGCGAATCATATTCTGAGTCCGAGATCGAGTACGAAGAGGTTGAATTCTTGGACGACGAATTTTGAAATTGAGTATGAGTGTCGAATCAAAATAGCTTTAGTATTTTTATGAATTGAACTATGTAGAATTCGGGGGTGATTATTTTTGTTAATCGATGTTTTGATTTTATTATTTCCGATTTAGATTTTAAGAATAGATTTAAGCATAGCGAGGGCATAAATTTGTATTAGCTAGGTTTAAAACCAAATAATAATAATCTATGAGCAGTTATCTATCGAGGCGATAGATGTCAGGAGGGCCGAGCTGTAGTATTATACATAGACTATAGTAGGATGAAGTGAGGGACAAGTTGATTGCAATATTATAGCAATAAATATTATAGCAAGAGTAAGAGTAGAGTAGAGAGAGAAGAAGACAAACATATATCGATTCGAGACACACAAGAGAACACATGTGTAATTTTACTGAATTAATAAGAATAAATAAAAAGTATATAAAGTTGTTTGATAAAATCGAGTTTTATTTGAGATTAAATCGAGTCATCCTGATCAATACTTTAATATTAAAAAATACGTAATGGCAATCGAAAACTCAAAATTATCAGTATTATTCCATTAATATTCATAAAAGAATTTGGTGTTACGTTTACGAAACATCAGCGAATTACGTTCGTACAATTCTTTATAATCGTTACGTTTAGCACGTAGCAAAAATGAAACATTTACGTCGTTTTTGCATCATGATAATTAAATTTGTTTGCGAGGTATTTTTGCGCTACATATATTTTATTTAAGCTTGAGAATGTATTAGTGAAAAACAATAAAGTGATACGTTTATAGTACGCTTAAGCGGCGTATTTTGCGAATTCGCTTAAATTGCTTAGCGGGATGTCAGCCTAGGTGTATATACTGCAGAGCTAAAAATATGCAGAGTTCAAATAGGATTGAAACCGAGTTAAAAAAAAAAAACAATATATCATTTCAGATGATCATAAGATTGATTATTCTTTTTGTTGATCACCATATATGTTATTGTAATTTTTCCAGCGATCTTATGTCTAAAAAATTGTAATTTTCAAGCAAACTCCATGAAAATTACGGGATAGACCACCGAAATGTCGGAATCATTTTTTCGAAAAAATTAAAAGCTAAATACCCAAACAAAAATATATTATTAAAATTAATTATAAAATATAAAATAATATTTAAAATAAAATAATAAATTTAATTGAAAGAATCAAAACGAAATGTTTTTAATATTGGTGCACGAATTTTTCTTTAATTTTGCTGTATTTTGTTGAGAAAAAATTAATTCGAATTATTTTGGAGTTAATTTTTTCTTAACAGAATAAGCCGCGAAATGTTTTTTCGATTTAATTTTTAAATTCTATGTTGGTATTTCTTCTGTTTCTAATTCAACCAGTTACGTATTTTATTTGTTCTAGCTCGAATTAAATAATTCAAATTTTTTGTTCGAATTATTTAATTCCTGTCACGGGCGATTGTTGTTGTAAATTTCTCAACAAAATACAGCTTTTGTTGTATTTTAATACTCTACTCTACTCTACTATGCGTATGCACTTTTTAGAGTAGAGTTTAACTCGACTCTACAAATTATTTAGTTCGAGTCGAGTTTAACTCGACTCCGTGTAAAGTGAGAGTTAAACTACTCGACTCGACTCTCAGCATATACAATATACATGATGAGATAATCCACATTAAACCCGGTTAACCCCGTCATGGAAACGTAGTAAAAATAAGTTATATGTACCTAGTACGTACTAGATACTACGCATTTAAAATTAAACAACAAAATTATCAAAATGCTTCGAAAATATCTATAAATGAAAACGCTTCTAATTAAAATAACCATACATTAGATTAAAATGAAATACATATGCAATTTCATAGTCATCGTTGCAAAACCATAACATAACATCTGCTCAAATCACAAAAATAAAATTGTACTAGTTCGATTTAAATAATAAACTAATTCAGCGCACGCTGATTTGTCGATTATATTCGGCTTCAATTCGGTACTTCCAGTAAATGCATATTTCTGCTATTTTCTCGAAACAAAAACATGAACAGCTCAAAAGGAAAGTTAGCATTGGGAAGATAGGACGTCTTCAGTCATTGAAGACCAAAAAAAAAAAAAAAAATTAAAAAAAGAAATTTTATTATTTTTAAATAATTAAAAGAAATTTAATTAGTTTGTGTGTAGTATAAGAAAACAAAAAGTTTTTAAAGTAAATAATAATTATTAGGAAAGTGCTTTTATTATCTGATATATAAATATATATATATATATATATATATAGCTATATATATATATAAAAAATTGTGATAATCACATAATATAATTAAATAAACTCAGTGTTCAACATATTGTTGGTATGATTTCTTGCTAATACTAAAAAAAATAAGTTTGAACACAAAGAAGACGTGTATTTTAACATCGCCATTTTTATTTTCTTCTAGTGCTGAAGCGTTTTCAAAATACGAAAAAAGCATCTAATTAATAAGAATTAAAAAGAAAGTTGGAAATTTTTTTTTGTTTAATTTTTTGGTTTAAAATTATTATTTTTTAATTTGTTTCAAATATTTAAATTGTGAATTTTATCATCATTTACACATATACGCATTCATTTTCGATTAATGGAAAATAACATAAAATCCATGAATGTAGTTGTAAAACAATTATTGAAAAAAATAGAACGAGTCAGTATAATAGAAATATTAGGTCAAAGTGAGAGAGATAGAAATTCATAGTGGTAAAGTTCTCCATCAATTTTTTTAAGTGTATTTCTTTTGTTTTATTTTTTAATTTTTATTTTTTTTGTGTTCTGTGATAAAATAAAACAAATATCGTCCGAACTTGAACAAAATATAACAAAAAAAAAAACAATTTTTAATAATAATACACTGCATTTTATATAATATAATACAATATAAATTAATAAATCAATCTTGGGACTTAAAGTAAATAATAAAAAAATAGTGTAATACAAAATGACTAATTCGCACAATAGACAACAATCGGGAGTTAGGAGCGCCGAACGATATTATACAAATGCTAGCCCCCAGCAAAGTGGAGGAAGCGGCAGCAATGCTAATAATAGTAGTCATAAGAAAAGAGGGCAAAAATCACCTATTAGCATGTCATCGTCACAGCCATTACCTATAACACCTCCAAAATATCGTCAAAATCAGACAAACAATCGTTCGAGCCCTGGTGGCTTTTGTTATTCATCATCACCATCAAATAATTATTATAATATTGGAAATGGAGGTGCAACAGTGCCACATTCACCACCAAATTTTTCATATTATGCTGGTAGTAAGTGCTATGATTCTCCAGCTCCCACCGCATTACCACGACCTCCAACCCATTGGACATTAAGTTGTGCCCAATTAGCAGCACAATATAATAGTAAACAAGACGATTTCTCACATAATTTAAAAATTATGTTAAATGTTAAAGCATAACAAAATCGTAAATAAATTTTAAGTTCCTGGATATTATACAACTAACACCGCCATCTTAAAAAAATCATAGTGTTAGTGTTTATTTGTCTATATATTTTTTTTTAAACAAACTTTTTATCAAACTGGGGTAAGTAAATAGGACTGATCCGATTGGTTGTAGCTAAAACTAAATTTGTAAATCTTTATAACAAACTTGTAAACTCCGGAACGTAATCTAAATTTAATTTAAATTTGTACTAAAATATGTCTTATTTGGTTACCCCGTTTTTCTCTATATTTTTTAAATTCCTTACATTTTAGTTTTTAATATAACTAAAACACAAAAAAATGTAAAATATAGTTCTTCAAAATTTTTTTAAAAACAGTTTATTTCGCTGATGTTTTGTCTATTTAACGCTTAAAGTCTGTGTCGAAGAAGATTGCGATATTTTTTAAAATATTTTTTTTTAAACATTCCATTGACAAAACTTTGTTCAATGCAATTAAAATATATTATGTATTTTATATAAAGATATTTTAAAAGAAATAAGATAACATACGGAATATATTAAGAATTTGAACGAACCGCAAAGACAAACGTATTAAATACACAAAAATTAATGAATTTACGTTTTTAAGGCCGTTTTAAAAAACTATGTTTTATCTCGTATCAAAACATCGAAAATCATTGACTTATATATGTTTTGTCAACAGATTTTATCTTATATTGTCTGAACGTCAATTTTTTTTTATTATGTATAAATTGAATTAAATCCAGATTTTCACCTACCCCTCCATTTTATGATTGCCCATAAGATGGCGGACTTTTTATTTTATTTTTCGTTTTTTTAAAGTATTAATAATTATTGTAATTAGAATTACATTTTAAGAAAATTTTCTTACATTAAAAACCAAAAAAAAAAATTGACAATTAAGATATTATTATTAAATTAAATTAAAATAATAAATAATTGTAATGCATACACAAATACAGTACAAACAAATATTAAAAATAATAAATTTCTCAATTAAACATAAAAAAATTAATTAAAAAACCAGAATGATGAAGATGTCTTAAAAGAAAAATGATCAGAAACTTACCTTTAAGTTTTATTTAATTTTTTTTTTTTAAATATTGTGGTGTAGTCAGTTAATTTAGTTTAAATGGCAGACTATATGTAAAATGACTAAATATTGTAAATTTATATATTGAATGAAAGATTATAATTTTTTGTAAGAATGCAATTTTCAGTTGCGAATGAATGCCCCTTTTTATTCTTGAAATTTGGTTTTTATTATTATTTGTTTTTTATTTAATTTGAAGCAGGCTTCCTCAAGTAAATTCAACTGAGAACGTTATACTTATACCTACAATTTGTAAATATTCAATCAGTTGAGCTTAACATGGAACATTTATTAAAAATAAATAAATTTTTACAAAAAAAAAATATTAATAATTTTAATTGTGATAAAAGATTTAAAACTAGTATTTTAATTGTAAATTTTGATCTGTTTGTGATAAAAGAAAAAAAAATATATATCAACTGACCTGTACCGTGTAAAGTTTGAAAATTATTAGTGAAGCTACTATATTTTTTAAGGTTTTTTGTGCACACGAAACTATCGTGCTACATCGTAATGTATCTCATGCTACAAACAATTCGCATTTAATACCTTATTGCGTTGCTAGATAGCTGCTTCGTGTGATAAAGGCCTGCCTGAATACAAAATTAATCAATATAGTTTATTCGTCTCACGAAAACTTGCAATATGACCGCCAAAATATTATTTTATTAGTTAAAGAAAAATTGGCACTTAAAATTTAGAGCAACAAACTTTCATACATTTTTTTTTAGTTTTTATAAAACTAATCTACTTTATCACAAATTCCTAAATTAAAATAAATTGTTTGATTCATAAAATATACAATCAAAGCCAAAAAAAAACAAAAAATGAAAATTTATTTATTTTTAAACAGATATTGTGTTTATTTTATTATTACATATTTTAAAAAAATATCAGGCACTTATATTTTTCCCAAATACGTGTCCCATCCAAATAAAGATTTTTTTTATTTTATTTCAAAATTAATTAAGTCAAGTCAGTCAAATCTTATTTTAAGAATAAAAAACAAATTAGAATATAACTAAACAATTAAAATAAATAAATAAACAAGGTATTAAAAAAAGTAAATTGGGAAAATAATCAAATTCAAAATTTAAATGTTCTTTATAGCCGAATCATAATTTGTATTAATTGTAAAATTGAAGCATAAATTAATTTTAAAAAAAAAATTCGAATGTGAACTTTATAAAACATGTAATATACTTAGATCCAAAACATAAAACTAAAATTGATCAAAGCCAGATAATAATTCACGTGACTTCTCTTTTTGTGATAAAACTATAACGTACCTTGGAAAATTAAAATGAAAAACTTTGTATATAAAGATTTTAATCATTGAAAAATATTGAATTTTCCATTATTAGATAGAAAACAACAAAAAAAAATTTTTCATGATTGAAACTTTAATAAAAATAAATTAAATAAAACCAAAATAATATCATGTAATTTTTTTGTAATTACGATGCATTCTCGCGCAAATAACAAAATTTTGCTAATTTTCACAAAAAAAAAAAAATAAAATCGTCTTGCTTCATACTGTGGCATATATTGTTTGTATTATGTATTGATTTGCCATTCTGTCTGTATAAAGTAAACGGGATTGTTTTGTGAAAAATATTGAAATTTTGTATACGCAAAAATGTAATTGTTTTTTATAAACGAAAATGAATGTTAAAATATTGATTAACCAATGCTCTCCATAATATCAAATTAACAAACAACAAAAAGGGAATTAAATATTTTACAAAACATATACATAAATAATTAAAATGGAGAGATTACGAATTAAGGAATATATAAAATTAAATACGCGACAATCGATCAGTTTTAACATTCGTCTGACAAAAAAAATTAATAATTTTAGTAAAATGAAGAATAATAAGATATGCTTTAATTAAATTTTAAGTGAAAAACAACCAATGGTGTTACTCTGGCAAAATAACATACAATACCATACATAAAATAAGAAAAACATAAGATTTTTAGATTTACATTTTTTTCTGTGATCCTCTTGTTCGTCAAATAATTTAAAAACAATATCCTCCATAAAATTTAAAAAGTTCACAATTTTTTTGTTTAGTTTAACAAAAAAAAAAAAAAAAAAAAACAAATAGTGTGCAAACAATATATTATATATTAATACAGATATAAGACTTATTAAATGTGATCAGTAAAAGATAAGAATATATAACTTTAAACAAAAAAAAACTTTAAAGATGATTAGAGAAAAAGAGAAGCGAAAAAGTCCTATAGTTTTCCTTTATCTGTCTATCTTAAAAATACAAAAATTTAAAAAAATAATAAATACATAAACTGCAACCTATTCGAAAAAAAATCCATTTTCCTGTAATTCCATACCATTCCCGCTCCTCCATACTATCCCAATATATCTAATTAGTTTTCCATTAAATAATAAAGCCCATTCCTTATTACCACCCCCTCTTTAGATCCTTATCACAAAAAATAAACCATAAAACTCCCCTCTTCCAAAACCCCAAATTGATATATTAAAAAAAGAATATTTTGTTATAATATTGTATTTGGCACCTAGTGCAATACCAATCCGTTCTTTTTAGAACGTACTTTATTTATTTTCAGACCACCAAGAAAATAACTGCTGAGTAAAAATGCTTGTTTAAAATTTTGGTCGATTGTTCTGTAACCAAAGTTTTGATTTGCTATACCCCAAACACATAAGCGGCGCTCTACGCCTGACTTCGCTTCTCTTCGTCTTTATGATTTTAGTCTTCAAGATTTTTTTTACAATTGTCTTTCTGATATGCCCATTTGGATGTTATATTCAGCTAAAATTAGAGGTTTCCAAGCATTTACTTTTAAAACAATAACAATAAATATAAATGTCATTCATCACCTCAAAAAATACAAACTGCTAGTTTGACGCCGCTCTATGTGTTCGCTCTTATGGAAATACATGTATTCTAATTTAGCGCCGCTGTTCGCTCCGTCAATGTGTTTGGGGTATTATTTCGCCAGAAAAATTACAAATCTACGGGACTATTTTTTAATTCGCGGTGCAGTGCATTCATTATTAACTACATTTCTTGACGCATAGTGATTCGGATCAGATCAAAATTTACATGTGAAGACACTCATTTTGGATCACAAATGGTGATCTAAAAGTAGTTGAACAATATTTTGTGAAGTGACAAAGAATATGATGAATGAAGTACGAGTATGAAGAGGCAGATTCAAAACGAAGCGAGAGAGAAGATTGAAATTTGGTGTTTGTTTGTTTTACGCATTTTGGTGTCATTTCATGAGACCTGATCTGATCTGGATCAGATCAAACGTCAAGAAATGCGGCTATTGTTTCTCGTCTGCTTTGATCGTTTTCTATTGGAGAATCAAGGACAACTGAAC
The DNA here is from genome assembly GCA_958295665.1 of Tipula vernalis. Lineage (NCBI taxonomy): Eukaryota > Metazoa > Arthropoda > Insecta > Diptera > Tipulidae > Tipula > Tipula vernalis. Next base: position 182,525,044 of record OY282559.1, on the reverse strand, counting down.
AGAGCACTGATCGGAATAAAAAAATTGACCCTATATTACGAATGTAGTCGGCCAAAATATACGAGCAGTTCATGCAATTTTAGTTAATAAAGAATTTGTGATGTGTAATTTCACATCACTTTTGTATTTTATTTTTAAATTTCTTTATAGGTTCATTGAAGGGTCTCCATCTTAAAATGCAGTCTTACCGGAGGTAGGGTTCGAGTGGAATTGTTTAGGTAAGTAGTGTTTTTAAAATATTTGTTACCGATACAAAATTCGCCCTTTAAATTTATAAAATTTATACATATATTCATTCCTTTAGGGATTAAATCGATATTTTTTGTTAAAAAGCATTTATTTATTTATTTATTTATTAACCAACAGCATGTATATGCAAAAATGGCTTACATAATTAAAAAACATTATAAAAAGTTAAAAAAATGTATACAATAAAAGCATAAAAGATATAACGACATCAATAGATCAAACAATTAACAACAAAACAAAAAGACATTTAAAACAAAATCTTAGCGATTCGTTTTTTAAATTCATCCCTGGAAATATTGAAATCGAAACAATCTGCTACGGCGTTGAGATCTCGTTGAATGCGCACTATAGGGCCATGGAAGCTGTAGTTGCTACTTGCAGTCGGAATATGAAGAAGTTCCCGGGGGCGTAAGTTGCGTTGAGGAGCATAAATATTAAAACATGAAAGAATGTCAGAACAGTCTATTTTACCACAAATGATGTCACGCGCAAATGTGGCACTTGCGCATGTACGTCTAGCACTTAGAGATTGGAGATTCAGAAAACGGCATCGGTCTACATATGGTGATAGTCTGAAATTATTGTTCCGCTCGAAAGACGGTAATTTTCTGAGAACAAATACCAAAAACTGTTTCTGAATACTTTCAATTCTGATTGAATGAGATTCATAGAACGGAGACCATATGACAGTCGCGTACTCAAGCTGTGAACGAACAAATGAAGTGTACAGTGACTTGAAAGTTAATGTGTCGTGAAAATCCTTCGAATTTCTTTTAATAAACCCCAACATCGAAAAGGCTTTATTAACAACCGCATCGATGTGAGAGTTAAACGTTAAATCCGAGCTAAAGATAACGCCCAAATCTGTAACCATATTAACTCTCTTCAAACTAACGTCATTTAGATAATAGTTAAAAACTACAGGAGACTTAGATCTGGAATAGGTGATCACGTGACACTTATCAACATTCAGAAACATAAGGTTAGTACCACACCAACCGCAAAATGTGTTGAGGTCCCGCTGAAAGTGATCGCGATCCAATTCACATGAAATATTTGCATATATTTTCATGTCGTCAGCAAATAGAATACAGTCTGCGAATTTGAAGCAATCAACAACATTGTTAATGAACAATAAAAATAATAATGGACCCAAGTGACTACCTTGAGGCACCCCAGATGTCGCAATAAAACATTCTGAGAACGTATCGTTGATCTTGACAAACATTTTGCGATCCGATAAATAAGACATAAGCCAATTTAAGGGAATAATGTCGCAATTAAGTTCACTGAGCTTATTCACTAATAACCTGTGATTAAGTTTATCGAAAGCTTTAGCGAAATCGGTATAGACCACATCGACTTGAACTTTCGAGGCAACAGAATTAATTAGATTATTTTGAAAGACCGCTAAATTTGTGACCGTTGAGCGGCCAGGAAAAAATCCATGCTGACGTGTGCTAATAAGTTGCTTGGAGTGGAAGTAGATCACTTTGTTGACCATTGACTCGAATACTTTAGGAATGCAAGACAGTATTGCAATTCCACGATAATTTGTTACATCACTGCGGGAACCGCTTTTGTGGATCGGTATGATACTTGATGTTTTCCACAGATCAGGAAATTTGCCTTGGCTGAGGCTCAAATTAAATAAATGGCACAAAGGAGCGGCAAAACCAAATGCACACTGCTTCAATAGAGACACTGGTAAACCATCTGGTCCAGGACCTTTAGAAACGTCCATGTTCATCAAAGCCGTCTTCACGTCAAGTTCTGAAAAAACAATTTTTGGATTATTGGTGTTAGCTACTTTAGGAGATAATGAGCTATCCTTAACAAAAACACTGCTAAAATATTCAGCGAAAAAACCACAGATTGCCTCTGGATTATCTGATTTTCGACCATGGAATTCTAAAAATGGCGGCAAGCCGTTATTATGGTTCTTATTTTTGACAAATCTCCAGAAATTCTTCGGATTACATCGCAAATCGTCTTCAATATCAATTATGTAATTGTTATAGAGGAATCGGTTGAGATAGCAAAACTGCTTGCGCAAAGACTTAAACTGGATAAAGTCATGGGCCAGCCCTGTACGCCTATACTTCCTATGACATTTATTACGTAGGACTTCAAGTTGTTTCAGTTCTTTGGTAAACCATGGGACGTTGCGGGTATGAGACTTTCTAATTAATTTTTTAGGAACAAATTTTTCAAAAGCAACCTTCAACAATTCATTGAAGGTATCTAATGAACTGTTGATATCAATGTTTGACAGTGTACCAGCCCAATCAACTTCAGCTAAAAAATCATTTAATGAGCTGTGATCGGCGTGCGAAAAATCAAATACTGTACAATTTTTGGTAAAGTTTAAATTATTAGAAGTTTTGTAGAACAACTGAAATGAAACCGGGGTATGATAAACACTCGAAGATCCGGCAAAGTCGTCGCATGATTCTAGTTTAAAAGAACTATTATTAGTGTAGAAAACCAAATCCAGATAAGTGCCGTGGCTGTTTGGTACACTGTTTATTTGTGAAGTACCCATGTTTGCCATAAAATCACAAATTAAGGCGGAAGAATCATTCGTATTAGCAGGAATGAACATATTGTCAACCATCATCCAAATTAGATCTGGAAAGTTGAAATCGCCGAAAATAACAAAGTCAGTGTTATCAGAAATAAAAGGTAATAAATTACATGAGAACTTGTCAACAAAATCTTGACAAAATATCGAGGATGGCTCTAGAGGAAAGTAGACTGTGCTAATTATTAAGTAAAATGCACCTAGTTTGAGTTTAACAGCAATGAACTCAATGATTGGGTCGGAAAATAAAAATTCACAAGAATAAATATTCCGAACTGCAATAAGCACACCACCACCTTTACGTTTTGTACTAAGGTTATATCGATCGCGACGGAAAACGCAAAAATCCGAAGGGAAAAACTCCGCATCATTGAAATCCATTGTAAGCCATGTTTCGGTCAGAATTATTACGTCGTAATCAGATTCCAATATTCCAAGATAGAAATTTTTTGATTTTGATCGCATGCCACTACAATTAAAATAAAAAATTGATAAGCTATTGATGCAATTGTTAGATCCATTGACGACATTGTTAGAATTAGATAAACATGAATTTAGAATGTTAGGATGAACTGTGAACAGATTATTGTTAAAATTTGGTAGATTAGAATTTAAAATATTGGAATTTAATGCATTTAATGAAATTAAATTGACACTTTGCTGCGAGCTCCTTCCTCGTTTTTTGAATCGCGCCTTTCTTGAAAATCGCGAACTAGAACCCCAGGTGGCCAAAAATCAGGATTTTTCAAGGTACCATGCAAGTTATTGATGACTCCAATCTTGAAAGACACAAACGTCAGTTCTGCTGGGTCCCGGTCTCTAGGGAACAGTGAGAAGCAGGACACGTTTGATGGATTAAAAACGCTGTTTTTGAACGTAATGTACCGGGATATGGATTCGGAAGTAGTTGTTGGATGAAAACCGGAAATGTACAAATACTTCCTTCGAACCACAGGCACTGTACGCAATTCCATGACTGGACAATCCGAACCTGGAACATCAGACCTCTCAGCTCGAACGGCATCCTGACATGACAGTAATGGCGAAGAGTTCGATACGACAGATGAAGAAATTACCGTTGGAATGTTCGTAATAACACAATCGGACGACAACGGCGGGAAGTGTGGAGGCTGTAAGCCATCAGTGACCTGGACGTGGTGCTGGGAACTGCTATCAGTTATTTCAGATGTAGCCGTTGTAATGGCATTATTACCATTTCTCTTAGATCTTGTTTCCATATTAGTTTGCACAATACTTTGGGTAGCTTTTTTTTTTAATTTTGAAGACGACGGCTGCTGCGATGGTGGTAATGGTTTTAATAAACTCTCCACGCTACCATTAATAGCGGCAGATGTTTTGTTCATCAAGCACAAGGACACTGATAAAGCGTCAATAGACTTACACATGTGATCATTCTGTGCCCTGATAACTTTAAAAACATCAACACACATGCCACAACGCCAAGAAAAATTCGGAATCACCGAAATGGCATCGAACGCAGGCCTTCCGATCCCTGTACATTCAAAGTGAACGAGTTGATTGCACTCACCGGCACACGTAAAAAAGTTTCCAAACACTTTCATATTACACACACAGCACAGAGACATTGTTGAGAAATAACTTTAATAGTTTATAACACAACTCACTTTTATAAAAATATATTTCGATTGAACCACAAGTTAAATTTCAAAATTTTATCAAAATTATTTTTATTCAAAATTATTTTGACTTTTCAACACGAAAAAAAACACAACCGTTCACTAAGGCCATTTATGAGAAAATTTCCCTTTTTCAGAAAATTTTGACATAAATAAAATACACTTAAACAACGGATTTTTCCATTTATAATATAATTATGATTACTTAATTCAAAATAAACTAAATTAAGCCCTAAACATTCTAAAAGATAAGAAAAGATACTAAATTCGTACAAAGATAAAATATTCGCGCTTTCGTTAAAAATTGAAATTACATTTCGCTCGTGTTCTACATAATTTTTATTCGTATGAGAATTGACATTCGTACGAGTATTTTTTTTAAATCATTTCAAATGCATTCATCAAAATGATTTTTAAAGATTAGAATAATCACCTCTATTATGATTGTCGATGATCGACACGACTTTGTGTTGCCTTTTCCTTTTTCGTATTGTTTTTATCAAATGAAAAAATGAAAACATAATACAGAGTCATGTCGATTGTCGATCGATTCTTGAATCATAATGTATTATTTATATCAAACACGAATAATGTAAAAAACAGGTTATGAAAAAATTACCGAGGAAAAACAATTAAGAAGGATTTTGTGTGAAATAAAAATGAAATGAAATAAAATGTAGCTTCTTTATCTAAACCGTTCAGCGCGATTTTATGAAAAGAAAGTATAAATTGCATAAATTTATGTCTATTTTTATGCTGTGGATTCTATTCCTGTGGATTCATTTCTATGCGCATTTAAATAGATTGACTTATAAAATGATCACATAATCAGCAGAAGGGCGTGGAAAAATTTTAATTCAAAAAACAACAAATACGAAATAAATAAAGGAATAAACGAAATAAAAAAATCTGTCTGCACTTTGGCACTACTACCACAGAAGAAAGATTAACCTGTTAATCTTTCTTCTGTGCTACTACCATGGCATGAGAAGGCGGATTATACCCGGTGTCTACACTAAGCAAATCCACTGATATTTTCTATCAGCAATTTTATGTTTGTTTATGATTTTTTTTCAATGTATTGACAAATATCTATCCAAAAAATAACATAGCTGGGGGCCTATTCTCGAATTTCACATCCATTTTCCACATGTGGACATCTGTCAAAGTTGTCAAAAAATGGTTCGAAAATTGTAATTCGTATATAAAACACATGCGGCATTGACATTTTCCTATATGGGGAATTTTTCCACATGCTTATACCCATTCGGAAATATTCCCTTAGTACCGAAAAAATTCAATTTTTATGAGTTTTGACTGATGTCCACATGTGGAAAATGGATGTGGAATTGGAGAATAGGCCCCCTGGGCATTTCACTATCATATTCATAATAATATCTTCAAATGTCAAACAAAATTGTTTCAATGCTATGAAAAAAATTAGTTGTCTTTTATTAACACTTCCCAGTTGTGGTTAGGTTAAATTAATTTGTCAAAGTAATTTTTTCAGAAAATTGTACAATATGGTGAACTACCACCTCGTCCAAAAACTTCATTTCCTTGTACAAATACCAAGATTTTCTATCGTCAACAACAGCGCTTCCAGATTTTTTTTACTCTGCTTTCATTTTTTATTTTGTTTTTTCGGCATTTTTTATAGACAAATATATTAATTGTTCATGGCAATCCCAATATTTTCGATTTGGTAAATCAGAAAAATACAGAAGCCAATCGCTCGTAATATATCTACTGAAAAAAGTAGAAATATCTTCCCCCTCGTAATTTTGGCTGAAGGCCCAAAGAGTTATACCAATGTACCACTCTGCAAAAATGAGAACCCTCCATGAGTTCTTTCTGTTGGTAGTTTGGTTTCATACTGAAAAGTATGGTCTACTCATCAGGCAGCTACGACCAAACTACAAAAAATTCTACTCTAACCAAATACATTAAGTATCTGGCCAGAACGTACTGACAACGAATTATTATTCACTACGTCAAATATAAAAACTTGTCAAGTATTATGCCCACACGTATATTTGTTAAGAATTTAATTTGTCTGTCTGTAATAAGTTGATTTTTCGGCATTTTTTATAGATAAATATATTAATTGTTCATGGCAATCCCAATATTTTCGATTTGGTAAATCAGAAAAATACAGAAGCCAATCGCTCGTAATATATCTACTGAAAAAGTAGAAATATCTTCCCCCTCGTAATTTTGGCTGAAGGCCCAAAGAGTTATACCAATGTACCACTCTGCAAAAATGAGAACCCTCCATGAGTTCTTTCTGTTGGTAGTTTGGTTTCATACTGAAAAGTATGGTCTACTCATCAGGCAGCTACGACCAAACTACAAAAAATTCTACTCTAACCAAATACATTAAGTATCTGGCCAGAACGTACTGACAACGAATTATTATTCACTACGTCAAATATAAAAACTTGTCAAGTATTATGCCCACACATATATTTGTTAAGAATTTAATTTGTCTGTCTGTAATAAGTTGATTTTTCGGCATTTTTTATAGATAAATATATTAATTGTTCATGGCAATCCCAATATTTTCGATTTGGTAAATCAGAAAAATACAGAGGGCAATCGCTCATAATATATCTACTGAAAAAAAGTAGAAATATCTTCCCCCCTCCCCGTAATTTTGGCTGAAGGCCCAAAGAGTTATACCAATGTACCACTCTGCAATTTTTTATTTTGTACATATTGATTTCGAAGATTCCTTATTTTTCTTCTAACGTCTTCAACATTTACGGCCATTTCGTCTGCTATATTTTGTAAAATAGAATTTTTTATGTCGATAATATTTCATTTTTTCGGTACAAATCGATTAATCGCATTGTACTTTCCGTATTAAGTAGTGTTTTTTTATTCGCTCCGGATAGCTGCTATCGAGAGCCGTCATATGAAAAGTGGCTCCGGATAGCGCTCCGTATAAATAGGTAGAGCCAAATATTTTTTATATCAAGTTTTCGCTAAACAATTGAATTAAAAATGATAGTTTGATGTTAAATAAGTTTAGTTTACCAATAAATAGCGCATCAAATTTAAATTTAGGCGTATAAAAATTACGGCTCTCGATAGCAGCTATCCGGAGCGAATAAAAAAACACTACTTTAAAACACATTTTGTCAGCTTGAGAGCAATTTCAAATGGCAAAACAACAATTTTTTTATGACATTTCCTAATATTTGACTAATATAATTTCATGAAATAGCCTCCTGATAATTTGCTAATAGTGTCAAAATGCGTATAATATACACACGCGTACATTGATAAAATTTATATCACGATAGAAAATATCAGTGGAATTGCATAGTGTAGACACCGGGTTAATAATTAGTGTTTTTTTATTCGGTCCGGATAGCTGCTATCGAGAGCCGTCATTTTTATACGCCTAAATTTAAATTTGACGCGCTATTTATTGGTAAACTAAACTTATTTAACATCAAACTATCATTTTTAATTCAATTGTTTAGCGAAAACTTGATATAAAAAATATTTGGCTCTACCTATTTATACGGAGCGCTATCCGGAGCCACTTTTCATATGACGGCTCTCGATAGCAGCTATCCGGAGCGAATAAAAAAACACTACAAATATCAGAGTTAAACAAGTAGAGCTGAAATAAGCAAACGTCAAGCATCGAAAATTCTGTGCGAAAAAGAGAAAGACCTTCAATGGTTTGAATAAAGTGGGTTGTTTAAAATTATACAATTAAAGTTCAAAAAACATTTTTATTTTAGATGCAAATACACTTATAATTATTTTTAAATTCGATATTTTTAATAAAATTAATTTTATTATTAAAAATAACTTTCCTAAAAACGCGGCATTACGTTACACTTTTAGTGCGGACCTGCTAAAAATAATTGTAAACAAATCAAAAGAACCCAACAACAACATTATTTTTTATGATAATGTGATAATTATGTAATAAATTTAAATTAAAAGAGCACTTTTTATCGCAAATTACAATATTTATGTTAGGTTAGGTTTGGGTGGCGGTCCACTAGGGCCAGGCATAGACACAAAAATGGTCCGTAGCCATACCACGAATAATTATTTCCTCCAACTCATTGGAACCCTTTTTAGCTGTTAACAAAGCGCTGGATACTCCTGACGTCCATCCTACAGAGGTTCGTCAGGTCTTTGAAGAGGGGTGCCCCTAGAAACTTTAGTCTGTTTCGTGCCAGACGAGGGCAGATGCAAAGAAGATGAAGTACTGCCTCTTCTTCCTCGCAACTACGACAGTAGTCATGTGAGAAAACACCAAGCCCACTCGCATGCCTCCTTATGAGACGATGTCCCGTAATCACTCCAACAACTTTGGCCAGACCTGCCGAGTTACTACGCAAGAAGTGATTCTTGACCATTTTTCATTCGTCAGCTTGCTAGCTTCTTCCTGAAGCAGCAGTTTGCATACCGCAAGGGCATTTCAATATCCTTTCTGCTTTCTGAGAAGTGGTCCGTTGTACCACGTCGAGCCAGTTCATCGGCGTTTATATTCCCGGTATTTATGAAATGTCCTGGCACCCATAAAATGTGGATGTTGAACTGATCTGCCATCTTTTTAAGAGATGAGAGACAGTTCTGGACTACTTTCGACGTGAGAAGGTGTGATTGAAGCGCTTTAATGGCAGCCTGACTGTTCGTATATATGCGAATATCACAAACTGATATTACATTATACCTCAACCAGTCTACGACTTCCTTTATGGCAGTTACTTCAGCTTGAAAAATGCTAAAGTAGTCGGGGAGACGGAAGCAGAGATTTAACAGAAGTTCCTCGCAGAACACTCCAGCCCCGACTTTCCCGTCCCGTGTTGAACCATCAGTGAAGAAATTCCAAAATTGCACCCATCATCCAGTCCTCCCTGGATGGGATCCTAGTCCGGAACTTTGTGTCAAAAGATAGTGACGAGACAGTATAGTCGGTGGGCTTGGGAATTTGTTTGTTGCACAAAATAGATGAGTGCCCTGTATTGTTGCAGGTCCACATTAAGATGAATTTCAGCCGTATGGCAGTACAAGCTACCAATTGTTTCCCCAAGATATCTAGAGGAGTCAAAAATAGCAGAGTCTCTAGTGCCTGAGTGGATGTGCTCCTCAGTGCACCACTGATCCACAGAGAGATTGTTCTCTGAACTTTTGTCAACAGCTTTTGGTTGACAGTTTTGTCCAAAGCAGGCCACCAGACTATTACCCCATACAAGATTATGGGTCTGGCTACTGCGGTATAAAGCCAATGTACGATGCGGGGCCCCAGCCCCCATCCTTTCCCAATGGCATTTTTGCAAGAGTATAGCGCTACCGAAGCTTTCTTACCCTTTGCAGAATATTGGGTTTCCAATATAATTTGCTATCAAAACGAGGCCGAGAAACTTCGCTTCAACTGTAAAAGTCAAGCTGAACCTATTTAAAGTGGGAGGATCGATGTGAGGAAGTTTATATTTCCTAGAGAAGAGAACCAATTCGGTTTTGTGTGGGTTCACATTCAACCCACAGCCATTGGCCCATAATGAAAGAGTGCCCAGGGCATTTTGCATAAGCTCACTGTTATGTCTCGTTCAAATAAAATAATATTTAGTTTATTACACGTGTTTATTTTTATTCGTTCTTCGTGTTACAAAATTCATACTTAAAACTACAAACAAAACTTAGATGCCGGAAAAACATCTTTTACAACATGAAGTTGGTTACATTTCATTTATGTTTACTTTTGCAGATAGGGTTGTACAATATTTTTATACACCACAATCGTTCCCCTTAAATAAACTATTCCCTTCGTATATAGTAATCCATACACTCATATTACATAAACACAATTCAAGTATACAAAATCTTAAAATAATCATTACTTCAACTATTACTCTTTAATCTAACATTTTTTATAAATTTAGCCTATCTGGCTTTACTATTTTATCTCTACTTCTTAATTTCCTTGAATTATCGTTTATAATCATATTATCATCATTTCCCATCTGTTCATTCAGATTTGGTTGGTGGAAATCCTTACTCTTTTTTATCATAATATATTCTGACTCAACATTAGTTTTACTGTTTACATCTTTATCTATATCATGAGAAGTTTCGCTATTTTCGCATCGTCTTTCGCCTTTCGGATCCATAGTTGATTTTGTTCTACTCCTAATCTGGTCTACATGTCGTTTTATCTTCCTTCCATTTGCCAACTGACACATATAATTCCTCGGACCTAACACCTCAATTACGTGAGCATTAACCCATCGCGGTTTGTCGTTCATTGCGTAGTCTCGAATTATCACGTCCTCTCCTTCCTCAAATTTCCTAATTGATACCCCTTTTTCCGTAATATCGAAGTCCTTTACTTTACTAATTTTTGGTCTCAGAAGATCAAACCTTAACCTCAGATTGAAATTCAAAATTTGATTTGATGGTTTGATACCACTCGTGCAATGATCTACGTTTCTGTAATCGATGAGAAAATCGTTTATTATATCTTCTAAATTGATCATAGCGTCTATCTTCGTTCCAAAAATTTTCGTTTTGATTGCGTTTTTTATAGTTTTTACTGCGTTTTCCACCGCACCGTTTGATGCAGGAAACCCCGGTGCCGTATACGTTACTTTAATACCATGATTCCTTGCAAATTGTTTAAATATTTCGGCGGTAAACTGCGTACCGTTATCTGAAACTAAATGATTTGGAAACCCAAACCTAGCGATTACCTCCTTCAATTTGTGCAGTGTAAATTCTGCTGTTGCGTGTCGCGTTACAAAAACTTCGAGCCATTTTGATTTTACGTCTATTATAATTAATAGGTATCTACTCGTATCTTTAATTGGATCCGCATAGTCTAAATGTAGCCTTTCGAATGGTTTGGTCGGAATATGCCAAGAAATGCAATCCGCCTTTCGTGGGCTTGGCAGAGCGGAAAGACATGCATCACATCCTTTAATTAAGTCTTCTATGTCGTTGTCTATAGATGGCCACCATCCGTATGATCTAAGTAAGCTTTTTGTTTTGACAATACCTAAATGACTTGCATGTGCTTCTTGCAATATACGCATTCTTAACGCTTTAGGTAATACAATTCGATGTCCTCTCATCAATATTTCGTTTTCAACTGTTAATTCCGTTCGATTCCTTAACAATCTTTTTTATTCCCCGCCGTTTGGAATATCTATAAAATTGTTGTCTCTAATGGCTTTCATAACCGATATCAAAACCTTGTATTTAACTGTTTCGCTGTATACCGTTTCGTACTGGATTGGAATATCCTTATTTTGACTTACAAAGTACAAATAACTTGTGTCGTTGTCCAATTCTTTTGGTATCGGGTCTATTGGTATTCTAGACAAAAGGTCCGCTTGATTTTTATCCGAACGCACATGTTTTATCGTAAAATTAAAAGCCGCCAAATGAACTGCCCAACGTTGTAGTCTGCTCGCAGACATTTGAGGGATTCCTTTCTTTTCCCCGAAAATACTCAAAAGTGGTTTATGTTCCGTTACTAGAGTAAAATGCGTTCCGATTAAATACTGGAAAAATTTCTTGGTTCCATATACTACAGCCAATGCTTCCTTTTGTAAAACGCCATAATTTTTCTCTGCCTGCGTTAACATTCGTGAAGCAAATTCTATCGGTCGTTCCGTTCCATCTGGATACAAGTGTGAGATTACTGCACCGATCCGACATTGGACGCGTCACAGGTCAGAACTATTGGAGTTTTTGGATCGTAATGCACCAACACAACATCTGAAACTACTTCCGATTTGATGTTCTGATACGCTGTCTGACATTCGTGTGTCCATCCATAAGTCTGATTTTTCTTTAGAAGTTCGTAAAGTGAAGCCATTTTCGTTGCTAGGTTATTAATGAACTTTCCATAGTAATTAATGAACCCACAAAATGATTTCAATTCTGATGCATTTACTGGTGTTCTCATATCTAATATCTTATTTCTATCGTCTATCTTTCTGAATCCTTCTTCCGTAATTATATGTCCTAAATACTGAATACTTTCTTTTGCGTACGTACATTTACTTCTCCGTAATCTCAAATTCGCGTTACGTAATCTTCTAAAAACCGACTCTAACCGTTCGTTATGCTGCCTCAGATCTGGAGCTGATACTACTATATCGTCCAGAAAATTTATTATTCCCGGAATATTTTGAAAAACCTTCTCAATTTCTCGTTGGAATAAAACTGTTGCCGGTTTCACTCCATACGGCAATCTATTCATCACGTGATTTCCCACGTGTGTGCTCCAAGTTACACTTTTTTTAGAGTCATCGTCCAGTTCGATTTGATTGTACGCCCTTGATAAATCCAGTTTTGAAAAATATTTACTTCCGTGGAGCCTTGTCATGATCTCTTTGATCCTCGGTAGTGGGTAGTTTGTGTCCTTTAAATACCGATTTATCGTAACTTTATAATCCGCCCAATTCCGTATCTGCCCATCGTCTTTCAATATTGGTACCAAAGGTGTCCCCCACTCCGTACTTTCCGTTTTTGTAATTACACCTTCGCTTTGCAGATCGTGCAACTGTTTTTGAATTGCTTCTCTAAAAGCAAATGGAACGGGCCTCGCTTTTACAAATATCGGATCTATTTCTTGATTAAATTCTAATTTAACTTTCATGTCTTTCAATTTTCCGATTGTGCCATCAAATAAATCCGAAAAACTATCCACGATTTCCTTTAGACGAAGCTCCTCATGATTCACGTTATTTAATTTAATTTCTTTGACTTTATATAATTCAAAAAAATTTCGACCAACTATACAACAAGAAGCGTTTTGTATCACATAAAATTTATATTCTTTCGTCATATTATTATAATTAACCATGCATCGAAAAATACCCTTAATACTTAATTGCTCCCCACCGTAACCTGTAATAATCGAAACCTCTGTTTCTAATGATTCTACATTAAAATATTTGTCGAAAATATGCTCCGGTATCGCGGATACAGCTGCCCCGGTGTCTATCATAAACCTTAATTTTATATTTTCAATATACAAATCTAATGTTAACTTATTGTCTATTTTATTAATCGAAGTGCCCTTTCCATTTACTCGTATACCATATATTTCATTATCCGAATCGCTTTTCTCGTCACTCATCGCTCTTATAAATTTTCTGTTGGTACTATCGTTTCCCCTTTGAACTTTGCACACTAACGCCATGTGTCCTTTGTAACAAATAACATTTTTGTACTTACAATCTTTTTCGGCATGATTGCTGAAGCCACAATGAACACAACTGTTGGATCTCCTAATTGGCCCGTTTTGATGAGTCATCGTTGTTGACCCTTTTTTATTCGACTTTACCAAATTAACCTCAAAGTCTTGTGATACCGTTGTTTTCTTTAATTCGTATCTCTCTGCTATGCTCACGAGTTTTTCTAGGGTTTGTTTCTCGTCCTCTTCGCATAATCGATCAAATAATTTCCCGCTGGTACCCGTCACAAATTTATCCAATAACATTTCGTCTAACCTGTCTCCGAATTTGCACTCTGATGCACAATCTCTAACTGATCCTGGATTGATTCTCCTTCCCCCTTTCGTAATTCCATAAATGTTCGTTTTTCCTTCCAAAATAATGTTTGTTTGGAACAATATTTGTTCAAAATCTCGTATAATTTCTCCAACGTTGCACTTGATGGATCTGATGGCGATGTTAATTTGTAAATTAACGTGTATGTGGTTTCGTGAAGCGCTGACAATAATTTTTTTTTTTTTTTTAAAAATGTTGCCAATGGCTTTATTCTTGAATCTTTCTACATAAGAAACTCACAAGAAGTAATCAAATCTTAAGCTAAAAATTATTACATATTTTAAGTCTTAACCAATGTTATTACTTATTGTTAGTGCTCACAATTTAATTAATTTAGACTGTACTTATATGTATATATCGCATTAAATTTACAGGTTCATCAGTTCGAGTGGATCTGTTCTTCTCAGACGTCTTAATCGCGGCTGTTTTAGTATCTCCCTGGCCAATTCGTTGGGATGTGCTTCTAGTTTTGAGTAATATTTCGAACTGAATTCTTTAATAGTTTCTTTAACGGTTTTGATCCCAAGGTCGTCATGTATATTACTATTTCGAATGTACCAAGGAGCATTGGTAATACTGCGAAGTATTTTCGCTTGGGTTAGTTGCAGGAGTTCTCTGTTTGAAGCGCTGGTGGATCCCCATAACTGAATACCATATGTCTATATGGGTTTGATTATCGCTTTGTAAAGTAAAACTTTATTGGCTAATGACAACTGAGATTTTCTTCCCATCAACCAATACATTTTGGAAAATGTAATTTTTATTTGGTTGCGCTTTGTTTCAATATGGTTTTTCCACGTTAACCTTCTATCCAGATGCAAACCTAAATATTTTACCTTCGTTTGTTGAGGAATATTTTTATCGTTTAATTTCACTGGTGGGCAGGTGCGTTTGTTTAGCGTGAATGTGACATGAGTTGATTTGTTTTCGTTCACTTTTATTCGCCATGCCTTCAGCCAGTCCGCGACTTTGTTTAAATGATTCTGTAATTCCTTTGAGGTAATTTCAGGATTAGTGTGAGACACCAGGATGGCTGTGTCATCGGTAAATGTTGATATTAATGCTTTGTTGGTTACAGGTATATCAGCTGTGTACAACAAGTATAATATTGGTCCTAGAACGCTGCCTTGCGGGACACCTGTATTCATATCACTTAAGCAAGTAGTTGCGCTGTTTTGTTTGACCATGTATTGCCTTTGAAGAAGATAGTTTCCCAAAACTGAGTGAAATTTCTTCGGTAGAAGCTCTTTAATTTTGTAAATTAGTCCATCGTGTCAAACTTTATCACAAAAGCTTGGGCGATATCCAAAAAGGCAGCAGCACAATATTTCTTTTCTTTGAAGGTGATTTTGATTGCATTTACAATTCTGTGTACTTGCTCTATAGTACCATGTTGGTTTCGGAATCCTAATTGATGGTCTGGAATAACGCGCCGTTCTTCTAATTTTGGTTTCAATTTCGTTAGTAACATTTTTTCAAATAGCTTTGAGATTGTGGGCAGCATGCTTATTGGACGATATGATGAGATTTGCGTTTCATTTTTCCCTGGCTTATGAATCATTGTGATCAAAGATATCTTCCATTTCTGAGGAATATAACTGGTTCGCATGATCGCGTTGAATACAAATGTTATTAGTTTTATGCATTTATCTGGCAATTCCCTTATCATTTTTCCAGTAATGAGATCGTGTCCTGGTACCTTTTTCGGGCTTATGCAAGTTTTAATTGTATTCTTAACTTTCTTCCAGTTATACTTTATAGGTTGTTTGTAGAATAAACCATCATCCGTTGGCTGGGGTAGCACGAAATAATTATCTTCTTCGTGTGGGAAGAATACTGTTGCTAGATGAGCAGCAAAAACATTGGCTTTTTCTTCATCACTTCTCGCCCAATTTCCAGTTGGTAGTCTAATCGGTGGATTCGAATTTGTTGGCCTTTTTAAATTTTTTTGTTGCCTTCCACAAAGAATAATCTGTCCTCTCGGTTGCCGAGAGATCACTAAAGTAGTTCTTTACGCGCTGGTTTTCTTCTTCCCTCAAAGCAAATCTTAGAGCCTTAATAGCCCGATTTAATTTCCATTTCAATAACGGTGATTTTGTTTGCTGCCATTGACGGCGAATTTTTCGCTTTTCCTGGATTAGTTCCTGTATATTATGTGATAGTTTACTAACTTTTTCCGAACTAATTATGCCGGGTGTAGCCCTTTTAGCAGATAATATCATGACATCTTTTAGATTTTCTGCCGCCGCATCAATATCAGCTGGTGTGATCAGAGGAATATTAAGTAGACACTTTTGTTCAACTAGCCTCCTATATTGATCCCAATTAGTTTTCTTGTTTGTAAGACGGTTTGGTATTTCGTTCCTTAGGACATCAGTACTCGATGTTACTATTACCGGTGAGTGATCAGAAGACAGATCATAGCAATCGATGGCCTTAGCGTATGTACGTGGAATGCCCTTAGTTACACAAAAGTCAATTAGATCAGGAATTTTCTTTTTATCTGTGAGCCAGTAAGTTGGGTTACCGGCAGATAAATAATTCAGGGACTGTTCTGTAGCTTTTCCCAGGGACTGTTCTGTAGCTGACAATAATGTAGCTTTTTTTTGATGTTCCGTTTCGATTTTTAATGTCGTAAAACTGCTTAATAACCGACCTTTATATATCCCGAAGTCATCTTTCTGATGGTTAAAAATTGGCAGCATCATGAATTGTGTATTCGCCATCTTTTTTTTTTATATATATATTTTCGTTGTACTTATTTTTTTATTTAATATTTTTCCTTATAATTATTGTGATACGTAAATTCTTGTATTATTAATTTTATGTTATTACTGATTTATTTTTTTTTATCTCGTCGCCATTGTTATGTCTCGTTCAAATAAAATAATAGTTTATTACACGCGTTTAGTTTTATTCGTTCTTCGTGTTACAAAATTCATACTTAAAACTACTAACACAACTTAGATGCCGGAAAAACATCTTTTACAACATGAAGTTGGTTACATTTCATTTATGTTTACTTTTGCAGATAGGGTTGTACAATATTTTTATACACCACACTCACTAAGGGTGTCGGGATATTTACCACGGACACCAATAGCAACATCATCCGCATAGGCATCTACCTTGAAGCCACCGTCCTCCAGTCTCAGCAACAAGTCATTTATGACCAAGTTCCTGCTGCTTGCAATTCTTCTGACGGAGGATTCCCCAAAACTGGCATTTATGATCCTGCCTCTTAGCATCTGATCTATCCAGTCCTTGAGTGATACATCCACTCCCAGATCTGAAAGTGCCCGAGTTATACCCCCTGGAAGCACATTGTTAAAGGCCCCCTGAATATCCAAGAAGGTTACCATTGCGTAGTCTCTATATTCGAAAGATTTTTCAATGAAAATACAAAAGAATGAAGAGCAGCCTCTACAGATCTCCTCTTGCAATAGGCATGTTGAGATTTAAACAGCTTTTCCGACACAATATAATTTTATCAATAATTTCTAGTGTTTTAAAAAGGAAGGAAGACAAGCTAATCGGTCTAAGTGTTACGTTAGTAACAAATAAAACATTAGTATTCTTGTTTTATGTTCTTACATACTTTTATTAATTCATTTTATAAACTTAAAAATACACACGTCTTATAATGGTGGAGCGTACACTATGAATGAATTCATGTCATACTGCTACATATATGCTTAATGGGTGTTTTTTAACTTGCCCTACATGTCTACATGGGTACGTTTAGTAATCCTAAACACCACAATACCTCCTCACTCAAATCGTTGAAATACATTTTTTTTATTTCAAACTTACATAAATCAAAAAAAAACTTAATATCCTTAGATCTAATCCTGGTACCTAATTGGTATCTTAATCTCTCTTCTAGATCTATTCACCGAAATAAAATCATTTATATTGATGTTGTTTGATTACCCCTATCCTGAGTTTCATTATTATTCAAATTCTCAATCGAGCTCTCATTGTTACTGACACCATCTCTTATTTGATTTAAATGTCTTTTTATACGGCGGTCATTGTTTAATTTACACACGTACGTCCTCGGACCAATTTTACGCCAAAGAACAGCATCCATCCATTGTGACTTATTCGGATCAAAATAATCTTTCACCAATACTTCCTCCCGCGGCTTATAAAACTTAGTTCTTTTTCCTTTGTAATTTGCCATTGCAATTTCTTGTTTCAATCTTATTCTTTCATCTAGTTTTGGCGGTTTTAATAAATGTAATGGCATCTTTAGTTCCCGATTGAATATAAGCATAGCTGGTGTTTCGTTCGTCGTTGAGTGCTTAGTTGTTCTATAATTTAGCAGAAATGTTTGAAGTATCGAAGCCATATCAAAACTATTCGCACTTTTTTTATTCTCCTCGAATACGGCTTTCATAGATTTCTTTAGCGTTTTTACCATATTTTCGGCTGCCCCGTTCGTAGCAGGATGACCTGGTGCTGTCAGTATGTGTCGTATCCCATTTAATTTAAAATACTCCCGCATTATCTCCGCACAAAATTGACTACCATTATCAGTTACAATGACATCTGGTAATCCAAATCTGGGAAATACATTCCCTAAAACGATTTTTGTCACTTCTGCTGTTGTTGTCCTTATTTTAAAAATTTCTATCCATTTTGAATACGCATCGATAATTATTAAAAAGTTCGTGTTTTGCCAAGGATCAGCATAATCTAAATGAATTCTAGACCACGGTCTGTCCGGTATTTCCCATGATATTAATTCGGCTTTTGGTGGATTTGGTTGCACCTGAAGACATGCCCGACAATTTTGTATCATTTCCTCTATTTCCCCGTCAATCTTTGGCCACCATACGTACGATCTCGCCAATGACTTTGTCTTTACAATTCCAAAATGTGGTTTGTGAAGCTCCTTCAATACCAATCTTCTAATGCTTTTAGGAATTACAACTTTGTATCCTCTCAATACCACATCTTGTTCCACCGAAAGTTCATTTTTGATTTTAACGAACGCCTTATATTCTGGGTTGTCATCTGTAAACCTATGACCATTTCTAACCATATCCAATACTTTTGATAATATTAAGTCCTTTTTTGTCTCTTGTTGCACCAATTTGTAATCCAGTACAAAATTTTTATTGTTATTAAAATAGTTTAGATAACTGGCTTTATCTTCATATTTCCTAAACACCTCTTCGTTGACCTTCAATGGATGTCGCGAAAAAATATCTGCCATATTTTTATTCCCTTTAACGTACTGTATCGTGTAATCGAATCCCGACAAAAAATGAGCCCACCTTTGTAATCGAGCCAGTGCAATCTGGGGCAATCCCCGTTGTTCCCCCAATGCTGTTATCAACGATTTATGATCAATCAAATACTGATACAATTAGTTCAAAGCAAAAATTATTGCTAACGCTTCTTTATGTTGCATAGAATAATTTGACTCTGCCTCCGACAATGTTCGAGAAATGAACGCTACTGGACGTTCATCTCCATTCGGATATTTATGCGAAAGAACTGCCCCAATTCCATATTGTGAAGCATCACACGTCAATATTGTTTGAAGGTCTGGATTAAAATGAGCCAAAAACTTATCCGAAGTCATCTCGTTTTTTATTTTATTTAGGGCTCTATAACATTTATCATTCCATACGAATTTCTCATCTTGTTTTAATAATTGATAAATGGGATGCATAATCATTGCCACATTTTTAATAAATTTACTGTAATAATTTATCAAACCACATAACGACCTGGTTTCCGTTACATCTCTCGGTAGCTTGATGTTCAATATTGCCTCAACACGTTCTTTCGTTTTTGTTGAATATTAGACTGGGGTAAATATTATTCTTGAAACTACTTTTACGTTTTTATATTATTATTTTATTTCAGAACAATTTTTAATACACATCTTATTCAACTCATTACTTTTTTATTCTACGCGTGTCCATGCTACGAGTAACTACTGTGTTGCCCAATGTACACATATTATGTTCGTGCTACCATATGTACTTATTTTTTAATTACTCTTAGCACCAACACCACAGACGCTCCCCCTTTACAGGATTTTATATAAACATTTTTAATGCTGGGTAAAATAAGTACCCTAAACCATTTACTTAATTATTTCAATTAATTGTTTTAATAATTCATGATTCAGATGCATAAACAATTTTACATTTTATTTTATTCTTTTACTCAATTATTTGGATTCTTCAAATGCAATTTATTATCTAATCGACCCTATACCTTACAGGCTTATTAATCGAACTCCTATCTCGTAATTTCTGAGCGCTCCCCGACGCATTTTCGAAGTTGGCCCCTCGATTTATCTCCTCCTCCTCTCTCATGCCGTCGCGTTCTCATTATCATCAGTTCCGTTTTCCCTATTAATGTCACCCTCGTAATTATTCCCCCTTGGTTCCAAACAAGCCATAACCCTGAAAGGACTTTCCTCCTTAACCGAGTCATAACTTGCGCCTTCATCCACTCCATTTTATTCTGTCTATAGTACCGCACCATAACTTTATCTGCTCTATTGAAACTACGACCTAATACTTGACCTTCCTCACACCTTTGTTCTTCCCTTTCTTTGGTCGGCAACAACAAATCCAACTTAATTTTTGCTCTATAATTTAAAACCTGGGATACTGGACTCTTCCCCGTAGTAGCGTGTACCGAATGCCTATAATCCGTAAGGAACTCACACAATATCTTGTCCACCTTATGAGGGAACCAGCGAGTCAGGAACAACTTTAAGTAAGAACGCGATATACAGAAAGTGCATGTTACTGACCAGCGAATCTTTAAGAACTTTTCATTTAGTTCAGCTGTCACTTAACAGAGCGAAAATTAGCGCGCAAACTGAAGGATATGTCAGAATACATCAAAATTTTCACCACACTTTTCTTAAAAATAATAAATTTTGCTATTCACATTAGAATTTTAATACTGTATTTGTCAGTTCTTACGGATTCGGTGGCCGATATATCAAATATTCTGTAACGAAATAATTTCGTCAAATTCTTTAAGGATTGTTACTGATTCGCTGGTTAGCCCTTTACCCGGATTATCCTGAAACCCCGCATTATATAATGCGTTTTTAATTGTATGTACCGAGTTTTCCGCCGCTCCATTTGTAGCTGGATAATACGGTGCCGTTAAACAATGTTTTGTCCCATTGCCTCTCAAAAACTCTTGAAATTCTTCCCCCGTGAACTGAGCCCCGTTATCCGAAACTAATTTGTCCGGTATGCCAAACCTTGAAAATAAATACGATAAACACCTAATCGTAAACTGTGCAGTAGGATTCCGCGTATAATTTACTTCAACCCACTTACTGTATGCGTCCAACATTACTAGAAAATTGGTATTTCTTATGGGACCTGCAAAATCTATATGAATTCTTCTGGACTTCAGGCACAGCCCATGGAATAATTGACACTCTAGGTGGACTTGGTAATGTGGCAATACACTCCTTGCATCCTTTAATCAAACTCTCAATCTGACTATCTATTTTAGGCCACCACACATACGACCTTAATAACGACTTCGTTTTCACAATACCTAAGTGTATGCTATGCACCTGACGCAATAACTCTTCACGCAACGCCGTTGGTATTACTACCCTATATCCCCACATTAAAACTTGGTCCTCCACCACCAATTCCTCTTTCCTGACCATGAAAGCCTTAAATTCAATTTTGTCCAACAGATGAACTTTACCGTCTTTAACCGCCTCGATAACTGTCATTATCGTTTTATCCTTAACCGTTTCCTCCTTTACCCTATTCACATCTACTGGCATATTTGTATTATACTCGAGCAAGGCTAAATAACTAATCTTTAACGATTCCTCCGAACTTCCCCTAAATGGAAAACGCGAAATACAATCCGCACAATTTTTACTGGAACCCACATGACGTATGACATAATTAAATGAAGATAGATGGAATGCCCACCTTTGTAATCTACCGGAAGACATCTGTGGACTTCCCTTTTTTTCCCCAAACACTGCCAATAAAGGTTTATGGTCTGTAACCAAAACAAATTTTCTACCAATGAAATATTGGAAAAATTTCTTCGTTCCAAAAATTATAGCTAACGCTTCCTTCTCAATTACGCTATAATTTTTTTCAGCATCCGATAATGTCCTTGATGCGAACTCCACCGGCCTTTCCTCCCCATTCGGAAACTCGTGTGATAACACCGCACCTATTCCTACATTCGACGCATCGCACGTTAAAATTACCGTCCTATTTGGGTCAAACTTGACTAACATCCTATCTGACATGATCTCTCTTTTAATTTCATCGAACGATCTTTGACACTTCCGACCATACTAACTCTTCTCCTTTTTTTAATAAACCATAAATCGGGGACATTATTGTTGCACAATTCCTAATAAATTTTCCGAAATAATTCATCAGGCCCGCAAACGATCTAACCTCACTAACGCTTTTTGAAGTTTCAAAATTTAAAATCTCCTCGATTTATTATTTCTAATTAGTTCTTCTCCCGCAATTGTATAACCCAAATAACTTATTTCACTCTTTTCAAATTCACATTTACCATAATTTAATTTTAAACCCGCATTCTCTAATCGTTCTAAAACCAATTTTAACCGCTGACGATGTGTTTTCACATAAGAAGCTGAAATCAAACAATCATCTAAAAAATTGGTCACTCCAGGTATCTTACCGATAACTTTCTCAATTTCCCGCTCACATATACCCGTAGCCGGTTTCACCCCATAAGGCAACCTTTTCACCCTAAAATTCCCCACGTGAGTACTCCATGTCACCAACTCACTCGACTCTCTATCCAACTCCAGCTGATTATACGCCCTGGATAAATCTAACTTCGAGAAAACTCTTCCCCCTTGGTGCTTAAATAGCACATCCTCCAACCTCGGCGTCGGATAATTCGTTTCCTTAAGAAACTTATTTATGGTAACTTTATAATCGGCACAAATTCTTATAGTACCATCCTCCTTTAAAATTGGCACCAGTGGTGTACCTCACTTCGTACTTTCAACTTTCTCTATAATCCCTTCTTCCACTAAACTTTCCAACTGACGTTCAATGTCCTTCACAAACGCAAATGGCACCTTCCTTGCTCGACAAAAAATCGGTTTAACACCAACTTCCATATCTAAATGAATTTTCACATTCTTTAATTTGCATATGCCTTCGCTAAATAAACCTTTATGCGATTCTAATATCTGCTTTACACTTTGTGTCTCCCTCGAAATCTGATTTATGTCAATCTGTCTAATCGCAAATTCCTGAAAGAAATCTCGTCCCACAATCGCTACTTCTGCCCTATCTATTATCAAACATTTAATTTTTTTTATTAATACCCTTATGCTTAATCAACGGGCTGAACGATCCGACTACTCGTAACCTATCAGCACCATAACCTCTAACTTGCATATACTCGATATTCATATTTTTAATATCAAAATTTGCATAAAATATTTTTGCCGGAATGGCTGAAATTGATGGACCTGAATCAACTTGAAATCTTAATATTTTATCCTCAATATTTAACTTTAACTCAATTGCTTTACTACTGTAAATAAAATTGGCAAAAATTTCTTTCTCCTGATTATTTTTAAATTTTTCCATACTGACATTTACTGAAGATACATGTTAAACCGAAAGTGGTCTGACTGAAAATGTCCGAGATAAATTCAACATGTACATGGAGGCTTGACTGAAAGGAAAGATTATTAACAAGAAGATCTTTTTGTTAACAATCTTTGCTTTCAGTCAAGCCACCGTGTACATGTTGAATTTATCTCGGACGTTTTCAGTCAGACCACTTTCGGTTTAACATGTATCTTTAGTAATTGTTATTCGTCTTTGACATTTCTTCGAAACTATTATCCCTAGCAACATTTCTCACTACATTTCTGCCATAATTCCTATTTGTCATTTCGCCACGTTGACTTGCTTTATTGTGACACACCCTACGAATATGACCGCGACGACCGCAAATATCGCAATTCAACTCCTTAAACTTACAGTTTTTTACTAAATGATTCGTATACCCACAACGTATACACGGATTATTATTTACATATTTCGACTTAACCCTATTTCCCGAATCATAAATTTGGTTATCCTTATAATTACCCTTATCATTACCTTCATTTCTTCTAGGTTGTTCCCTGTATTTACCACTACCCTCCCTAGGGTGTTGGTTGTAATTTCCCCTCATGTTGGTCTTATTAACCGCATTTATAACATCTTCGCCCTCCGTCTCCATTTTTTTCTGCCGCAGCTCATACTTCTTTGTTATCTCTAACGCTTTCTTTAATTCCAACTTTGCGTCCTCCTCACACAGACGATCGAAAATTTTTCCGCTCATTCCAGTCATAAACTTGTCTCTCAACAACTCCTCCAAATACCCCTTAGTCTCATTACGAACTCTTGCCCTGTTTCCGTGCTCAATTTCGACGCCTCATAAAATTTCTTTCTCTCCTGGTATAAAATTATACTGGTGGTACGAAATGAGCCATTAACATCGCATACAATTCCTCATATGCAAGCTCCCCTGGATCTTTCGGACTGCACAAACCGTACAATAAATCATCATACGTCCGTCCCCCACAATAGCTCAACGACGCATTTTTCTTTTTTTCTTGGTCTGCTACGCCGAAAGTTTTAAAAAATTGCTTTAATCTCCCCTTATATATTCTCCAATTATCCCGTTCATGGTTAAACGGTGACATGTTGCCCCAAAGCGCTTTTTCGCCGTCCATAATGAATCACGTTCCACTTTCAATACTATTTTAATCTTCTTCAATTTTTTTTTATTATTCTTAGGTATATTTATAATCCCTTATTCGTCGCCAATGTTGAATATTGGACTGAGGTAAACAATATTCTTGAAACTACTTTTACGTTTTTATATTATAATTTTATTTCAGAATAATTTTTAATATACACATCTTATTCAACTCATTACTTTTTTATTCTACGCGTGTCCATGCTACGAGTAACTACTGTGTTGCCCAATGTACACATATTATGTTCGTGCTACCACATGTACTTATTTTTTAGTTACTCTTAGCACCGACACCACAGTTTTATATAATCCATCCCTGGTAACTCTGTATCCCAGATAGGAAATCTCATTTTGAAAAAATTTACATTTTCTTTTATTTAACTTCAGTCCTGCTGTTTTAATTCTATCTAATACCAAGTTCAGATTTTTTAAATGTTCTTCATAATTGCTACCTGTTACTACTATATCGTCCGTCGATAAACACCAAAACATTTGGAATTCCTTGAAATAACTTTTTCATAGTCAACTGAAATATTCCACTGGCAGGTTTGATACCATACGGCAATCTATTCATCTGGTAAATTCCCATATGCGTACTCCAGGTAACATATTTTTTGCTTTCCTCGTCCAGCTCGAGTTGGTTGTACGCGCACGACAAATCTAATTTCGTAAACTTTTCGCCATTACCCAGTGAATACAGTATGTCCTCGATTCGTGGAAGCGGGTGATTAAAACTTTTTAAAAATTTGTTGACCGTCACTTTATAGTCACCACACCATACACATAATAAATACAAAACAATTATATTATTTACTTTTATTTATTTCAAATTATAAAACCTTGCGTTTTTAGTTTTTCTTTAGATAACATAAAAATTACAAACACGTCCTTCTAGGACATAAACGTCAACGATACTGATAGTTTTTTTTTATTATTGATTATGCGTACATCTCTTTCATACCAAAAACATGAGAACATACTCTCTCTCCAATATGTATTGTCAACGCACGCAACCAACAGATGAGGTATAAGACCTAGTGTTACATCCTCCCCCTCTGGAGCGAACTTCCGTGAAGGGATGCGACAGAAAATAAAAAAAATGTAATATATGAATATTAAAACGGAAAAAGGTAGGACACTACAAATTATTCTAAAAAACGCGGAGGTTTACGAACCGACCCGACCCAGTATGTACCCTTTCAGATTCGTTCGAGGTGGATTGCCCCAGAAACTCATCCGAAGTCATTCCCCTCGTACTCGAGAATTTTGATTTAGAGGATTTATCTTTCACGCGAAATGGTCTTCTTTGTTTTAGGGGAGCTGTTCTTTGATCACCATGGAACGGAGTCAAATGGGAAGTAAGACATACGCCTATTTCGGTTCCTTCGACAGTTTCGATGATATAAGAAGTAGTAGACTTTTTACAGCGGACTCGATAAGGACCGTCTCTTCGAGGCATAAATTTAGAGCTGATACCCTTCTCCAAATTACTTTGAAAATTATTCTTCACAAGAACTAAATCACCACTTGTGTATGTCACATCAATGCGTTTGTTGTCACCATATAACTTTCGGAGGTCTTGTTGATGTTCGAAAGTGTCTCTAACTGTCTTCATAATATCATGAAGCTTCGACAAATGCGGGGTGATCTAGGGAATTAAATTCTCATTTCGCAGTACAGCACGGAAATCGTGTTGTAGATCTGTTAGCGTACGAAGTTCTCTGCCAAATGTTAAATAGGCAGAAGTGTACCCGGCTGTAGAACATTTGGTGGTATTCATAGCAAACCGAATCGCAGGCAAAAACTCAGGCCAATTAGAGTGATTTGTTTGCACAAGAATAGACAGTTGGGTTCTTAAATCTCTAGTTTTCCTTTCTACTGCGTTAGCTTCGGGATGGTAAACTAGAGTAAGCTTTTGATCGATCGCCATACAATACATAACTTGCTGCATAATTGAAGACACAAACTTACTACCATTATCGCTTATTATTCGTCTGGGCAAACCATATCTACAGAAAAACTCGTCAATAAGAGTCTTTACACAGTTTTCTGATGAATGGCTTTGAGCCATTTCTGGCGTTTGCAATAAGCCAGAGGGTTTAAGGTTAGTTACCTCATATTTCTGACAATCTTGACACGACTTCACATAATCTGTGATCTGTCTACGCATACCTGTCCAATAAAATTTGTGACAGATCTTTGCAATTGTTCTTTCGACCCCATAATGTCCGGCAGTGGGAGCATCGTGATATTCTCTGATTATGGACACGGTGTTGTTTTGTGGCACCACTAGCTGGGGCTCATCAGATTCCTGATCTGGATGAAAGCGATACAACACACCTTTCTCCATGATATACCCCCTTGCAATATATGTATTCGCATTAGGTAAATTTTTTCGAGTGCCTCTATTATCTTTGAAATATTTTCATCCTCCATTTGAGAATTGCGCGTTGCGGAAATACTGTTTGTTGAGGATCCAACTGTATGGAACATACTATATACCGCAACTATCAATATCAACACATGGAGGTCGGGACAGCGTATCCGCTATGACATTAGATTTTCCAGGCGTGTAAGTTATTTGAGGATTAAACGATTGTATTGACAGAGCCCAACGCGCCAGTCGACCAGTAGGACAAGGAATAGTCATCAGCCACTAAGTGCCTGATGATCGGTGCCTACGGTTACCTCCGAACCATCCAAATAACCTTGGAATTTTTTAAAAGCCCAAACAATAGCTAACGCCTCACGCTCGGATGTGCTGTAATTCCGTTCAGCAGGTGTTAAAAGCCGACTTTCATATTCAATTGGCTTTTCGTCGCCATCAATTGATTGCAGCAAAACACTACCCAAGGCGTAGTTACTTGCGTCTGTACGCACAATGTATGGTTTTTCGTCTGCTTGATTCAAAATTGGTGCTGAACTCAAGAGCTGTTTTAATTTATTAAACGATTCTTGCTGACTAATGTCCCACTTCCATATAGCTTTCTTTTTGGTAAGGTCCGTTAAAGGACGGGCAACATCAGCAAAATTTGGTATAAATTTCCTATACCAGGAACAAGTTTGGATAAACGTCTTCAAATGACGCACATTTTTTGGCTCTGCCATATTTGAGATTGCTTCAGTCTTTTCAAGGTTGGGTAAAATACCGTTTTTTGTCAGCAAATGGCCTAGGAATTTAATTTCCGATCGTAGGAAGGAACATTTGTTTCTATTTGCTTTTAAATTAAACTGACGAAGCTTCAAAAAAACTTGTTCTAGATCACGAATATGGTCGTTAAAAGATTCAGATATGATGATTATATCATCTAGGTAAGCACGGATAGTTATGTTTGGTAACGAATTTTGTAAGCGATCGATCAGCCACTGGAATGTCGCAGGGGCATTTCACAGACCAAACGGCATTCGCTTGAATCTATGCAACTCAAGTGGAGAAGTAAACGCTGTTTTGTTACGATCGTCCACGTGTACCGCAATCTGATAGTACCCGGACCTCAAACCGATGGTCGACATATAAAGAGATTTTTTTGACATGTGGATCAAATTATCGATTCTCGGCATCGGATACTTATCCGCCACCGTAATCGCATTCAATTTCCTGTAATCGACTCTAATAATTTATTGATTTCAGCGGAAAGAATTTCCCTCTTAGCTTTATTCAAAGGATACGGTGGAACTGCGACGGGCAAATGGTTACCAGTATTAATTATTTGTTCGATATATGGTGCAGGTTCTCCCCCTACTCTAAAAATATCTTCATTGCAATACAACAATTGATTAAATATTTGTCGGTCATTTTCCGAGAAACAGGTTGCTTCGTCCTGTTTGAGCATATTTGGATCTATTGTAGAGGCAGGACTTTCAGCAACCAGAATTTGGTTTGGAACACATTCCTCCACCACATCATCCTCCTCCACGACTCCAAAACAAGTTTGATTAACATCCCTAATCTCCGTATTTTCCTTGCCGTACGGACTGACCGTTGACAACACACTGTCTTCGTATACAAGGGGATGCGATTTATTTTCGTTCTGAAATTTCCATCTATTTTCTCCAAAGTCCAGGATCAGTCTGGCACCTTTTATAAAATCCATTCCAAGCAACGTTTTATGATTTGAATTTTGTGGAAAGACAACCAATGACGTATGAATCGTTCTTCCCTCTAATTTTATATTGCCATTTGTTTGCAAAATCTCGTACGGGCTTTCCGACCCATCAGCCAATTTCACATTAATGTTGTGCGAGTCAAACAAGCAACCATTCTGCTTCAAAATGTTATACAAGGAGGGCGACGCAATTGACAATTTTGCTGCCGTGTCAATTATTGCGATACCATTAGCATCAAAAATTCCTATGTTAAAAATAGGTCTTGTTTGAGGAAGCAACTTTTCACCATCGGCTCCTATAGCACTCATAAAAATGTTTTCAATACCGAAAGAATCAAAGTTTATACTTTTATCCGCATTGCTTGAGGAACTCGAAACTGGTTTAACTTCACTCTTTATGGCTGCATGTTTTTTATTACAAATTGGGCAATTTGTTCTGATCACTCCTTTTGTCCCACACGAATAACAATAAATAGGGTTATTTTGAATATGAGATTTAAAATCTATGGGTTTTCTAGTTCCAACCTCTTCGGTTTTACCTTGTATTAAATTATTGGAAGGTTTGAGTGAACTAGAACTGGACTTTTCACGTTTTAGACAATTGGTAAGGTCGCTGTTTACAATAATTATCCTCGCTGCTCTCTATACAATAAACCTCGCTGTTTACAATAATTACAGAAATTGGGTTTCCCCTGAGTTTTGGACGATGATGCAGACTGACTTGCGACCTCGAACAGAAAAACCTCCTCCTCGCGAGCCCTCTTAAGCAACACCTCAAACGAATCGACCTCAGCTCGCTTCACCTTTTCGCGAATTTTTGGAGGCAATAGTCCGTAGCACATGTCTAATTGAACTTTCTCGGTCAGATCACCTTTCGGTAATGCTGCAAATAATTTTCGAACTTGTGAAACAAATAAATGCGTTCTTTGAGACTCACCCTGACACATGGCAAAACTATTTCAGTAAACCCGATGTGGTGGTTCAACTTTACCAAAAGTAGATTTCAAAAGTTCTATCGCATCAGCAAAAGTTCGCACCTCATGCCTCACACCAGTCCACCACGAAGCAGCATGATCGGTTAAGAACATACGAAGACCCTTAAGGGCATTCTCATCGGATACCAGAGCACATTCCTTATAAACACTCACACTATCAATAAAACTATCAATATCGCTACTTACATGACCATTGAAACGTGCAGAACCCTTAACAAAATTCCCTGATTCCACCCTTGCTGGAGTGGAACGATGATTTAAACTTTCCAATAGTTTCTCAAACTGTTCCTCTGACATGGTAACTGCCATCTTGATTTGTTTTCGTGTAGTCACGGGCATGCACCGCGAATATTCTTATAGCTGAATATACGATATTATTGTTGGTTCAAATACGATAATCCGCAATAAAGTTGATGTACAATCGATGAGTATCAATGAATGATTATTGTTGATTCATTAACGATGATCCGCAATAAAATTGATAAAATTTCGATGAAAAATTGATGAAAACAAATTAACGATTATTGTTGGTTCATTAACGATGATCCGCTTTCGATGAAGGAAACAACAGAACAAAAATCTGAAGAAATAATCCACAGCGACGAAAATGCAATATTTTCAATAAATAAGCCAACAGATTACACCAATTCTTCTGTTTTCCGACAAAACAAAGATCAAACAGTTGATTTCGATGAATAACAATCGAATCTGCTCTATAATATTGCAGATGATTACAGATTTCTTTTGTAAAACTATTTCCAATATTTCGAGCAACACGTTGGGACGCCAGTTGTAATACGGAGATTTTCGTCTCCTATTTTTTGTTTTATTGTTGATTGAAATACTCCAAATATATTTCACTTTTATTAATCTTTTTTATTTTCATGTATATAATAAATACAAAACAATTATATTATTTACTTACTTTTATTTATTTCAAATTATAAAATTTTGCGTTTTTAGTTTTTCTTTAGATAACATAAAAGTTACAAACACGTCCTTCTAGGACATAAAAGTCAACGATACTGATAGATTTTTTTTTTATTGATTATGCGTGCCATCTCTTTCATACCAAAAAGACGAGAACATACTCTCTTTCCGATATGTATTGTCAACGCAC
This sequence comes from Tipula vernalis, assembly GCA_958295665.1. Taxonomy (NCBI): domain Eukaryota; kingdom Metazoa; phylum Arthropoda; class Insecta; order Diptera; family Tipulidae; genus Tipula; species Tipula vernalis. The sequence goes on along the minus strand of OY282559.1, from coordinate 182,493,993 downwards.
GCAACCAACAGACAGAGTTACAAGGCCTAGTGTTACATCAATTAATAAACGCTCGAATCCAAGAAATTTATCAATACGTCTCTTTTCCGTGTTACATCATTTATTTTATTGGCACCAAAGAAAAATTCCAATTTTTCATTAAACACTTCCCAGCTGTCTTTATTAGGGTTAAAGGGCCCAAAATTCTCCAGAATAGGGAGATTCTCCATTACGTTTTTATTAATTTATTCTTTTTATCCTCGTCGCCAAATTGTTACGTTGGTAACAAATAAAACATTAGTATTCTTGTTTTATGTTCTTACATACTTTTATTAATTCATTTTATAAACTTAAAAATACACACGTCTTATAATGATGGAGCGTACACTATGAATGTATTCATGTCATACGGCTATATGCTTAATGGGTGTTTTTCAACTTGCCCTATATGTCTACATGGGCACGTTCAGTAATCCCAAACACCACACTAATACCGATTTTCCATCGTCATAGTATAATAGTAAAATAGTATTATACTATTATACTACGACGATGGAAAACCGAAGTTGATAGTATAATAGTATAATTATAATATTTTGTTATACTAGCTATCAAAAATATAATATGTAGCAAATTGTGTTTTTAACATTGTAAATTTATCTGACAGTGTATTATTTTGACAATTCCCTAAATACATTCGATTTTTTTTTTGTTTTTTTTTGTGGTATCTGCATAGTGCATACATTTTATTAATTTTTTAAAAACACAACTAATGCGTATGCTTGGTTATTTTTAATTGTTTTTTATTATGAATACACGTTAAAATTTTCAAAATAGGAATTATACCTACGTTCACATAAAAAAAACTATAATTGGTGCTAACTTCGTCGCATGCGATGGAAAACCGACAAGGAATAATAGTATAATAGTATTATACTATTATGCTATTATACTATTGACGATGGAAAATCGGTATAAGGTGTTTGGGATTGCAGTGTGAGCGTTTTCCCGCCTTAGATATGAAAACAACTTTCACTTCTGTCCGTCCATTTACTAGGAATGTGACATAGTTCTAGGCTACCTTTGAAAATTACCTCTAACCAAGAAATTGTTAGGTCCGTAGTTTTTTGAATATCCGCAGGGAATATACTATCCCATTTATCCCGCTCAGTTTCTGGGCACCCTGCTACAAATTTTTGGTATTTTTCACTTTAATTTAAACCTCCGCAAGTTTAAATCAAAAACCTGCCCTGGCCAAGACAAATAATTATATTCAAGACTTTTGTATAATTTCGTGGCAACGACTCTTCTTATGTATGGGAGCATTATTGTGCTGAAGAGCAAATTAAAGACTGTCTAGTTTATAATCAACCAGAAATATTACTTCATGAAATTTCTTGTCAAATGTTTCGAGAAATTTTGGGTTTGAGGAATGGAAGGCTCCTATTTCTTGTTTACTCATCGAATAAATATCTTTTAACCATTAAAATTTTCGAATAAACCAATTGCTACGGTAAAAGTATACTTTTGCATCCTTAACCGATTATATAAATTTCATATAAGTTAGCTCGGTGCCTCTCCAACTCTTTTAAAGACGTCTTATTATTCTTCTGTTGATATAAAAAGTGTCATTGCGTATTTAACAAGGAAAGTATTTTACAACAACATTCATCAGACTCGAAAGAGGAAGGTTAAACCTTTCCCGAATTTAGTGCATGTATTTAGCGAGACTATTGGTCTGCAGCCTTATTAGAGCAAATTTCATTTCGCATAAATAATCGTTGAAGTCCAGACACATATTTCTACTACTACCCGTTTTAAGGTCGTAAAAGGTTTGTATCTAATTGTAGTATTTTAATAGAACGGGAGCCGCAGACGGATAGAAAACAATTACAAGATACACGGCGTCACTGCATTATTAAGATAATACAAATTCCAACTGAAACGTAATAGTAGAAAGTTATTTTGATGATTATGTCCTTATAAATGACAATCAAAGTTGCAAATATCGTTGTTAAAAAAACGGCAGGTAATCGCACAATGGTTTCACTAACTTATTAAGTAGATGTCCCGAATTAAGAAAACATATTTCTATCAGAAGATTTGAAGCGTATGCTGTGCTTATTAAAAAATGACAAGGTATACATATGGCCAGTTTAGCTGGCATTTAAGAGCTGGTGGTAACACCTTTCAAGATATGAGCCGTTTATTTTGAAAGTGGTGTACGTTCATATTTTATTGAAATGAGATAATGAAAGAATTGAGAATCAATAAATGCAAAAGAATACGGGATTTTGAATTTCCTCATTTAATGTACAAGTATTAGGGATTAATTTTGTTTTATTTCAGTAACTTATTATTTTTTTCAAAAATGGACTTGTATCACTTTAAAAATAAACGACTCATATAACTATTTTTTCTGAAAGCGTTGACCAAGTTGGTCTGTTTTACAGAAACCTATCAATGACAACAATTTAATAAAAATTCGGTGATTTTGTGCCTTTTAAAATTAAAAAATTGTAGTTTCTTTCTGTTTAATTTGAAATTATAAAATGAAAGAATTTGCCTGTTGCAAATTGGAAAAAAGACGAGATTGGTGCATCCTTCTCGAAGAGCTAACAAATGGTTGTCTAAATAACTTATTTAATTTTATCCTTCAGTTCGAAATTATTTACAGTATATTTTGACTACTGTAGCGTGATTTGGCACTTCAGTTAAGCTTTGCGAGCTATCTGTCATTGTGATATGGGCAATGGAAGCTTAGTTCTTCACTGTGAGCTATAGAAGATGTGAGCAATATGAGCAGAAAAGGAGTTGTGTGTTGTGTTCCATCATGACAACATCAGACCACACATATCTTTGATGTAACGGCAGAAATTGAGACAGCTTGTTTGGAAGTTCAATGCATCTACCGTAAAGTCCTGATCTTGCTTTAGCACGTTCACTCTTAATAGTGTAAAATTGACTTCAAAAGAGATCTGTGAAAATTATTTAGTTCAGGTTTTCACCCAAAAATCACAAAAATCTTACAGGGTTCGGGATAATGGCAGCAAGCTGTCGACGAAAATGGTACATATTTTATTTAATAAAGTTCTAAAAAAGACTAAAAAAGTCCGTTTGAAATTTGAGTAAAAAACGGCGGAAACATTCTAGACCATAAAATATTTATATAAAAGGAATGGGATACCATCATATTCCCAAAATAAAAATCCCCCAAAAATTCCCCAAAAAATACAAATTAATATGAACCATTAGAAAAGAAGGCTACTTTAAATGTTTGTTAACTAAACAAAAGGAAGCTACATAATTTCATGTCATCCTTGCGCAGAAGGGACCAATGCTAAGCGGCTTTGAGGAGTTTTTTATTTTAATATGTGAAATGCAAACATAAATATTGTTATAAATGTAAATATTTTTAAAACGTTTCTGATGTTTTCCTGTCATCCTTGCGCAAATGGTCCAATGCTAAGCGGCTTTGGGGAGTTCTCTATTTTAATATGTGAATAATTATTAGAAACACAAATTTTTCAAAAAAGTTCCAATTTCTATGAATGTTAGCGGGGGTTTGCGGGCGGCAGCCCCATCCTCTAATTTGTTAGATGTGAAAAACTTGATTTTTTGGGATTTCTTTATTTTGGATAAAGATACCAACCCAAAACTAATAAAAGAAACAGTTTATTAAACACTCAAATCATATTAAACAAAATGCTGCTATCACGTTTTTTTTGTTGTTTCTTGCTTGCCTTATTTATTTTCGTCATGGAATTTGCTTCAGCTTTATTTCCGTATAATAAATATCTGTGAGCTAACTACAAACAAAAAAACACGTCACATGTTTACTCATGTTGATATTTTTGGATACTTATATCAGTATATGTAGGTATGTTTATTATTTAAAATTTAAATATGTACATACTGTGTATATCAGGTATTTTACGACTGTGCCCAAATACTTGCTTTTCTTAATCCATTTCGTTGGTACTGTTGTGTATTTATGTCTCCAAAAAACAGGAGATTGTGAGACAAGAGCGCAGAACTACTTGGGCCTTTACGTCATCTTGCTTAATCAGAATAACAGCGTCAGTTCCCTCCAAATTATTTCGCTACGGTTCATTGAAATAAAATTGTGAAACAACAATAAAGCCTGAATTCCACTGTGAATAATTGACTGAACTGACTTCAAGTCGAAAGAAGACACAAAAAAAAATCCATTGGAGTGACAAAGATAAAGCATGTTTTTTTTATTTTTTTTTATAGCACAAATATCTTGATAAATTTTGACAGCGACAGCAAAAAAAAAATAAAAAAAATAAATTTTTGGTTATCACTTGGAGTTTTAATTTGGCTTTTTCACCACCAATAAATTATTTAAAAAAAAAACGATTATACTTTATTAAATTGCCAATAATAGTATTTAGTGATATTATCACAGTTGATCCCAATTTATAAGAATTTAACTGTACACAAATTTTATATTTTTTTATTATCACAGCTATTTTAGAAGCAACCACCAAAAAAAATTATGACACTTCCCATAAAAATAACAAACTTTTAATTAACTTAGTGTGCGGAAAAAAATTTGCGTTCGTACACAAAATTTGTGTGCGTATATCAGTTGGATAACCATAAAATGACCTCGATTTTGATAATTTTTGACCATAATTATGGCGATCCACTAATACAAACACACATTTGATGTAAGTAAAATCTTGACTGACTTCGTTTTGTGTTTCTTTCACACAACCACCGATTTTATATTTTTATCTCCCTTTATTTTGACTGACAAACTTTTATTCGGAATGGAATTCAGGCTTAAAGCTGAAACATATTTTTACAACAATCAAATCGATGATGTAATATTTTTGAAGAATAGGGCGATGATACAACTTTAAAATTAAAAACTAAGTAAAAAAACCAATAAAATTTTCAAAATTACTCGTAGATTTATACCAACAAAAACTTGGTTTGAAACTACATATTCATGCGTGATTTACACGTTCCAACAATGTTTCCCAACAAAAAATTAAGAGATTAGTATATCGCGAATTTCATTTGAAAAACTTAAGAACAAACATATGGTACATATATAAACAAACAAAATTTTGTTGAGGTTTTTTCTTTTTTTTTTTAACTTTGTTTCCACAAAAAAAAAAATGTTTACTATAAAATACTACATACATACTCAACCAGTCAAGCCGAGAATATTTTATGGAAACAAACAACAACAAACACAATAAAAATTGCGATTTTTGAAATTTTTATAACACTTTATTTTTATTTTTTTGAAACTTTTATTTAAAAATTAAAATTTACGTTTGAATAGTTTTCATTTTAGCCAAAAAAAGTCGTAATTTTGATAAATAAAGCATTATCACAAATTACATTGTCGATTTTATACCGCCAAAAAATTATAGCATGCTCGTCATTTTTGTTTTATACTTTTCTCTTTTTATCACATGTTAAATTTTTCTATTGCATGTAGCTCTAAAGCCTGGTTTCCGTTATGAAACTTTTATTGACAGTATTTTTTACTGAATTAAAATGACAGAGACCATTCTTTGTTTTTAATTTTTTTTGAAAAATTTCATTGAAAAATTGAAATATTTTTCTAGTACGGTAAAATATACTTTGCTTTATATATTTTTTCAGTAAATTTTGTCAGTATACTATAAAAATCTCAGTATGCGATAATAATTTTTTCAGTACCGTAAAACTGAAAAAGTTTTTTTTCTCTCAAACAGCACGCGAATATATATTTTTATCCCATTTTGTTTATAATGTAAGTAAATATTTCATAATGGAAATCAGGCTTAAGGAATTCATATTTTCTTATAGATATTATTGTTCTATCCGACGACTTTCGTTTGGTTTGGCTAATAAAAAACCTAAACTATACCTAAACAAAAAAATTTCTCGTGATCGTCAATAAAAGCAAACAAAAACAAAACGAAATATAAATCAGCCAATTAGACCTGTATGCACTACATCAGGTGAATTCCTCGTTTCCTACCTCCTTGCCAGGGAAAATATCCCCATTCCAATAAAGTTTATAGGCAAAAAGTTAAGAAACGAGTAAATAACATGACGGAGTACATGTAGGCTGAATAAATGTATTATGTATTGAATTCAATTTCAGACTAGTTCTATGTTTCGATCAGTTGACGGTTGCCCATCAACTGATGAGATAGCGATAGTAGATCTTATGACAGCATTGTTATGTCATGTCACTTGGATAATAAGATGGGTGTGTACGAAATCAGTCTGTAATAATAATAAAGAAATCTAATAATATCGAACCGTATTTATGAACATCCATCAATAATAATATCTACCAGGGTTTCGAACCGAACCCGAACCCGAACCTCGAACCCGCTCCGGTTCAAAGAATTTTAGTAATTTTTTCGAACCTGAACCTGAACCCGAACCCAACATTTCGCGGGTTCGATTCAACCGGGTTCCGGGTTGACAAAAAAAAATCGCATAGTATATACAGTGGAAGTCGGATAACACAAAATCGAGGGTGCTAAACGAAAATAATATGAAGAAATAGTGGAACTGGGATCAAAAGAATGTTCTTGTTATCCGATATTTCGTGTTGTCCGTTTTCATGTTGACTGAATTCCACTGTATAATATTTATCATAATCCAACAATCTAGACAGTTGGACTAACTTTGAACTAAACATATAGCAGGAGTTTACGGTTTATGTCCCCAAGGAGAAAATACTATGGAATAGTGAGAAAACCATAAAATTGAAATTCCACTTTTATACGAAGCTGAAAAAGTTTTATCAGCGGTTCCTGCAACGAAAGTCAGTGTGGAATGGGCATTTTCGGCTTTAAAGTTTATTTTAGTACCACAAAGGGTACACCTTCAAGAAGAGTCATTAAGATATATCCTATTCGTCAAACTAAACGAAATGTTTTCAATGAAATAAATAAATATCGTCATCTCAGTATTTAAGTGATATAAACGTATTTTTGTAATTTTGCAGTGAGAACTGCCATTTTACGTAAAAATGTAGACTGTATCGTCAAATAAGTTTTCAACGTAGGTATTTATTATACCACTTCGTCAGTCCAGTGTTTGAGTGACACAGATGAGTTTTAGTCAATTTGCAGTTAGGACCGTCACATTAGATAATGACAAACCTAACTTCAAAATGATCAGAATGCGTTTGTGACGCTTGAATACTGAGGTGACGATATATAGATTTTTTTAAATATCTGTGAAGTTTTATTTTTTTTGTTAACCCGAACCCGAACCTGAACCCGAACCCAATTATTTTCTTGCTTTGAACCTGAACCCGAACCCGAACCCAAAATTTTGCGGGTTCGAAACCCTGGTCTAAATTGTTGGATTATGATAAATATTATACAGTGGAATTCAGTCAACACGAAAACGGATAACACGAAATATCGGATAACAAGAACATTCTTTTGATCCCCCCCCCCTTTCCACTATTTCTTCATATTATTTTCGCTTAGCACGAAGTTCTGAAAACACGAAATATTTTGTTGTTCCCCTCGATTTTGTGTTATCCGACTTCCACTGTATACAATATGCGATTTTTTTTTGTCAACCCGGAACCCGGTTGAATCGAACCCGCGAAATGTTGGGTTCGGGTTCAGGTTCAGGTTCGATAAAATTACTAAAAATCTTTGAACCGGAGCGGGTTCGAGGTTCGGGTTCGGGGTCGGTTCGAAACCCTGCTAGAAACAAACATTTTTTTTTTAAAGGTGTTATTTCACCCACCTGGGTATTTTTTCGAAGAAAATTTCTGTTCCGTTTTTTAATTGGCGCAGTGTAGTTATACTGCCGTGGTAAGAAAAAATGTCCCATTTGCCTTTTTGTAGTTTTGAGTAATTTCAGTTTATTTTTGCTATGCATGTTTTAATATGAAACTTGTCTATTAAATAATGTGATTTTACGGCATTTGATAAAGGATATTTGGCTTTTTAAAAAAGCAGAAAAATAGGTATTTGTTTGCAGAATCCAAATATGCCCCTAAGGCGTTTTTATACTTTTGGCGTTTGTGACTTTTTTCCTTACGACCGCAGTATAATTTTGCTCGGATATTCACACTGAGCTTGAGACTTTGTTATTTTAAGATATTTATTTATTATCTAATTCAGTTTCATTCAAAGATGGTGAAAGGAAAAAGCATACGAGCAAATCACGTGCATTACTCATTAAAAGTATTCATTTCGAAACAGGCAGATTCAATTTTTAAAACGATTTGACAATTGTTTAACATAATTAAAATTTTGGAAAAGATAACATTGATTTACCCAAACTCAAATAGACAAAGCATACATACATATACAAGCCGCCAGTATCAGACCAATTTTAAAAGAAGCTTAATGTAAGGGGGATACATTTTACGGTTTCCCATAAGAACCCATGTAAAATTGAACATTTTTGATTAAAATTTTAACAATGAAAAATACTCGTACCAGAAAATATTTTTAGGTTTATATATAAATCAAACCTTTGAGTATACGAGTAACATATATTAAAACCAATAACTTAAATTTAGTAATTTGATTAATATAATTAAAATAAAATTTACAAATTTTCCTTTTCTTCATATGTCTGTCATCACAATGGACCGTCACCGATCTAAGTGTGCGTAAGCCGCCACTCCAACCTATGTCTATGTGAAAAATACAGTATAAAATTATAAAAACGAAATCAATGACGTAAGACCTTACTTACTATTTACAAAGCATTCCTAGGTACAGTGAGACACGAAAGTATACATACATCACTAAAATTTGCAAAATCGTCATAATTAAAATGAATTAAAAATTGTAATATTAGTTAAATAATATATTTAAACCAAACAAAATGATAACTGGATGAAAAAAACAAAACTAATACAATAGTTCTCAAAAAATTCTAAAAATTAATAAAATTTATATCATAAAAGTCTACATACAGTGAATAAAATCAAAATAATCATGTACTGACACACTTAAGAAGTAACTAGGCATTGATAAAACCAGGAGGCCTATTATGAACTTGATGCGAAGCGGATCGCATTTCGCATTTTTGGATTATGAAACACCTTTTTTGCATTTAATCCGCTCTTTGTCGAATGATGCGCCAAATTATAGAAAATGAAAGCGGATTTTTGCGAAAATAAAATTGAAAATGCGACTGCTCAATAGCAGGCGAATATCGCATTTGAATAGTGAAACATTAGTTTTGTGCAGCGATAAAATGTATTTAAATGATAATTAATATTTTTCTTCTTTTTATAAAATTTACGGTTTTGTTTACTCAAAAATAATTTGTATTGGAATATTCATACAAACAATAAACAATTAATCTCACTTATTACAATAATTTGACAGAAAATAAATTTCCCAAAAATATATCCTTAAGGGAAATGCGATAATGATATTTCATCATGAGCTCATGCGAAGCAGATCGTATTTGTTAAATCGCAAGAAATGCGAAATGCGATCTGCTTCGCATTAAGTTCATAATAGGCCTCCAGGATCTCAGTATCCGCTGGTGAAATTTCACCCCAGGCACTCGAAAGGTCCCTTTTCAATGAATCCCTATCGGTAATCCTATATTTTCGGACCTTTCGTTCCAGATCATACCAGATATGCTCTATTACATTTAGATCCGGTCACTAGGGAGGCGGATGAATTTGTTTCGGTATATTGAATCTATCCTAAGGATTCGACGGACGACGCAATATGTTCAAATACTGACCGTGATCCATATTACTTTCTATGAATACCAATTGCTATGTTGACACCAGATGCAGACAAAGATCATCAAACCATTACGCTGCCAGCCGTCGTATTTAACAGTGGGAAGCACATTTTTTGGAGCCATCTCTTGGTTAGCTTTTCACAAATTTTTCCCTTTTCATCAGATCCGAATAAATTATATTTGTTTTCGTATCTAGTAGTGTTCCGATTCTCAACCACTATTTTCGGAGCGTCAATCCTCGGATTGTATACCACTTTTTAATTATGTTTCGAACATCCCGTGCGTTAAATTTTTTGGGACGTCCACATCTTTGTTTATTTTGAACACTTCCTCTGTTATTAAAATTCCGTATTATTGTTTGTATGGTCGCCCGACTTTTACCAACAATTTTAGATATTTCGTTGTAACTCTTATTCTGCTCCCTTAGCTTTATTATTAAATTTCGAATTTCAATTAATACTTCCGTTCGACGCACCATTTTTTCAGTCCAAAGCCGAAAAATATTTTAAGCACGAGACAAATGCTAATGTAATACTGAATGTGCCGATATGTGCCTATATATATTTACAAAAAAAGATAACGGTACTTTGTAATAATTTAAGAACTAATAGAAAAATGCAACTGTATGTAGATTTTTGTAAAGCGAATTTATCGAATTTTTTGCTTTGTCTTGAAACCTCTAACAATAGTTTTATTTTTTTTATTGAAGTATAATTTTTTTTGATTAAATACATTATTTAATTAAAATAAAAAACGTTAATTCCTATCATTTGTTTCAATTTTTTAAATTTTAGTGGTGTATGTAGACTTTCGTTTCTCACTGTATATCTAGGTAGGCTTTGCTATTTATTAAAGACTTTAAAATACAATATACTAGAAATAAACAAACTACGCACAATCATTCTTTAACAACAATAAAAACTAACTGGTTTATTTACATAAAAGAAAATAAAGTTTGTTTCTCCACTTTAGTGTAAACTCTGCTATTTCGAACGAAATGTAACGTCATGAGATAAAGATGTGTTTTAAATAAAGGGTTTTTAGTAAAACAATTATTAAATATCTAAAAACAAGATTTTATTAATTGATTTTCAAATCATTTATTTATCAATTATTCTTCCTGATAACGTAGAAATCAAAATTCAGTTTTATAAGATTTTTCATTTAAGAAAAACAAAATTTAAAAAACATAACTTTTCATATGATTTGTATGAAAAATCCATTTTTTTTTTGCTTTCTATCCCCCTTATATTAAGTTCGAATTTTATGCTGCCGGCTTGTATTCTAGATGCTCTGAATAAGGCCATTGTGAGAAAATGAGCGTCGAGTGCTTATTCTACAAATAATAACTTTCAAATAAAAACGTTCCCTCTACAAAAGTTTATTACATATTTGAAAGACTTTATGACAGCAATAAAACGTATGATATAAAATCACCTATAATCTAGGAAAACAAAAATCATTTAACTACGTTGTTTTCATTTCGGTCGCTTTTATATAAATAATAATACTATACATCATGATTAAGAGCAAATATTGAGTTTAAGATAAGATTGTAAGAATTGGAAAATCCCCACTACTTAACCCCTTAACTCGTAATATTTTGAAAAAAAAACATACATATTTTTTTTTATTTATAATGTATTTATTTGAAAATATTTGTGTAGAAAACACAGATTTGTGTAGAGAAAGATTCTCATGATGTTTTTCTTTTTAAAAAAATTGTTATACTGCGTTAGTGCGTTGCATCGTTTGCGCATTTTACTATATAAAATGTTACGAAATTTTCAATGTGTTGGTTCAAACCAAACATAATGAAATAAATTTTATTATGGTATTTGCTCGAGTAATTCGAGCGTACACATTTATGCAAGTTTTACATTCTCGAGTTATTTCCAGCGTGTGCGTTAAGTGGTTAATAAATGTTACTTAGGGGCATATTTCGTTACAAATGTCGAATTCTTTGGGAAAAAATAAATCAATCAATTGATTTTTTTTATCTTTTCTGACATTACATATCGTCGTGTCCAAATAAGAGTATTACATCTGCAAATCATTAATTGTTTGGAGGGGCGTGTTACGTTTTTAATGTTAAATTTGGCTTAATTTTTTTTAAATAAAATGTTTGCTACACTTTGTGGAAAGGATTTTATTTAAAAAAAAATTAAACCGAAATTAGCTTTAACAACTTTAAAGCCTCTTCAAAAAATGACCGATTTGTAGATGTAATACTCTTATTTGGACACGACGATATGTCGAATTCTTTTTGAAAAAATAAATCAAAAAATTGATTTTTTTTTGACGTTACATATTCTTTCGAAAGAAATAAATTGATTTTTGTCATTTGTCACAAATCCGAATTTTTTGGTAATTTCATAAAAATTCAAATGTTGTGTGTCAAATGTTTAGGTAAACATCACACCAAAGATTGTGTAAAAGCCCAAAATGTTTAACCTAAATGCGTTCACCGTGGAGAAAACCATCCGGATAACTACAGGGGATGCAGCGTTGCTCACATTAATTGGGCAAGCTTTAGACTTTAATGGTCCCATTAAAGACTGAAGAACAATTAGACAAAGAAGAAGGAAAAATAAGGGAGAAGAGAAAATACTCCTGAAATTAAAACGAAAATCTAGGGAAATAACTACCCTATGGAAATTAGGGAACTCCTCGCAAAAAAAAGAAGAGCGAGATATGGCAACAAACAAGGGCCCCAAGATAAAACTCATTTGAACAATCTCACTCAACAATTAAGAAGAGAGATCAAAGAATTGAAAGATGAACCAACCAGCAACTATTTAAGAAAATTAACTAATGATAACAGTACGGATTATTCTCTTTGGAAAGCAACCAAAAGAATTAAAAGATCCATAATGCAGAATCCACCAATAAGAATAGGAGGTGAGAAATGGACTAGAAATAATGAAGACAAAGCTCGAGAATTTGCTGAACACCTCGAAAAAATATTCCAGCCACATGAAGACCAAACGTTGGAAGCCGAGATAATAACTGAATAAGCTGTGCAAGAAAGTAAAGAAAACCTACCCACAACACCAAAAGTAGTCATGCGTAAGCTTAAAGCTAATATGAATACGAAAAAAGCTCCTGTGTACGAGCTTATTACTGCAGAAATCTTAAAAGAACTGCCAAGGAAAGCTCTGGTGAAGCTCACCAATCTTATAAATGCAGCATTTAGAATCAAATGTGTACCAAGTTACGGAAAATTGCAGAAGTAATTATGAACCCAAAACCTGGGAAACCACAACACATAACATGTGTTATAGGCCAATTTCGATATTGCCAGTTATGTCCAAACTCTTTGAGAAGCTTCTGGTAAAAAGATTAAATCTGATAATCGAGAGTAAAAACTTGATCCCAAATCACCAGTTCGGTTTTCGCAACCAACACTCAACAATTGATCAAGTAGACAGAATAACCAGTATAATTGAGAAAGCATTAGAGGAGAAAAAAGTCTGTTCAACAGTATTTCTAGACGTTGCACAAGCGTTTGATAGAGTGTGACATGAAGGACTTTACCACAAGTTAAGAAATCGTCTACCAATGCAATTTGCTAAGATACTGGAATCTTACTTTAAAGATAGGTTCTTCAGGGGGTATATTACGAAATTTTTCGATTTCGGATTTTTACGATATCGAAAAAATTCGGTACGCCGCGGATTGACCCTATTATGAAACTTGGAAAATCGAATTTGTAATATTATTTATTATTATAAATATTTCAATATTATAAATAATATTTAATTTATTTAAAATTGAATAAATCATTTACAAAAACGTATTTTCCACAAAAACACAAAATACCATAAATTTTACAAAATCCGCCAACTAAAATCCGATACGAATTTCCTTTTTTGTTTCATAATAGGACGAATTTTTTCGATATCGTAAAAATCCGAAATCGAAAAAATTCATAATAGGCCCCAAGTTAGGTGATACATTTTCTGAATTGAAAGAAATCAATGCAGGAGTTCTACAGGGCAGTGTATTAGGGCCGGATTTATACCTACTATAGACTAATGATCTTCCTGCATTAGAAAACAATAGTGGCAACTTTTCCAGATGACACGGCGATATTAGCTGTTGGAAAAAGCAACGAAGAATCAACACAGAAGTTACAACCAGCTATAACTCAAATATATAAATGGACAAAAAGATGGAGAATAAAACTAAATGAAGCTAAATCAGTTCACATGAACTTTACAAACAGACGATTCGAACATATTCCGATTACCATAAATCGGGAAATAATAACGCATGCGAACACAGCTAAGTATCTCGACATGGCCCTGGATGCTAAACTACGATGGAAAGCACACGTCAAGAAGAAAAGTGAAGAATTAAGACTTAAATACAGACAAATGTATTGGCTGATGGGAAGGAACTCTTCTTTGTCAACATACAACAAGCTTCTACTTTATAAGCAAATAATGAAACCGATTTGCAACTTTGGAGTTATACCAAACAGGGCAACATAAATACCATTCAATGATTTCAGAATATGGTATTAAGGAACATCGTTGATGCACCTTGGTATGTCAGGAACAATGACCTTCATAGGTCATGCAGGAAAAAGCACGGAGACATGAAGAAAGGCTTCGCCAACATGTGAACATTGAGGCAACTCAGCTCCTAACCATCACGAATTTAGTACGCAGACTTAAAAGGACCAAACCTTTTGAGCTGGTGTGATTATCAGCTAAACAGCATTGTGCTGAGCTAAAACCCACTTTGTACAAAGATGGGTTTACTTCAATTTCCCAGATACTATGGAACGCCAATGGGAAGAAGCCATAGATTAATTTAAGTTAGTAAATTAAGTCAGAAACAAATTGCTCATTACAGGAGACTAGATTGTAATTACATAAAATAAATAAATAAAATTTATTTTAAATGTAAACAAAAATAAGCCGCTATTTTCATAAATCATTTTTGATGCGAATAGTTGCGTTTTAATCTAAATTAACATTTAATTCATTTTTATCTTTTTGTGGTAAAGATTTCACAATACAATATGCAAAATGCTGTAAAATGTGTAAACAGGGTTTCGAACCGAACCCGAACCTCGAACCCGCTCCGGTTCAAAGAATTTTAGTAATTTTTTCGAACCTGAACCTGAACCCGAACCCAACATTTCGCGGGTTCGATTCAACCGGGTTCCGGGTTGACAAAAAAAAATCGCATAGTATATACAGTGGAAGTCGGATAACACAAAATCGAGGGTGCTAAACGAAAATAATATGAAGAAATAGTGGAACTGGGATCAAAAGAATGTTCTTGTTATCCGATATTTCGTGTTGTCCGTTTTCATGTTGACTGAATTCCACTGTATAATATTTATCATAATCCAACAATCTAGACAGTTGGACTAACTTTGAACTAAACGTATAGCAGGAGTTTACGGTTTATGTCCCCAAGGAGAAAATACTATGGAATAGTGAGAAAACCATAAAATTGAAATTCCACTTTTATACGAAGCTGAAAAAGTTTTATCAGCGGTTCCTGCAACGAAAGTCAGTGTGGAATGGGCATTTTCGGCTTTAAAGTTTATTTTAGTACCACAAAGGGTACACCTTCAAGAAGAGTCATTAAGATATATCCTATTCGTCAAACTAAACGAAATGTTTTCAATGAAATAAATAAATATCGTCATCTCAGTATTTAAGTGATATAAACGTATTTTTGTAATTTTGCAGTGAGAACTGCCATTTTACGTAAAAATGTAGACTGTATCGTCAAATAAGTTTTCAACGTAGGTATTTATTATACCACTTCGTCAGTCCAGTGTTTGAGTGACACAGATGAGTTTTAGTCAATTTGCAGTTAGGACCGTCCCATTAGATAATGACAAACCTAACTTCAAAATGATCAGAATGCGTTTGTGACGCTTGAATACTGAGGTGACGATATATAGATTTTTTTAAATATCTGTGAAGTTTTATTTTTTTTGTTAACCCGAACCCGAACCTGAACCCGAACCCAATTATTTTCTTGCTTTGAACCTGAACCCGAACCCGAACCCAAAATTTGGCGGGTTCGAAACCCTGGTGTAAACATAAACTCGCTTTTTTATTTTTTTCACCAATACCACCATTTTTTCATATTTTTTGGCAAATAAAATAATCGATTTTTTTTTGGAAATCGAAAGAATTTAACAATAGTTAAATTCTTCCGATTTAAAAAAAGTTCGATTTTTTATTTGCCAAAAAATATGAAAAATAAAAAAATTGATTTATTTGTAGTTGTATTGGTGAAAAAAATAATAAATAAAAAAGTTGGGTTATGTTTACTCATTTTACATATTGTATTGTGAAATCTTTACCGTAAAAAGATAAAAATTGTTAATTTAGATTAAAACGCAACTATTCGCATCAAAATATAACCACAAATGATTTATGAAAATAGCATCTTATTTTTATTTATTTAAATTTGACGTTTATATTTCATTGTATTTGTGAAATTTTGATGAAATCTACCAAAAAATCCGGATTTGTGACAAATGATCCGAATCAAAAAAAAAAATCAGATAGATTTCATCAAAATTTCACAAACACATAGAAATGTAAACGTCAAAATTAGAAAAACAAAAATAAGACGCTATCAAAAACATCTATATTTCCAAGACGAACTATTCAAAATTTAAAGGTACAACGTGACTACTGGTTATAGTGTTAGTTGTGTACATACAAGCCTTCAATAAAAAACAACCAACACTAATCTAATTTGTTTTGGTTTTTTTCTATGAAATATGAAAAAAAAAATCAAAAAATACATAAGAAACAACAACAATTTACATCACGGCAACGCCGTATAATAATATCAAATAAAACGAAAGCTATTTATGTGTATGTTTCTTGGAACAACAAAATAAATTACAACAACAATCAGCATATTTTGTTGAGAAAAAATTGTAATGTATGGATGTTACCAATGAAATTATTGTTTTTTCAAGAATATAAGTCGAGAATTATTATTTCGATTTGATTTGTAGCTTTTATGTTGTTAATTCTCCTATTTTCTGCCATATTTACGAATTTTATTTGATCGAGTTTGAATTAAATGATTCGAATTATTTTTTTAATTACTTAATTTCTCTGCCTAGTGCAATTTTTGTTGTAAATTTCTCAATAAAATACGCTAAATGTTTGTTCTTCATTCGTCATATTCGAGTTAAATGTTTGACGTTTGAGGGAAAACAAAACCAATAAAAATGTCTATAAACATTTTTGTTGGTTTTGGGAAAAAGATTTATAACCTATCTTTATTACTCGTAGTCTCGTAGACCAAAAAATGGCATATTTCATTGTTTTAAAAAATACGAATAAGCCTATATATTTCAATGCTTTACTAAACGTTAAATATAAAAATATTAAGGCACAATTCGATTTTCAACATCAAGACACCTTTTAAATTTAAATTATCTTAATAATTAATTTTTTTATTAAATTCAAAAATGAATTTGAACATGTACAATATTTTTATCAAGAGTGTACAAATAAAAAGTAAATATGTGTTTGTATGAAAATAAATGTTTTTTTTTTTTTTTTTTTTTTTTAATTTAAAATAAATTTTATTTATTTATTTTATGTAATTACAATCTAGTCTCCTGGACTAATGAGCAATTTGTTTCTGACTTAATTTACTAACTTAAATTAATCTATGGCTTCTTCCCATTGGCATTCCATAGTGTTTGGTAAATTGATGTAAACCACATCTTTGTTGTGGATTTTAGATCAGCATAATGCTGCTTAAACTAACAATCACACCAGCTCAAAAGGTTTGGTTCTTTTAAGTCTGCGAACTAAATTCGTGATGCTTAGGAGCTGAGTTGCCTCAATGTTCACATGTTGGCGGAGCCTTTCTTCATGTCTCCGTGCTTTTTCCTGGATTTCATTTAAGATGAGGTTCATTTTAAGGTCCCTATGAAGGTCATTGTTCCTAACATACCAAAATAAATGTAAAGTAATATGCGACGTTGCCGTCATCATTTAGTTACCAATACTACTTTCAGTAGTCATCATCAGACAATAACAAACAATATTTCGTCTTGGAACTATAAATGTTTTTGGGCGCTATTTTCAGAAATCATTTGTGGTTATATTTTGATGCGAATAGTTGTTTTAATCTAAATTAACATTTTTTTATCTTTTTACGCTAAAGATTTCACAATACAATATGTAAAACGAATAAACATAACCTCGCGTTTTTATTTATTATTTTTTTCACCAATACAACTACAAATAAATCAATTTTTTATTTTTCATATTTTTGGCAAATAAAAAAATCGATTTTTTTTTTTTAAATCGAAAGAATTTAACAAAAATATGACAAAACGGCATAGTTTAATACGGAATATGGTACGGTGTTTCAAATAGCATATATTTGAAACCGGCGAAATTTTACACAAAATTTGTTGAAATAAATGAGATAGCCAAATTAGTGTTTTATATTTTCAAAATTATATTTAATTAATATCTTGAAAATACAAATTCCATTTCAATTATATTATTTGGTAGTTTGTAGTGTACCATAATGCCGTTGCCTTAAGCCTGAATTCCATTGCGAATAAAAGTTTGTCAGTCAAAATAAAGGGAGATAAAAATATAAAATCGGTGGTTGTGTGAAAGAAACACAAAACGAAGTCAGTCAAGAATTTACTTACATCAATTGTGGTTTGTATTAGTGGATCGCCATAATTATGGTCAAAAATTATCAAAATCGAGGTCATTTTATGGTTATCCAACTAATATACGCACACAAATTTTGTGTACGAACGCAAATTTTTTCCCGCACACTAAGATAATTAAAGTTTGTTATTTTCATGGTGTCATAATTTTTTTTGGTGGTTACTTCTAAAATAGCTGTGATAATAAAAAAATATAAAGTTTGTGTACAGTTAAATTGTGATAAATTGGGATCAATTGTGATAATATCGCTAAATACTATTAATGGCAATTTAATAAAGTATAATCGTTTTTTTTTAAATAATTTATTGGTGGTGAAAAAGCCAAATTAAAACTCCAAGTGATAACCAAAAATTTATTTTTTTTATTTTTGCTGTCGCTGTCAAAATTTATCAAGATATTTGTGCTATAAACAAAAAATGCTTTATCTTTGTCACTCCAATGGATTTTTTTTTTTGTCTACTTTCGACTTGAAGTCAGTTCAGTCAATTATTGACAGTGAAATTCAGGCTTTATGCCTCACTAAAACATGCCATGATGTACCTTAATCCGTTTTGTCACATTCTGTAATGAATGAATTCTGTTCCATAGTGAGCAGGTAAGTCGGCTTTGACTTTCCGAGTTAATCGGACGCTGTTCTTTTTAGTTTTCTTTTAAAATAATTAAATAATTTTTTTTATAAACTAATTAAACTTTTAAAAATTGTAACCGTTGCTTCACCTTTGAGGACTTATGACATCATGTTTGAATCGCCCCAAATAATAAATTGGAACCGTTTGTAATAGCAAATTGTCCTAAGTACTTCAGCTTACAAATTATGCCCATTGCTTCAACTTCGGGACTGGTGACGCTATTATATTGAACCGTGATATAACAAAATTACTAACAGATAGCAGAAGCCTGTTAATCGCCCTTTAGAACAGTGCAAAGATCGAAATAAAGTTGAAATAACGCCGAAGAGCCAATGCAGAAGTTTTATTAGTATATTGTCTACCTCTTGGTCTACACCGATACTATATTGTTAATGAGCTTATGCTCAAAATGGGTATCTCAAAAT
The DNA here is from genome assembly GCA_958295665.1 of Tipula vernalis. Classification (NCBI taxonomy): domain Eukaryota; kingdom Metazoa; phylum Arthropoda; class Insecta; order Diptera; family Tipulidae; genus Tipula; species Tipula vernalis. The sequence continues at coordinate 182,474,523 of OY282559.1, read as the reverse complement.
TATTGTAAATAAGTAAATAAATAAATAAAAATAAATAAATAAGTATATCAAAGATAATAACTTGGATTAAATACGCGATAGTGGAGCACATCGCCAATTTTTAAATTTTAAATACATACTCGTATCCGTATCATCAAAAATAAAAGAACACACAAAATTTTAGTTTGATTGGAAATAAATTTTACGAGTGTTAAATCGTTATCGTAATGAGTGGAAATTTGGATTAGGGGTCACTTACGTTTCACAATCCAGACAACTTAATACATAGAGTGAAATTAACTTATAACGCCCTCGGATATAACGACATTTCGCTTATAATGTCGGAACTTTGAACTGATTTGTTATGTTAACGTTATAATTTAATTTCACTGTAAATACAGTAAAGAAAATAAACAAACAAATTTCTCAAAAAAACAAATTATTTAATAAATTTATTTGTATCTATATTTAGAAAGATGAGTGAGTTTATTAATATTTTCGTAATTTTGAAACATACAATTTATATAGTCATAGCGTTCTTTTTTAAGTTTAGTATTAGCTCCCGAGATTTATTAAAAAAAAAAAAAAAAAAAAACGATTTTCGTTTTTAAATATGGTTTTAATTAATTTTATAAACTAAACGTAGCGAATTTTTTTTTCTCTTTTGGATGATTTGATTAAATTAAATAATAAAGAATTAACTTAATAATTCTTAATATATGCAAATTATTATTAATTAAAAGTGTTTTCAAAAGTAAAAAATAAAAAATACTTTTTGTGATGTCTGGCCACACATACACATAATTTACATGGGTCGACCCATACCTCGGCCCCCCATTTGAGGCATCGCTCCAGCATCACCTGATTTTGGACTCTTAATCGTTTCATCAACGGACAAAATCATACAACATGCTTCTGATGCAGCTGTCAAGGCGTTGATTTTTATGATTGATGGTTCCCATACGCATGCCTCAAAGTTATCAGCAATATGTTCTTTATTGATGTCTACACCATACCAACATTGCCCTGAAACGAGAAAAAAAATATAATTTATACTTTTACTGTGTGAACCCTTTTGTATTTGTATTATTTATTTCTGTCCTTTTAGATTTCTTACATATGTATAAAATTGTATGTACATTTAAATTTAAGTACAACAAAAAAAATGTAAAATCGATAACAAGTTTGCATAACCCCATATGTAATTTGTTTTATTTTGAGTATTACAGAATTCAATAAACCAAAACAACCGTAGATATTAACTTACTTACTCTACCATTCGTAGATATTAAGTATAATAGCAAAATTTATAATCTTTATTTTACTATCCATCATGGTCGGTTTTAACCCGTATAAAATATTCATAAAAAAAGAAAATTAACAAAATTTAATGAAAAAAAAAAAAACAAGGTAGCACTATGCGAATCGCAAAAATGCGATTTCAATAATTTTTTATTTTTGAATGTTGATAATTATAGCTGTATTTTTTATTCGCTCCCGATAGCTGCTATCGAGGACTCATTATAGTCCAAAATAACGATCGATTTTTTCCTGTCATTCGCAACCTCTTCGTGGTTATGGAGTGCACTTTGCAGAACAACACAATTGTTTTTTTTGGGATATAAAACACCAATTTCCTGTCTCAAGTAAACGCAAACATAGACGAAAACACAGGTTTTCCTTTCACATTCAGAAGTACAGGTGGAATTGATGTTTTGATTTTAAGAATGGTTCCAAGCATTTGACCAAGTTCGTAAGACGTAAAAAAATTATCTACGGTTACATTTCTGCCATTTAGTTGCGTTGATCAGTACCACGCGTAAGCTTTGGTTTCTTTCGGGTGCTGCACCAATTTCCTTTCTAGTGTAAACTTGTATATTCTATACGTAGGTACTTTCACTTTAGCAAAGTATCCAAAACTTTATACCGATTTCTGCCACGAAAACCAACCAATTGTTCATTGATAGTTACGTTTTCGCCTGGATTGAACAAATTGGGCTATATTTCTACCCATTTATCCTGTAATTCCTGAATTGGAGCCAGCTTATCTATTCTTCTGCGAGTAGTTCATATACTGCGATTATCAAGCCTTGTTTCCCTTGAAATGGTTCAGAATCGTTTCAACGACATAGTATCACGAAAAATATGTCGGCCTTTCTGCCTGTGCCATACATTTTCTAGTGCTTTATTGTTCGATTTATAAACACCGGCTAATATTAACAGTCCAATGTACGCATCCAGTTCGACATAATCTAACGGCTTCCAATCATCTTGAAATATCCGTACTCCTTCCAAGTTTGTCTTATCGAATACAATTTGTTCAATTGGTTTTGAAATAAGCAATTTGAAAGCTGAAATTTTGTCAGATGTACGAGTAGTCGCATACCTTGTTATTCCCGGAGCAAGCAGCATATTATTTGAGGATAATGTTCGACCACTTCGCCGAAACGGTGTCGAATAATGCCATTCAATCTTCTTATCTTTTGATAGATATGATGATACAGGTTCTGCTAGATAATCTTCATCACTGTCATACAAATCTCCATCAAAGTCCACGTCGTGATCTGAAGTCTCCGAACATGTATCATCTTCAGATAATGTTACGTTGGAAACCATTTGTTGAAAGTTTATTCGTCACACCGAAGATAAGTTAAATGTTATTTATTTTATAGTGGGGTAATGGTAAAAGGAAAATTATTAAATTTTCGTCCAATAATTATTTAGATCATATTATAAAAAGTCACGTGTTTGTCATGTTAATATTTATTAAGATATTTATAAAAAAAATTAAATTTGGGTCCAAATGGAGCCGAGGGACAAAAGAAGGTTACATATATTTGTAGTAAATTTTAGAAAAAAGCGAAATTAATTTATTTAATAAATTGAAGCAAAGGTAAACCTGCGAAAGCGTAGCCAAATTTTATGTTGAAGCGTAAAGTAGACAAAAACTGAATTCAAGTGAACAAACCAGAAAACTAACAAAATATTAACAAATCAATAGCTTGCAGAATATAACCAATTTTGAATTAAATGTACTTCATAACAGGTGTGTATATATGAAACCGGAATTTACCAATATATGGCGCCAGCTGTCAATGCATCTTTCGACAAACCCCGTTCTGACATCTGTCAACAACATCCAATTCATAACCCTACAAGTTTCAGACAATAACGCATGTTTTTTACGTGTTAAAAATGTCGAGTTTCGTGCCTATATATTAATATTTGCGGACAACATTGATTTTTGTTATCTTTTGAAAAAAAAACTGCTGCAGAATCACTTTAAATGCTTGTCGAAGCTTACGATGAGCATGCTCTTGGTAAATCACAAGTGGTTTAATAAATTCAAAAGTGGTGTTTTTGACGTGAGAAACAAAGAACGTGGGGAACTACCAAAAAAGTTTGAAGACAGTGAATTGCAAGCATTGTTGGATGAGGATGACGCTCAAACACAAAAACAACTCGCGGATCAATTGACTGTGTCACGAGAAGCCGTCTCCATACAATTAAAAATCATGGAAAGATCCAGAAGCTGGGAAAATGGGCTCCTCATAAACTGAATGAAAGACAACACGAAAATCGAAAAACCACTTGCGAAATGTTGTTCGCCAGATATAAAAGAAAGTCATTTCTCCATCGAATTGTGACTGGCGATGAAAAATGGATCTATTTTGAGAATCCAAAGCGGAAAAATTCTTGAGTTGATCCAGGACAGCCATCGACATCGACTGCCAGGCCAAATCGCTTCGGACGGAAGACAATGCTCTGTATTTGATGGGATCAGAAGAGCTTGATTTATTATGGCCATCATAGAACAAGTTCACGTTATGAACAGCGATAGTTCAGACGGTTGACCCGTAGTATCAACATAAAGGTGGATGGTTCGATGCTTGTCGTAGCCCATGTTTTTACTACAAATATTTATTGTGGACATCGAGACATGTTTATACACCAACGCACAAATGCATAATGATCTAGTAAAAACAAGAACGTCCGAAATATAGCATACAAACGGAGGCGTGGTTCACACAAATACATACATACGGCCCGTCGACAATAATGAATGATGAATATAACCAGACATAAACGATATTTCCAGATGTGATTATGGGTCATAAACGTAATACACAAGAATGAAGTTGATCTATTAAACACATAATAAAGAAAATTTCGGAAGCAGTATCAAACTGGTATATAAACACGACCGATGGCAAGCACGAGGCAGTTTTTGGTTTACTTTAAATCGTGAAGCAAGTGAAATAAATCTGCTGTTATAGCCCCCCGCCAGTGGCAAGCGGACAAATTTAAATAAGTAAAACCAAATATTAAAGTGCATAAAAGTCAAGTAACATACAAGTACAGTGTTTTTAATTGCAAAATCTAGACGAACATTACTCTTACCTCACAACCGTAAGCAGAACAAGAACCTATGCATATATGTACACATGTATAAATATATGTACACATGTATAAATAAAAAACCCGACCACTCACTTGAAAATAATTGAACACAATAAAAACTATCTTATATCTACGGCGTAAATATCTGATATCTATTTACTATTTTTACCGATCATTCTCTTGGGTGATTTCAATTTGAATAAGAAAGATGAAGCCACTTATGAGAGATTTAAATAATTTCTGTCGCGAGACCTTGGCATAGATGTTACAACCAGATTTCTCAAAGAGGGTATACCATATGTTGGGTAATTTGTGTATCGATATTTTTTGAGTTCGCGATGTTCCCAAAAAGATTTGTAAACATTACATAAATTAGTTTTCGTAACATAACAAATAAATTCTTTGGAAATCATAACTATACACCTGGGTGCAAAAAATTCGCACATTGATAGATTTTCAACAAAATTTCAAAAATATCAAAAAATCCAATGTTTGTTTAATTTTCTTGAATGCAGATTCAAAGTCTTTTTCAACACCTATCCAGTGGTACCATTTTTGTACTTATACCGTGTCAACAAAGTAATTTTTGGGGTCAACATCTGAAGTATACTTTTTTTGTGAATTCATCAAAATGAAAATTAGTGGTAAAAATCGAATTAAAACATGGAAATCAGCAAAAAAAAACATTTTTATTAACAAGAAGTGTTCCCTCCCCTAGCCCTAATGACAGCTTCCATTCGATGTTTCATCGATTTCACCAAAGTTTTCACCAAATCTTGAAGTATCGCCTCACATTCCTCAGTGATCGCCTATTGCAGCTCCTGGATGCTCGTTGAAACATCTCTGGCTCGAACCCATTTTTTCACCTCGTCCCATAAATGCGGCTTCAGACGGCGACAAGGAACTGGTCGACCCCGTGCTACAACACAGCGTGATGACCGCTTTCTTGTTACTATTTCGTTGCGAAATCGTCGTTTGAATGCGGTTCAACTGGGACAGCGGCTCTAAGAAGTCCATGAATCCGAATTCAGTCGGTGGACAGTTAGAAGATAACTTCAAGAAGATAATCTGACTGAACACAGAACATCAAAGGGGCCGAAATTGACCCCAGCCCACCGGCGAGCTCGCCTTCAGTTCGCTCGAGAGCATTTGGATTGAACAGAAGAACAGTCATGTTCTCTGACGAGTGCAGGATGTGTTTACATGGCAACGATGAGCGAGGAAGAGTGTATAGAAGACCAGGAAAGCGATTTCCATAATGTTGCATTGAAAAACGAGTCTCATATGGCGGTGGATCAAGCATGTTCTGGGGAGGCATGTTCAGGGGACGGCAATACTGGCCGTCGATCAAGAGGATTTACTTCTCAACGGTACATTGAGGAAGTACTCGAGGACTACGTCGTACCTTTTGCCAGTTTTATTAACTTCGTGTAAATGCAGGATAATGCGACACCATATACGGCTGGTATAGTTTACCAGTACCTTCAAGAGGTGGATGTGCCTGTTATGGAGTGACCTGCTCGAAGCTCGGACCTCCATCCCATCGAACATTTATGGGACGAGCTGAAAAAAAGATTCGAGCCAGAGATGTTGTTTCAACGAGTCTCCAGGAGCTGCAACAGACGATCGCAGAGGAATGGGAGACGATACCTCAAGATTTGGTGGAAACTTTGGTGAAATCGGTGAAACATCGAATGGAAGCTGTCATTAGGGCTAGGGGAGGGAACACTTCTTGTTAATAAAAATGTTTTTTTTGCTGATTTCCATGTTTTAATTCGATTTTTACCACTAGTTTTCATGCTGATAAATTCACAAAAAAAGTGTACTTCAGATGTTGACCCCAAAAATTACTTTGTTGACGCGGTATCAGTACAAAAATGGTACCACTGGATAGGTGTTGAAATAGACTTTGAATCTGCATTCAAGAAAATTAAACAAACATTGGATTTTTTGATATTTTGTTAAAAATTTATCAATGTGCGAATTTTTTGTACCCAAGTGTAGTTTATTTCAATTCTCGAGCCTCTACGACTCCTACCCTCCAACATAACGGATCAATCGGAATTGAACTTACCATCTTTTTTATTAAGATATGACGTACCAATTTCTTTTAATACTGAAAACGGTATTAAAAGTGTAGCGTAGCAGTAAGTTCATTTTTATAATCGTAACAAAAAACCCCTTTAATGCCAAACAATAAATATTATTCCAACAAGCGACTTTTAATATGTTTGAAGAAAAGAAGTTTTTTGTTTTTACATGTAGTTAAAATAAATGGTGCTTTTTCCCGGATTTTTTTTGTTCCCGGGAAACGGGAAATTTGAAACCAATTTTCCCGGGATTCCCGAGAAATTAAAAAAAAAAGAAATAATACATTAAATTTATTTCAAAATATAAAAATAAAATAAAATCATAAATTACGAATACACATGTCAATACAACATAACATGTATATAAAACTACTTCAACGATGTTCGCTTCTTTGAGCAAAAATTAGATGAGACCGAAAATACCCTTTCACTTTCAATTGAAGTAGGTTGGATGGTTATTAGCATCCAGCAACTTGCAGGTTCAACACTTCTGCAGATTTGTTGTAATGTTTCCCGTATTTCCGTATATTTGACGAACGGCAAAAGATCTTGGTTTCTTCGTTCTTTAATGCGACGTGATAAAACTTCCAATAACTCTGTTGAAATATCATCTTTATTTGCACGTAAAGATTCAAACAAAAATTTTAAAATCGCATCAGCTTTAACCAAATTTGCATCACATCTTCCCAAAGCTTTCACAGCCAATTTAAATGGCTGAAGCGCATTGAAAATATTCAACAATATTGGGCTATAATTGTCATTCAGTAATATTAGGGATCGCAAATCATTTAATGCCTCTCGAACTGAGTTAACAATTTTTATAAATCTTTCAATCATGATCACAATGCTATTCTATCTGGTCTTACAATCCAAAAGCAAACTTAATTCCATTCCGTAATTTTGCTTCACATACTCTTGAAGAATTGAATTTCTTTTCGGTAACGTTTTAAAAAATTTTACAATTTTTCTTACCATTTGCAATGAACCATTAATATCGTCATGTTCACATTTCGGGACTATATCATCCTTTGATTGATCATCATTATCAGATTCAGAACATTCTTTTCTTCGGTACTGGAGCTATATTTATTTTCATCATTATTTTAACATAATTGGTGGGTATATTCAGACAATGCTCCAAATTTTACTATCACGGCAGCATCTGTGGTTGATGCGACTACATTTGTTGAATTTATTAGCTGTATAAGCTCCTTCAATTTTTACTAATCCTAAGTTATATATTGTTTGTCAAAATGGATATTTATATATAAGTAGCGCCGATTCCGTAAACTCGTCCATTCATCTAATGTTAGGTTCAATTTACCATATTTATCTTGAAATTTAATTTTTGTTACAATATCAGATTTTACAATTACATAGAATTCATGAATCAGTTTCATTATATTAGTTTTTCCTTTTGGTAATCTATATTGGATTACCTATCATGTTGGCGAATAAATTCGCTTTTGTTTATACCGTGGATTGAAAACCCATCAAGTGCCGCAAGTCTTGCCACTATTTCTACCAAAGATTGCCTTTTAATAAAAAATGAAATTATAGTTTGTTTCGTAGAATTTGATAAAACTTTTCCAAGTTGCTTAGGCCAGCCTCTTGATCGTCATTTGTATTTCGTGTATATACATGTTGCAAACGCGTTATTAACCCGCTTGTTGACGAATCCTTGCAACTATATTGTGCTAATTGATAGAAAAAGGCCGTATGTCAATTGATTAAAAAATAGAGAATAGGCAAAAAATCTCGGAAATTTTTAGTTTTTTTTCCCAGGAAACGGGAAACAAAAAATTCAGAAATTTCCCGGGAATTCCCGGGAAGAACCCTCTAAGTTAAAACAGCCTAATGCTAGTTGTGCCATTGTTGCTCTAATAACACTTTTAAATAGTAATTAAAAAGAAAACCTAAATACAATAGTTAACGTGATTTTAACAAATAAAATATTTTAAAATATAGTTTTTCAAAATTTAACAAAGCGCGAATGCACGAAACTAAGTAGTCTTTAAAAATTTTTAATTTTTGTTAGGTTAGGTTTGGGTGGCGGTCCACAACGACCAGGCATAGACACAAAATGGTCCGTAGCCATACCACGAATAATTGTTTCCTCCAACTCATTGGAACCATTTTGAGCTGATAACAAAGCGCTGGATACTCCTGACGTCCTTCCTACAGAGGTCCGTCAGGTCTTTGAAGAGGGGTGCTCGTAGAAACTTTAGTCCGTTTCGTGCCAGACGAGGGCAGGTGCAAAGAAGATGAAGTACTGTCTCTTTCTCCTCTTCGTCCTCGCAACTACGACAGTAGTCATATGAGAAGACACCCAGTCTACACGCATGCCTCCCAATGAGACAGTGCCCCGTAATCACTCCAACAACCACACTGATCTGACTTCACTGAAGTGAGATCAGCTGTTTGGATCTCGCCAAGTCCAACTTTGGCCAGACCTGCCGAGTTATTACGCAAGAGGTGATACTTGACCATCTGTCATTCGTCAGCTTGCTAGCTTCTTCCTGAAGCACCAGTTCGCATACCATATGAGGCATTTCGATATCCTTTCCGCTTTCTGAAAAATGGTCCGTTGTAACATGTCGAGCCAGTTCATCGGCAGTTTTTGTTAAAATAATAATAAAATATCAAGTTAAGAAAGTAACTAGTATTTAGTGTTTTTATTCAAATAACCTCGATAAAATTACGATTTTTTTGCTGTAAGTTAAGAAAGTAACTAGTACTTAGTGGAACTTTCCAAATAACCTCTGTGATAAAAACGCGATTTTTTTGCTGTCATATTTTGCTGTGATATTTGCCCTTTTGAAGCAATAACAGCCGTGCACCTTTGCTGCATCGAATCTACTAACTTATCACTTTATTAATTTAAATTGTTTTCTCAAAACGAGTTTTGTAGCTAATTTTGTCTTTTGATTGATACATAGAGTAGACCTGCCAATTGAAATTTTTTTGGCCCGTTGTCGATTGATGAAAAATTAAAGAAAAGTCTTCTTTGTAATGTGTAAAAAGGTGGAATATTCTCCTGATTAAAGAATACTAAATTAGATTGGGGTGGTATAAAAAAAATTAAAATAATTTTTCACAAATTTAAAAACCTTGATTCTTTTTTTGGGATATCGCCACCAACCCGTTTAGAATTGTACAAAATCATCTTGTAAAAAATTTGAAGCATTTGAAGAACTTACTTGGGTTAATGACCACCTCTTTTTATGCACAATCTTTTTTTGACACTATTTTATTTAATATGTTTTTCTACGGATTATTTGATAAAATCGCATTACACACACATCAAATAATCCGAAAAAATGTGTTAAATCAAAGACCGTGTAAAAAAAGATTTGGTTGTATTTTCCTACAGATGGAGAAATGTTGTAAGTGTAAATGGAAATTGGAAACTATTCGCATATTTTTGAATAAGAAAAGCTTTTAACAAAATATTTGGTTTTATTTTTGATTGAAAAATACGCAAAAACTTTAATAAGAACAATCTACTAACTTCAAACCAATATGAAAGTGAAGGACTTTTCGATGTTTTCGAAAAACGCTCACCCTTCAAATTAGGTGTTGAAAAGTATAATTTGCAAAACAAATTGATTTCCGTAAGAGTTCATTTGAATCTTCTACTTAGTATTGTAGTTAAAACAAAATTCAATTGTACATATTTCGAAATACTACATAATTAGGAATATGATTTTTGTCTATTGTAATAAACATATTGAAATACTCTTGAGTGATATTTCTGTACTTTGAGCTGTAGGTTTGGTAAATTAAAATGTAAAATGTTCACTATCTGTCTTATAGAAAAATAATTAGAATGACAAGTATGTAAACTTTTAGTTCGTGATAACTAAATTTCCATTCTCCTTACTAGTTAAAGCAAAAGTCAATAGACTAAACGAAAACAAAAGAGTTATTTATAAATAATGTGGAAAGGATGGTGTTTTTGATAATCATTTGATTTTTCAGCTTCAGACCATAAAACTCAAATTGTACATTATTTCAATTTCCCCACAGAAATTTAAGGTTATACAGAGTTAATGTGTTATATCTTCGTTCAAAAGAAAATATTATTTTTTAGATTATACAAGTACATAGGTATCTACTTAGAAAAGTTAAGTGTTAAGTGGTGGTCTGTTAATATTATGTAATATTATAAACAGAGTTAAAACCAATCTATATATATACGTACGTATTTAGCGCTACATACGTAAACACTACAAAGTAAAAAAAAAAAAAAATGCTAACTATATTATGAAATTGAATTTCAAAATAAATCTAAAATTAAAAACCTGAATATTTGTGGATACAAAACATTCTGAAATACACACTATTACAAAGCGGTTGTTATAAATAGTATGTAAATAGATAATTTATATACAGTACAAAGTTGCTTATTGTAACTAAGTGAAGTCAAGCCAGAGCTGCAAAACATACCTACGGGCGCATCCAGTGTAGTGAAGGTTTAACTTAAGTCGAATTCGACTGTAGAAAAATGTTCACTTGCTGGGTAAAAATAGTACTCTTTAAATTGTCAAATTGTCTCATTGAAGAAAAAAAAAATGCACTGAGGGGTAAATTTTTTTTTTCACTAGTGCATTTTTTGCTACTCTTTTGGTCGAGTAACCCCCACCATGTGATTTACACGAGAAAATAAATTGTGTTTTAAAATAAAAATTAAATTATAAGAATTTTTGTGTGAATATCGAGAATATATATTTTAAGATATTTATTTCTCAACAAAAAATTTGTCAGCATGACACACAAACACATACATAAAAAAGCGCAATTATAATTTCATAATAATATTTTCATTCGATTGACGTAAAAAATTGAAGTACTCGGTTAATGAGGGATAAAAAATCAATCGAATTCTACATAAAAATAAGCAGATCCCACACATTTTACGAGCTAAAAAATTTACTTTTTGTGAGACCCCAATCAGGTAGATGCGCCTAATACGTACATTTCATTCGTATTATTATAACGGAAATAATACTCAGCGGAAACCGAGCAGAATTACAGTTATCGGGAAAAAATTTCTAATTTATGCAATTCTAGAGATTTTAGAGTAAAATTCTCTACGACGCAACTATCGAATAGATGCAATTATAGAGTGTTGCAATAAGCGAGTTTGTACTGTACTTTGTTTAAACACAATAACAAAAAATACTACTACTACAATATTTTTAAATTTACAATTCTAAAACTATGTCTTTTATCGTTTCATAAGAAATATAATGAAAAGGTCTCATAGAGGTTGCTTGAAGAAAATTCATATTTCAAAGCAATACGTATGCAAGTATGTAGTTAAGATAGTTTGGATATATTTCTTCCCAAAATACCAACAAAATATGTTAAAGATTGAATGTCGTCTTAAAATAAACTCTCGAAAAAAAACAACATATCAGACTCTCTCTCAAGTTAAGTTATTTGTGGTGATAGTTGTAGTTGTAAATTAGTGAAAGTTGTTTTTACTTAACAAAATTAGTGTGGTTTGCGATTTTATGAATTTTTGTTTTAAATTTCAGTGTACACATAAACATAATAATTTTATTGGTATTTTGGATTGTCATTATACCTTTTGAGTTTTAGTTATTTGTTCATATCTGGGTTTGGGTTTAGAAAATAATACGCATTTGAAATGAATACAGCGTTTAAAAAAAAAAATAAAAAAAAAACAAAAAAAAATATTTTCAAAGACCTTCAAGGGGGAATTCTAACAAACATTACTATGTAGCGGTACATTTACCTTTGTTTGAAGTCATTTATTATTCGAATTTTGTTGTAAAAATGAATGAAATACAAAACTCACCTGTCAAACCATTCAGGTTTTCGCTGATCACGAAGGGATTTTATCATGTTAAACTTTTCATTTGCCTAAGAAAATAAACTGCGAAATTCGTTAAGATGATTAAGAAAATTCAAAAATAAGCTAAAATATCTACAGTATTACAAAATATCTACGATCATATATTTTAACAAACGATTAATGCTATTGAAAACCTACTTGGAACATTGATTATACCAAATGTAGCAAATGGGACTTCGAATGCACTGGGTTTAGTTGCACACAAAGGTTTACATTTTCATAAACATTCTTCCGGAAGATACTTTTGGTAGATTAAATGAATTCATTTTATTTGAATGAATTAGAAAACAAGAATTTATTAAAATTAGGTTGAAGTTAAAATTGAAATAAATTTTATTTTTCGGCTAGAACTTAGCTTTTTGAAGAAATTGTCTAACTAAACTGGCATTGCGTATAGTTAAATAAAACTCCATTTAAAATTTATAAACTGGAGTGATTTTTAAAAACCTCAAACATTGTGTACCTACCAATAAAAATTGATTTTAAATCAAATACAATTGCATTTAATATTAAAATTTGGATAAAATTTCAGTCTGAAAATATTTTTGATAAAAGAAAATTCAATTCGTAGAATGAACCAAAATGTAAAACTTTAACCACAACAAATTATTAGAGTACTTTCAAGAAAAAACTGCAGGTAATACAGCCAAACTGCTTTATCTGCTTGCTACATTATAATACGACTAAAAATTTGAAGCCTAACCAACTAACTGTGTGATACGTGCGTATATTGTATATTAATAATAATAATAAACAGTTTTTACAGGCCATTGCCGACTCGTACCATGTCAATAAACTGACCCCAGCGGTTTCGAGATACACCATTTCACTAGCAACATATTTTAAATTTTTCAAAGTTGATAAATAGAAAAATTAAATTTTTATCTGTCTAATTTTATTTTTAGTTCTTAAAAGGATTTGTATTTTATTGTTTAAAATAAATGTTTAGGATCTCGGGAAACAAAACTCAAATTTCCCGGTATCGGGATTATTTTTTGTGATTTCTATGGAATAATATTCTATCGATTGAGGCTATTACTCTGGCCCGTACTTCATTTTGACATTTGCTACTGAAAATCCTAAATTTTGGTAGAAAATTTTAAAAAAGGTAGTAACAAAAGCCGTTGAATTTATAAAACAACTTGCGTATTGATTGGATAAAATAAAAAAATAAAAAATCATGAAATAAAAATTAAAGGAAAATCAACATTCAGTTTTGTCTATTAAGTAAATTTGATTTGACTATTGTTTACGAAATCGCTATTCCAATCAAATTGTATACTGATATCACATAGATTAACTCGTATTATCTAATTTTAAAAAACGATCCAGAAAAACACTTGCCAAAGTTCCTTTGATAACTAAAATTCCTCTTTCTCACATCATGCGACCGCTTGCTTGAACATATTTTAGACAATTAAATTATACACTTTTACACTCAAAATATCACAATATTTTGGTAACTTGCTTTTCAACAAAATAAGCTGTTTCTATAATATAACTGTAACAATTGCAGTGGTATAAATACGCATAATAACACTCAGTGCGAGTTTACGACCATTTTCTGATGGAAAATTTTCAGCAGATTCAATACATTTTAAATGGAAAACAAAAGAATTATGTTCGTAAGGGGAAATTTGTTTACAAAATAGACTACGTCGATTGGTTCCCTGTTGAAAATTTTTCATCAGAAAATGGTCGTAAACTCGGCATCAAGCTCTAAACATTATTTCTAAAATGCATTTATTAATTTTTTTGCATTTTTAACGTTAATACTGAACTTATCACCAAAATAATACATATTCATAATAACAATATCAACAGTATTTTGGGATCAAACAACTAAATATTGATGTAAATAATGTTTTTTTTTTTTTTTTTGGTTGATAAAAGTAAAAAATATATTGTTTGCTACTATGAATATTAAAATCGCGAACAAAATCTACCTCTGCGCATGTTAAACAGTCGTGAATATATATTTATCGTTTTTAGGGTATATACATACACAGTACACTCGTCTAAATAAATATACAATTATACTTCTACATATATGATATAAATAGATTTGTTTACGTTTTTTTATTTTCATTTTCTAGATATTTTCTAGAGTTCAATAGGCATGAACCAAAACAGAATAATAAATGTATTTAATCTAAACATTCATGTATTCTCTCTTCAACTAATAAAATTTGATTACTCACTACAAAATATTTTTCATTTCATATAATTTTTTTTTTTTTTTTGTGTCAACAAACTTTAATTTTGTCAACAATATATAATTCACGTCAATGGGATTTGAGGGGCGCTCTTAAAACTGGTTAGCTGATAAATCTATATTTAATATAGTCGACGTCGACGAAACCACAAATTGTAGTTAAATGTTTTTTTTATATTTTATAAACGGCAACGCTTAGAATTGCTTGTTTAATGTCCTCGAGCATACACGGCGAGCAGACCACACAGACCACTCCAAAAAGTAAATAATGGAAAGAAAAGGAAATATTAAACGATTTCAGTCTTCAAAGATTCTACTTTTGATATTTAATTTAAATCTCTGTAAATTACAAGCAAAGAGAAATGCCCTCTCGTCCAGCCCGTTCATGCTTATTGGACGATAACAATTATATGTGAAAGATAATATCGGCCAAATATTCACCACGGCTTCAGTGGTACATATCAATCCGTTTGTCCAAATTTAGGAAGGCATCCTTCCTGGCATAATTGCTCCTATATGTTTATTTACTTTTTGTGTGTTTTTATTGACGATCACGAGAATTTTTTTTGTTTATGTACTGTATATATTGTTGTAGTTTTTTATTAACCAAACCAAATGAATTTTGTCGGTTACAACAACAATAAAAATAAAAATTTATAGAAAAGAACACCTCTGCCTTTTCAGATGCAAAAGTTAGAACTGCCACTTGACAAATAAAAACTATACAGTTAATGAAAACGAACCGCTTCGTCAACACATGGAAATAAGAAATAGTGAAAATTCACTATACAAATGGTGATAATTTCACAAAAAACAGCTCGTAAACCTCATAACGGAGCTCCTTCTCGTAACGCAATTATTAATTTCATGAACAAAGTCAAACATAGTGATTTGCGCGCCAAGCCAAATCAACTAAAAATGTTTGCTGCCGCAGCTGAAAGTGGGGCCCAACCGAGGCCTGTCGGTGTCTATAATAGGTGATCAGGAGAGTTAGGCATTTCGTTTCAAGGTCTTTCAAGGTTAAATTGGTGCAACCTTTTAAGTCTGTCGACCACAGACAATGCCGTAGTTTTCTCGACTTTTTCGGGAAAATCATTTTCAACAACGAAGTACACTTTCTCTGGTTACGCTGACAAACAAAACTGTCTCACGAGGTTCTGAAAAGCCAAGAGAAATTGTTGAAAGACCTATCCATCCATAAGGAGTGACAGCTTGTTGTATTTATTTGAAAATGAAGCTGGTGGCACCGTTACCGAAGGATTGGATATGAATTACGTTTGTGCCACATGAGCTGTGAAACAATGGATTTAATGCGTCAGAAGTTCCCTCAAAGACAAATTGGCCGCTTAGGTCGTACGATTTTACACCTCTAGACTTTTTTTAAGGCTAAAGACTATGACAATATCCGAACTATCATTAGAAAAATTGAACTTTATTTATGTGAAAACGTGATAGAAAATTTGATAAAAATTGTAGCTTCTGTAAGAAGGCTCGAGGTGGTCAATTGTTAGATATTAAGCCTGGTTTCCATTATGGTGATATTCCATGAGAAAATTTTACTGAATAGTAAAATTAAAAGAAAAAAATATATACAATGTGCAGATGGGGGAATGAAACAAAAAATCGAATCAGTAAAAAAATTGTTGTGTCTGTAGTTGTGAACTCCTCTAAAAAGTATCAAATCGAGAACTCTTTATAGGAGTGTCACTCTGTGACGGAAATTGTTCGAAAAAATGAAATTCTTATGAGTATTAATAATATTTAATTTTTTAGACAATTTTGAGACGAATAAATAATCGAATAAATACTAAATTACTAAATACTTAATTTTTTTAGCAATTATTGGTTATGTTTTTGTTTAATGTCAAATTTCCCTTTAAAAATTTAGCTACAAAAAAAAAAAAAATTAAAAACACCTTGTCCTTTTCCTTTGTCTATTATATGGTGTTTGATTTTATTTTCTCTTCTTGGCGTATTTTACTATTCAGTTAAATTTTCTCATGGTATAGCACCTTTAAGCTTGATTTCCACTATGAAATATTTACTGACAGTAAAAACAAAATGGGATAAAAATATATATTCGCGTGCTGTGTGAGAAGAAAAAAAACTTTTTCAGTTTTACAGTACTGAAAAAATTATTATGGTATACTGACATTTTTATAGTATACTGGCAAAATTTACTGAAAAATATATGAAGCGAAGTATATTTTTTCAATATATTCTAAAATGATAATGAGATAAAGTTCTGGCATTTGGCCAATTTGAATGGAACTTGGCTATTTCTTAACGGATTTTAGTAGAATATGACATATGCGATGGAAATGGGATTTTAAAATTATTTTTGGACAAGGTTCTGGAATTTGACCAAGTAGGACGGAACTTGGCTATTTCTTAGGCGATTATGATGAAATTCGACATGTGCGTTGGAAATCGGATTTTAAAATCGTTTTTGAATAAGCTATGTACTGGAATAAGGCCAGCTAGAGTGGAACGTATCTATTACTTAATCGAGTATGAAGAAATTTGACAAGTGCCTTGGAAACGGGATTCTAAAATGATTTTTGCATAAAGATCTGGATTATGGCCAAGTAGGATGGAACTTGACTATTCCTAACAGGTTTTAGTGAAATTTGACAAGCTCTGGAATATGGCCATTAAAACTTTATAATTCCTTAACCTATTTTAGTGAAATTTGATTTGTACTGGAAAAAAATATTTAGCGATGAATCAAGATTTGATGTTAGTGTAGGTGACTACCTAAAACGAACAATTAAGCTTCCAGCAGGTGTAATAGTTTGGGGAAATATGTTTGCTTATGGTGTAGGAACGTTACATTTCATTGAAGGTAACGTTCAAAGACAATTCTTGGAAAATAACTTGTACTTCGATACCGACCTTATCGCCTGAAGGAAATTTTATCTTCCAACAAAACGGAGCATCATGCCATTCGGCAAAACTACTAAAAAATGGCTACAAGATCATAATAATATTTCTCTTCTTGATTGGCCCGTACGCAGTCCTGACATAGGCAATAAAGGCAAGGCATAAAATAAAGAAAGAACTGCAGCTGTATTCTGAAAAAAAAACGTAACTTGGTGATTTACGTTTTTTTCGACAGTTGAAAACGTGAATCGCAAAATTAACGTTATTTCCTATTCTGACTGAAGAAAAACGTTCACGTTCCCGACGTTAAAAAAAACCACGTTTTTTTGGTTGGGTTTTTGAAACGTTTTTTCGTTTATATAAAAATTAATTAATTTAGAAAAATGTTTTTCATTTTTTAATATTAAAGTAATAAAATTTGGTTACTGTTAAGTATTAATAATAATTTAGCGTACAGGTACAAGCAAACAACGGGATAGAGCTGACTTTATGATTTAAAATAAGTAAACAATGATAATGGGGTCGATTCTCGCACACAAATTTTATCATGTTATGTTATTTTAAGTAATAAAATAGTAATTTCGAATTCTGACGCTCTGAAAATTTTTTATCTAATTTTATTTTTGATGTTATATCTGTCAAAAATAAAAGCATCAAATTTGTCTATTTTATGATATTTTACGATATTGTGTTATGTATCATCGAGATAAATACAATTTAAAAATTGTTTGTGTTTTTTTTTGAATTTGTAGGTGTAAAATTGAAAGAAAATTACCTAATTGGTTTGGGAATTATTTTTTGTTGATTGATTTCAAATGTACGATCAAGCATTACGCAAGTCTCCCGTATTATAAATACGAATACCACAACCACTATACACCCATGTTACAACACGACACCATTCTTCATGAAGCCAAACCCCGTAAAGAAAGGAACCAACATCGAATTATGGTCACCCAAATTTGTACTAACTGTTGCTAAGCTAGTGTTGCTTGACGTTGTTGTTGAAATCGTTGCGTCTCTGCTACTCGCCCCCGGTTTGGAAATTATTTTTTGTATAAATAAATTAAAATAATCCCAAATTATTTAATTGAAATTTTGTTAGAACGCGAAGAGAGAGATTTGCAATATATTTTTTGCAAAGTGAACCAACTTTTAAATTAATTAAATTTTTGTTTTAAGGCATAACAATAGACTTAGATCGAGACAGCTTCGGGACGTCAGCAATCCGTATGAATTACCACAAAGAAAGTTTAAAAAATTATTTCGATTATCAAAACAAGCTGTACAATTCATTATTGGAAGCAAGAACACAACCAACAGAAATCCCATTTAAATTAAACATTTTATGTGCTCTACACTTTTTCGGCCATGGCTCGTATCAAGTGTCAATTGGAAGCTGCGAAATTATTTCACTATCTCAACCCAGCGTTTCTCGGGTGATTAGAGAAATAACGAAACTAATCGTCCAACACCTCTTGAACGATTTTGTTAAATTTCCACAAAATATTTTAGAACTCACAGAAGTTAAAAACAAGTTTTACCAGAAATTCCAAATGTCTGGAATTATAGGTGCTATAGATGGTTCTCACATAGCTTTAGTTGGACCACCAGAAAATTACGATTTTTTTAATTACCCTACAAACATTTTTCGATTCACTCAAAGAAAATTGTACTAGAATATTTTATTATAAAATATGAAATAAAACGAGGCAATTAGAATACGAAAAAATAAAATATTTTATATTTCATTTTAAAAATAAATTTTAACAAAAAAAAAAAAAAAATAAAATTCGACAATGTCAGAATCGACCCCAATGTCTCATTACCAAACAATTTATTTCAATTTTTCTCTTATATGCCCGATTTAGATGAAGAAAAATGTTTGCCTTGCAAAAAAAGAAGAGATTAGTATATTACAATTTTCGTTTGAATGACAAGAACAAAACATAAACATGCAAAATTATGTTAGCGTTTTTTTTGTTTTTTTTACCAATTGTTACTATAAAAACATTAAAAATAAATATGATACTATAAAATATACTCGACCCGACTATATTTTTTGATATATTATAGTAACAAACAAACACAAACACAATAAAAGTATATTATGAAAACCTATACGATGACCAGAAGTCAAATGTTATAGCAGAAAAAATCAAATCAAAAGCAGTTTTCCCAATTTTATTTATTAAGTTTTATTTTTATCACTAATAATTTTATTTATTGTTATAAATTTTATTTTTGTCACACTACTGATAAATGTCAAAAAATATTACATCCAATTATGTATAAGCCGCCAAAAAATTATAGCATCGCCATTTTGGTTTACATAGTCCTTTCTCATTTTAACTATGGATATTTTTTTATTGCGTGCAGCTCTATGCAAGGCAAACATTTTTTGCAAGGCAAACATTTTTCTTCATCTAAATCGGGCAATATTTCACAAAATTTAATTAATTGAACATAAATTGTTCACCGTCGCGTTTTTGGCCTTATAGATGGTCATAGGTATATGACTGGGACATTGATAGTTGCGATTCGTTGCCGACCAGCGATTGGTAGCTCCCGACTGCGAAAAATCTGATTTAATTGAAATAAAATGTTTATGTTAATTCAATAAAACCAAAACCATCACAATGATTTTAATTTAATGAATATTTGATTTAGTGACTTACCTGTGCCGTCGTCTATTCGCCAAAAAGTACATTTTATTTATGTACAATTTCTAAAACAGACTAAAATCGCTGTCAATATGACGATAATTTGACAGAACATTTTTATGTTTTCCAGTATTCTATGTTTTTTCAATGTTCGTAAACGTTTTTATTATCGGAATAGGATTTTGACAAAAAAAAAACGTTCACGTTAAGACATCGCGATACCCGCGTCACGTTTTTTTACTTTTTTCAGAATACAGCTGCTGAGGAATCAACCACAGAGAAATATTGCTGATTTACAGCAAAAGTTACAGGCTATTTGGGACTGCTTAGCCGTTGAACAATGCGAACCTCTTGTTAAAACTATGTCCGAATATTTCTGTGTCGGCAAAGTTTGACGATAATATAAGTTATGATTTTAAATTTTGTTTCTATTACATTTTTCTTTACACCAATTAAAAAAATAGTGTAAGAATAATCACCCCTATTATGATTGTCGAGTCGATGGACAATCGACACGACTATTTGTTGCCTTTTCCTTTTTCGTATTGTGTTTATGAAACGAAAAAACGAAAACGCAATACAGAGTCGTGTCGATTGCCGATCGACTCTTGAATCATAATAGGGGTGAATGTATCTTTATAATAAAAAAAAATTAAATTGTAGGGTTAATTGGTTTTATTAATATTTGAGAAATACATGAAAAATATTTAGTGTCCTAACATATGTGTTAGGGCTCGTAGCAAGACAAGTTTGGCCAAAGCTAGACTTGGATGTGAATTAAAAACAATAGTAAGAATTCTCATGCGATACTGCCTTTTTGGAGAACATGCAAGAAGACTGGGTTGAAGGCAACTTGCTTCTGTAGAAGCTGTTTGGACGAGGAGAAGGACGAGATGTTGGTTCACTAAATTTGCTCAGGTCCAGCATTGACACTCAAAAGGCATAAGCATTTGGGTAATTTCAAGTGGGCCTGTAACCTGTGGATCTGTAAGATCTCGAAAACAGTTGTGGGACGTTCTACGCTACATAAGTAGTTCAAAATGGTTCCAGCAAGGGTAAAGGGGTTATACCATGTGTTATCACAATGGACCGACACCGGTCTAAGTGTGCCTAAGCAGCCACTCCCTCCTAACCTAACCTAACCTAACCTTTGGTATGAAGTCTTTGAGGTGCAAAATTTATTTTAATTTATTTCAAAGTATTGCTTAGTTATTGAATTGTATATCAAATATATAATGAATTATTTAAAAAAAAGAAACAATTCTAGAAAAAATTATTAAATTTAATTTGAAACATGAATGGGAATATTTTGCAGCGAGCACAAATTCTTTTGCCATAGTAATTCAAGTTTACTTTCAAGCCACAGAGCAGCTGTAAAATATACCGTATGTTTTATGAAGTAAGGGGTGAATAGTCAAAAAAAAAAATTTGTAACGATTTTTTGAAATTTTCTTTTGTTGAACATTTTTGACTGTTCCTTTGTTTTCCCACTATACTTAAGATAGGAAATATGTCTAAATGCGGGAATTGACGTTACCAACAATCTTGTAATTTATTGAATAAAAAAATTAAGTGTTTTAATTATTTATAATATTCTATTTCTTTATGCTTGAAGTACACAGTTATTTAGTTTAATTATAGCCGTTAGTCCCCACCACGCGGAGATCCATTTTCTAAACTAGATTAAACCAAATGTATTATGTTGAATCATCAGTCACATACCCCTACTTCAACAGTGACACAACTCAAAAAATTTCAGTTTGGTAAAATAGATTTATGTTTAAAAAGAACTATCATGCAATACCGAAAAGTGGAAAGCTCTCTTATAATCATTTGAAGCGGAGTTGGTAATTCGAGAGTATTCTATTTGGGGAGATACGTATTCTCTCTCTCGTAGTACTCAATCAAAATCGGACAAAGTATTTTACGATTTGTTTGAATTTGGAATTTATTTAAATATACCATATAAATTCTGAAATTTAATCTTGAATTTTATTTTAATTAATAAAACTGTTGAACTTTTCCCAATTGGACAAAGCTCCATAAAAGCTAATATTATGAAAATGCCAATTAAATTGCAACCAATCCCTTTTTTTTAAATATATGTTAGACTTTAGAATACTGTCAATAATGCCCCAGATATATAATATGTAATAATAAATAGTCTCCAATAAAGATATTAAATTGAAAAATCTCAATTTATCTCTGTGCATTAATAAGACCGTTTGCCAATGACAAAATCAAAATATTTTCCTACAATCGCCGTGAAAAGCAGGCTTTTTTTCTCTGTTTTCAAAGCCCAAAGTGTCTGTTTTTTTGACAGTTAATAAACAAATTAATTTGTCACACGTTTCTCTTAGAAACGTGTGACAAAACTTGAAACCTGTATAAAACATCAAACTAAAACATGTTTGTATAAAACATCAAACCAAATTTTTGTTTTTCTTTATGAAAAATAAAAAAAATCTTTGACTACTCGATTGAACAAAATGTCGGTCCTAAAATAAAATCGTATTGTCAGTATAGTAAATTTTACTACAAAATTATCTTTTTATTATATTTTTTAAAATGATTGTAGGAAAGATAAAGTGTGAAACACGTCCGCAAAGTTGTTTGTCACGCTCGAAAGGTTGCTGGCCTCCGTCCCGTCGGCCAGCAATTTCCTTTCTCGCGTGACAAACTGGCACTTTGCGCTCTTGATACACAAATAACTATTTCCGTCTTTTTCAAACGAAATTTCTCTTTTATAGATAAGAACTTTGTTTTATTACCAAGAGAAATATCGCATAGAGTAGATAGAACACACAAAGCCAAATACCTAAATAGTTGTATTATTTCAAATTAAAAACTATCAAAATTCATTGATCTATATTTTTGAGAAATTAACTTAAAACAAATCACTCATTTTTATTCTGAGACGACTATAATACAGACATCCATCTTACACCATGAAAATAATTTCAAAAATATTCTGAAAGCCGGCTAAGCAAAGCAATTAATCAAAAATGTTACGTAGACATATTTTTTGTGTTTACGTCGTTTATTAGTTGTAAACAATAACAAATCCAAGTAAATACATAGTTATATTTATATTCTATCTTATATATGTACATACATATATAGTACTTTTTTTACATATGGAAGAAGCAAAATATTTTCTTGCTACGTGACCACAAAATGAAATCGTGATAAAGCATTAAAAAATACTAAATAACAATACCTTGAACACAAAGCGAACACAACACAATAATACGCTACTCATAAAAAAACATTTTGAATTTCGCAAAAAGTCGTTTTTTCGAGTGCCTGCCTTTTGATAAATCGGTATGTAGACTAAATTTAGCAGTTAACAACGAATATTTTCTATTTTTTATTTTGGATGAAAATTTTTGTGCGATAGAGGTTAACTGAAGTGCATTGCAATATGGTGATGGTGATAAATCGATTCCATATTTAATGCGCATAATTATTGTAGAACGATAATTTCTTTAACTAAACAAGGTCTTCAGCAATTCACAATAAACCAAAATTTATTTTTGTTGATATTCCAAATACAGATAGTCAATCATTCTGTGTATGTATGTAAAATGTAATGCAAGAGAGCTATGACTGAAGAAGTCTTACTATATATACAATCACAAAGTTAATATATCTATATAATGAACTCAAGTACGAACAGTAGAACTTATAATCAAAGCTGTTAAATACACATAGATACATAGATTAACATGTCGGTGATTTCGAAATATGTATATATAAACTTATATGTATCAGCCTTCACACCAAATATAATGCTGCATACACAAAGTTTATTTGTGTGAGTACTGTCTACTAAGCTGTACGATTTAGTCATGAGTTGTGCAACAAACAACTATATATCGTCGTTCCAATTCCATACTGTAGCAACTACACTTGAGAACAAATCGAGAAAATCGAGTTTTAAATTTTGTAAAGTATAATTTTACTATGTAAATTTTTCTGGCAATAAATGAAATTGATAAGACCAAATTATAGTAATAAAAATAAATAGGAAAGAGCATGTCCTTATTTAGTGAAAATCAATACATAAATAATTTTTATGAAAAATGTTAAATACAAGAGTAATACCCTAACACAGACTATGGTTTAAGAAATCCGATTTAGCTAAACTAGTTTAATTATTCTATGCAAAAACAAAGGGATTAGCTAAATCGAGGTTGACACACTGCGACTAATCTCGAAAAATTCACTAAATCGGTTTTATTAAATCGCAATGTGTCTAGGGTATAAGATTTTGAGGTGACGATATATAAATAAAGAAATCTACACAAACGAAAGGAATATACATTGTCTCAAAAAATTGTCCGTGCACCACTCGATTAAAGAAACATTGATAAAAAAAAACAATTACCCTCTTTTCCGTTACAAGATGCACCCCGCTAATAAGCCTCGGCTTCCTTGACTAAAAATTATTTTAAAACTTTTTGGGAACCTTTAACTAGCGGCACTCTGATATAAGCCGCACCCGCACACCTTTATTAAGCCTAAAAAATAGTATACAAGGAAATTAAAAAATAAAAATGGGTAAATGAAAATTTTTACGCTCTTGCCATTTTTCTTTTGCAGTTTCCGTTTTTTTTAATTTTTGAACAGATTTGTTCATTGTTTGTGTATTATTGGAATACCGTAGGTAAATTGTGTGTCAGCAGATTTTTAATAGTAATAATTTAAATTAGATACATTTTGATGATTAATTTTAACCTTTAATAAACCACACCTTCTCTTGCTAATCGTTTTTTTTTTTATCTTTTGGGAACCTCTAACTAGCCGCACACTTATAATGAGCCGCATCCCTTTATTAAGCCTGTTTTTTGTAAAAACAGAACTTTTTTTGTCTAAGAAGCCGCGTCTTATAACGGAAAAAGATGGTACAAATCAAACAAAAAATTCAGTTTTTATTTTTTTAAAACTCAAATTACATTTAACAACATGAAAATAATAATTATCATTATGTAAATTATTTTACTTTTACGTTTGATGTGATTTACTATTTAAACATCCTAAAACGATCTCAAATAATTGTCCGACACTTGCACTTTTGTGAAAATTAACACTAGCACATTAACAATTTATTATTTGTTATACTCCTATTTTCAACTAATGGTAAATTACGAAATTTTTTTATGCGTAAAAGTTAATTAGTCGTACTTTTTTATGGCGATATATCATCCAAAACTCCCAAAAAACCAAATCACCATAGATGGTTGCTGGGCGTGGTCGCAACCGAAAGCTGAACAAACGTCAAATACATCTAATAGAGAATAAAATAAAACAGAATCTAAAGCTTAGTGCTCCAGCGATGGCTGCCAAAGTTTATCAACGCGATAAAGGTGCAATAAAACCTCAATGCAATATTTTGCATAAACAAGAACATCGGTTAAACGTCCTCCTACATCCCCCCTTCAGTTAAAAACTCCTCAAACCATTATACTTTTGCCACCATGTTTTACTCAATTTCAGTGTTAGGTTTACGCCACACCATAATCGCCCATCTGAACCAAAAACGTTAAATTTACTTTGGTCCGAGGAAAAAACATTTTCCCACAACGTTTCGGGCCCACTCATTTATTCCAATGCATATTCCAAGCTCTTTTAATATTTTTTTTGTCGGTAAATACATTTCTTGCGTATCGCAATACGCCTAACACTGAAATTGAGTAAAACATGGTGGCAAAAGTATAATGGTTTGAGGAGTTTTTAACTGAAGGGGGGATGTAGGAGGACGTTTAACCTTCATTGAAACTATATTGAACTGATTGATTGATTGTGAGTGTACGACCAAGCATTATAGCAGGATCTCCCGGACCCCCGGGCACATGCCGTACACCCGTACACATATAACAAAACCGAAGGACAGGACAGGATTATTAGTTGGGACAGACTCGACCCGGTTGCAGACACCAATGCGATCGATAGTTAGTAAATTATCAGTACAATATATAGTAAATAGGTTAGCACAAGACAGCACAATCTAACTACATTATTAGATGATCATTTCTCTGGAATCCAGCGCCGGATACTCAGGACTCCCTAAATCTAAATCAGGACTTAAAAATTATTCATGTTGTAATTTCCCCCTTTCCGCCTTTCATTAATTTACCTGAAAAATTATTTAGGAAAAATTTAAAATTACTAATCTAAGATTACAAAAACAGCGATTATTTCATTTTTCATGGCCCTGCTATATCTAATTAAATAATTATGTATTACATAAGGCAACAAGAATTAAAATAACATTAAAACCATTTAAACATACAATTTTACTTAAACTAATCATAAATTTCCTACCGATCAAGAAAAGAAGATAAATAATTAAAAATTCAATTCTTTTCTAAAATTTATAATAAATAATATAAAAATGATAATGTTACAGTACCACAACAGCCTAGAATCATCAATAATACATTTAGGTACTATAAGTATATCAAGACTCAACAAACAAAATCAATATATAATTTCCCAGATAACTCTGAAAACTAATTTTAATTAATAAATCACCATAATATCAAAGTAAAATCTAATTATGAAATTCAGGATTAATTTAATCCCCATATTAATGATTGATTCTGGAACTATGTTGTATTCTGAAAATTGAATTATTTATTAGCAAATTAAGGAAGAGAAACCTTTAAATATTTTTAAACTAAATTAATTAATATATATATTAATACAATATATTACATACAAGTATTACAAAAATTAACATTTTATGAAATTGCCTATTTAAACTCTCCCACTTATAAGCTAAAATTCTAAAAGAATATTTAAGAATTTTAAATTGTCATGTTATAATTTAAATTCACAGCACTTGTTCCATTAGTTACCGTTCTCCTGTAAATAGTTAATTAATTGTTCACCTACTGCAACTAGATTTAAAAATAAAAAGTTGAAAATATATATTTAACCATACTATTAAATATAAACTAATTGGCAATTTCATACAGATCTAGAAAAAAGGAAATTAATAATGTTGAAATTAATTATTTATTTATAAAACTATATAATAAACATTGATCATAATACTACGCAAAAAAAGTCTAGAATATCAATAATTTAGTTAAGTACTACATGTACCTATATATGATATTTACTAATAAAACTCAAATAGAGTTTCCCAGGTATCACTGAAAACTAAATTGCTTTACTACTTAATTAATAACTTATATAAATTAGTTAGTGATAAATAAAATAAAACAGATATCACTTAAACAATACATTTTTTACGCTACATAACTGCTGGATGCTTAGAGTTTCTGGATAGAATATTTCTCTAGCTTAGAGACGATCTAACAATTATATATAATTAAATATACTTTATATCAACTAGACCATCAGACAAAAATACCCGAACAAACTATGACACTTTGATATAATTAAATTAAATTAAACTGACAAAATGTTTCATCATCAATACCTCAAATATTTTTGCAATGCAATGTAGTTTACAATATCATATAAAAAGGAATTTCCCTTATCCTAGATAACGTACGATGCTATTTATTTAATTAGTATAATATTTCAATCTATATACATAAATATTTAAAGGAAACAGCAACATTAATATAAATTACAATTTAATACCAATAAAGTCATTGATTTTAGCAGAAGATATTTTTGATATTTTAAAACAAAAATTGTTAACTATGTATTCAAAAATTTAATTTAGGGATTGAAAATGAGCCTTTCAAAAGAAATAGATGAAAGCGTCAAAAATTGATAATAAAAGCATTGCAGCGACAAGAAACGTATCAAAATGAATCGCTACAACATGGAGTATCAAACGGTAGCACCAGTTTCATAAAAGAAATTTATTGAAACCAGATCAACAAAAATAAGCATCGTTGTGGACGCCCATGACTTTTAACTAAGCCGACTGAGCGGAAATTTGCACGAGTAGCAAAATCAGCTACCCCAAAATCAGCTCCAGTGATTAATTCCGGACGTCGTTCAAATATTTATGTCTGATAGTGTACATATTCAAATGATTTCCTTCACCTTAGCCATTTTCGCAACTCAAAAATAAAAATTATAAAATATTAGACTACCTAAATAAAAATCCAATTAGCATCATTCACCTATTGAAGAGACCTCCGCCACCAAAATCCTGCACCTAATCAATAATTTGCCAAATCAAGCATGCAAAGTAAATAAACAATAAATAAATGCAACGAAAATGAAACCTTACTTTCTTAAAAATTTATCGATGTGTCATATACGTAACTATGACGATTTTGTGTGCACCATCTAAATTTCAATAAATTCATTAAGACAACCATTAAACTCAAAAACATTTAGCCTTCCAAAATGTTTTAACATAATTCCACTTTGTTCACATAAATGAACTCATCATTTTGTGTTAAAAATTAAATCTTAACTTAACTTAAACCAACATTTCTAAATTCGCATTTTATTTATCTATTTATTTATTTATTTAGTCAATTTATAATTTATAATATTAATTAAATTAATTAGAAAACAATTTAATTCAGTATGTAATACCCTGCAAAAAAATTATTAATTCTACCTAAATAAACCATTCAAATGAATTGTATAAGACAGCTCTCAATTCCAATTCGACTCAAACCAATTCGATTATACAAAGTATAAAAATCCTATTTGAGTCGAATATACAAGATATCATTGTGTTCACATAATACATGATTTCAATAATATCATAGTTGTTTCGTGAATACACAGAAACACAAAGAGATTAACAACACCTGCATACAAGTAACAAAATCTTATATACTAAAACCACCAACACACATTGACGGTAAATATTTTCTACTATCTTTCATGTGCGTAGCAGTAGGCCTTGTAGTACATATAAACACACCTAAACTATGCATCAAGATAATACAGTAAAATATTGTGACAACTGTATCAACACCAACGAAAAAAATTCTCTTTTTGTTGTTATTTGTACATTATAATACAAAAACCAACAAAACATACTATATTTCCTTAACAAAATCCGTGTGAAGAGCGAACGAGACACCTGTACAACCATATTGTTGATCCTGCCATATATAAATCAAGTTGTATGCATGTATTAGTGCCCATTATACACAATAGTAAAATACTTGTGACAACTGTATCAAAACCAACGCAACGATTCTCTTTCTCGTTGTTGTTTGGATGTACTTTATAATACAAAAACCAACAAGACCACGCACACTTCCTTCACAGAAACCATGCAAAGAGTAAACGAGACAGCTACACAAACATATTGTTGGCCCTTTTTATATCAAATTATAAGTATGTATTAGTGTCGATTGTACAATGTACACAAAATCAAACATAAGAATACAAATAAGTGTGCGTACAAATAAAATCTAATACCAAATTTACTGCGACTTATTTTATATAATTTAAAATTTATTTCAATACTATCTAAATATTAGACCTTAGTAATTAAAAATTGAACTTTGATTTTATGTAGAATCCACAAAATATCAAATCATGCACTTTTAATTTTTCTATCTACAAAAATAAAAACATTGCCTGACAAATGCATCCCGGTACATTGCATTTTTCAAAATTACACTTTAATTATTTTCACTACACTTTGATTATTACTACACTAAAATTTAATTTAATTAGAATTTAATTTAAAATTTAAAATTAATCTGAATATACCTATGTATATAAAATATATACATATTACTATATAAATAAAACACAAAAATAAAATAAAACAAAATAAAATTAAATTTTTGAAGAGGATAGAAAAAACACGACTCTCCTCCTCTTCGACGACTCTCGCCCTCTCATTGAAACCATAATGAACTGGTATAATTATTTGGATGTTTTGAAGGATAATTTGTTAATAAGTAGTGAGAAAATGGGACATGCACATGGACAAGATTTTCGCTCCGTACATGACAATGACCCGAAGCATTCGTCAAAGCTGATCAAGGAATGGTTATAGTACAATGTAAAATTAACACTATCTCATTTTCCCCAGCCATCAGATCTCAACCCTATTGATAATTTATGCCATTATTTGGAGCGAAAGATCCGTGAACACTAAATTACCGGTAAGCAACAATAAAAACGGGTGATTGTGGAGGTATGGACCAAAAATTCCTCCCGAAATAACTCGGAAGTTGGCTTTCTCAATGAAAAGAAGGTTTGTTATTGCATGAATAGGTTACTACACCAAATATTAGACCTAACTTTTTTACCAAATTCCCTCAACTTCTTTGTGTGTACGGACAATTATTGTATTTGAGATCGTTTTAGGCAGTGTAAATAGTAAATCATTTCAAATGTAAAAGTCAATTAATTTACATAATGATAATTATTTTCATGTTGTTAAATGTAATCCGAGTTTTAAAAAAATAAAAACTGAATTTTTTGTTTGATTTGTAATTGTTTTTTTATCAATGTTTTCTTAACCGAGCGCTGTACGGCCAATTTTTTGATACAGTGTAAAATAAAATTGCTATAATTTGAATCGTCAAATTTTAAACACAAAAATATAGTCAAATTTTAAACACAAAGATATAGTCAAATTTTAAACACATAGATTAGCTACACAAAAATTTAAAATTACTTTGTTTCTGTTGCAGTGACTAAGAAATGATACAGTATAAGATTTACCCGAATTACTGAAAATTGAATCGCCTTACTGGAGGTCAAACGTCGACAAACTTGTTGAACAATAACCTATTACAATTTCCAATACATAGGACCTTATTCAAGTACAATTAAATTGTGGCAATATAATAGTTCGACGTCAGTGTATTGCACAATATACTCACTTTTTATTCGAAAATTTCACTTTTATTTCGCAATACTGACGTCACACAATTATATTGCGCAAGTCAATTGTACATGAATACCGGCCTTTATAGCATATTCTGTATTTTGAATTCAAATATCTCAATTACAAATTCAAAAGTTCTTTAGGGCTTTTTAAAAACCGACTGCAAACTATTTAGAGAATTGTTCAAAAGCCTTGCGCAAACAATATGAATATTACTAAAGCTTATGTAGCAATCGCAAATGAATATGTTTACCAAACTTTCGAAAAAAAAAGCAATACAACTTAGGGAAATATCAACTGGGTACCGTATTTATTTAACTATTGCGGTGGCGGCTCTCACACCCATTCCAGACAGCAAAATTTTGGGCCATCTGTTACATGAATAACACAGACCTACATGGCTCGTTTTCCATGATGAACAGTCATATACGAAGTAATTTTTTGGGCTGAATGCGAATATGGCCCCAGAATTACCCCATAACGTCAGGTTTTTAAGATATTCTAACCTAAAAGGGTCAAAAAGCATGTTTAGAAATAACTCAAGACAAATCTGACAACGGGATCATGTTTAGCGCATCAAAATCGCAAGCATAAAAAAATTAAAAGAATTTTTTTGTATTAACAATTGTCACTAAATTATGTGTATGCATAATCTAATAATTTCAGCACGCATATATTGTATTCCTTCTCGTTTTATAAATAATCTACAAATCCTTGTATTTCTAATGTTTGATGATTTTGATACGCTAGATAAGTGCTCACATCGATTTCCGAGTGATATACTCTGTGACAGAGAAAAAATAATCGTCTGCTTAAAAAAGTCAATTGAAACCCGAGAAACAAACCCAAAAATCGTTGTCTACTTTTATTTTGCAGATGTCGAGTTTCATCTTTTTTTCTGTAAAATCGTCGATGCGTGAATAAATAACTATAATAAGGTTACTTAAAGAAGAAAACCAAGACATTTGTTGTTTAAATTTATTTTTTATGTGTAAAGAAAACGAATTTTTTTAAAAAATCTTTGAATGTAATCAGTCTTAATTCTGTGGCCAGATTCCGATTCAACGCAAAAAATTACTTCGGATACGACTGTTTAATCAACAAAAAAAAAAATGTTAACCATTTTTGCCTGTGTAAACTGCGTTGTCCAGTTAATTTTTTTTTCGAAGTTTTGTTGCTTGAATTACTTTGAAAGTTTGGTAAAAATACTCATTTCGTTGAACGTCACGGACTTATGTGTGTACCATTAAACCAAAGAATAAGTTATGAAACTACGAAAAAATGAATTATGAAACCACCTAGACATAACTTTTGCCGATCCTCGGTATCTATTCTGATTTTTTACTAAACCCTTAAAATATCGAATGTCAAAACAAAATATGTAAACAAAAAATGGATTCAGATGCGTTTCTGTTGATTGGTACTGAATTATCAATAAAGTGAAATCCTGATGTAACAAACAGCCAAGGTAAACCAAAAAAGTTTTTTATAAACGGAGTTTATAACAAACGTAGTTTGTTAAATCTGGAATTTTTTTAAAAAATACATTTTTATAGATTTTTATAGTAAATCGGAAAAATTTCTATAGTATTATAACCGAAGTTTGTTTTATTCCCGAGCATTTTCAAAAAGTTTGTAATAACCGGATGATTTTATAAATGGTGTTTGTTATAGCGAGGTATCACAGTAATTGTTAATTAATTACATTTTTAGAGGGAAAACGTGCATACTGTCATGTGGTTATCTAAAAAAAAAATTCTGCACCTTCGCATTAGCTGTATTCCAAATTGCATTAGCTGCATTCCCTTGGGACAAACTTGCTACTTGCAAATACGCCAATGGCACGAAAACTTTAATAACACAAGTAAAAACCACTACACCATAGATTTAGTATGAGTAGCTCTGAATAGGTACAGTCGTTACCTAAAAAGGATTACGGCACTGAGTGGGGGTGTTGCATTTAATCAACAATTTTATATTGTATAATTAAAATGTGAACCACTCGAGCTATGCAAAAGCAGTTATAAAAATTCCGCGCAAAATATTTATTACCAAATTAGAACAAAAATTTCGATTGACGATTGTAAAAGTAGAGAAAGCGCCTCTCGAGGAAAAAAGTTAAAATGAGGCAACAGCCAAAATGACATTTCTCATAAATGCGACGAAAGAAATTTTTGCAATCCGGTAATTAAAAATGTTTTTTATATCCAAAATTGGAATTATTTACAATTATTATCAATCTGTAGGTCTACTGTGTATTCCGATCTGAAAGTAAAACCGATCTGAAACTTCATTTTGACTATGAAATAAATTTGATTTTCTCTTTTTTCTCTATACAACATTTCTGAATTCGGGAAAAATTACTTTCAGATCGGAATACACAGTAGACCTACTGGTAGGTAAAAATTGTGTTTACAGTTCAAAATTGGAATTGTTTACAACAATTTCGAACGTCAAATTAGCAGCTACCTCAGTTTAAAAATTTTCCTCTAGGTGGAATCTGTGATGCTCCAATTGTCAATTGACGATTGGAGCATCACAGATTCCACCTAGTGGAAATTTTTTAAACTGAGCTAGCCGATAATTTGACGTTCGAAATTGTTGTAAAGAATTCCTATTTTGAACTGTAAACACAAATTTTACTTACCAGGCTATTCTCGAATTCCACATCCATTTTCCACATGTGGACATCTGTCAAAACACATAAAAATTGAATTTTTTCGGTACTAAGGGAATATTTCCGAATGGGTATAAGCATGTGGAAAAATTCCCCATATAGGAAAATGTCCATGCCGCATGGTTTTATATACGAATTATAATTTTCGAACGTTTTTGTGTGAACTTTGACAGATGTCCACATGTGGAAAATGGATGTGGAATTCGAGAATAGGCCCCCAGATTGCTAATAGTTGTAAATAACTTCAATTTTGGATTATAAAAACAATTTTTAATTACCGGATTACAAAATTTTCTTTCGTCGCATTTGTGAGAAATTTCATTTTGTCAGTTGCCTCATTTTAACTTTTTCCTCGAGAGGCGTTTTCCCTACTCTTGCAATCGTCAATAACTGCGGCTAGCCTTCTAGGGATTGAATTTATTATTTCGGCGACAAAATCGCATCACCACGCAGTCCCCACAGTTCTCAAACATTTCAAACTTTTTAAACTTCCTTTGTTCTGATGATCTAGTGGTTCCTAATTTCTCACTATTTTAGCCCACACATGATCAGTGGGATTTAAGTGAGGCTAGAGAACGGCAACTTCAATTGTTAAATGTAGGGGTTGTTTATTACCAATATATTGTATATGCAGACGTGTGTACTGGCAAGTTAACCTGTATGAATTCGAATAGCCCATCTGGATAAAGTTTTCTTGCGCTCGGTAACATCACATCATCGAGAATGGTTGTGTATTCTACCCTATTCAATCGACCAGTTATTTCACATAATTCGCCAATACTTCCTCCACTAATTCACCCCACAAATAAGTTGATTACTTTTTTGAACCGTTTGCACAAACTTTTGGTTAAACCTTGAGTTTTTGGGTCGGTATAAATGGAGCTTTTGGTCAAGGTCCGACTGAAATACTTTTTCGTCCGAGAAGAAAACGTTACTGCAATCTATATCTCCATGAGTCTCCGCAAAAAACGCCATTGACCTATGTTCATTGGTCAGTTTTACTTTTACTACCGGTCCCTGATGAGATACACCTTTTTCCAGATCCTGCCAAAGGTTTTATTATTAATTCCATAATTTCGTGCAACATCTGTTGCTTTGCTTACAATGCCATTTTGGGCGGAATGAGATAATTTTTGAGGGGCCCCACGATTGGCCCGCCTTTCAATTGAATTTGTGCGGTCACGCCTATTTACCCAACGGCATATAGTAATTTTCTTTAAAAATAATCAAGTAAGATTTGAAAATCAAAATAATCAAAAAATTACAGATATATTATAAATGCGACCACTTCATTTTCCACTTTGATGAATAGCATTTATAGCGCTATCAAACTCTTTGTTTAACTGTTTTGTTATTTTCCCGCTGCATTTTAACATTCAAATAGTAAATAGTGTTTGTAACTGTGACTATTAAAGCACAATGAACTACTAGAGATTTCAAATTAATCGATTTTAGAATAATCGGTTAGTCGATTACTTTTTTACTAACTAATCGGTTATTTGAAATATTCAAAAATTTACAAATGTTCTATTCAAAAAAGTGAAGTCTCAAAAAGAGTAGGTACTAAAACAATAGAATAATTTTATACCACGATTCAAATTTAATGTTTATTGAAGAAGAATTTAAAAAAAAACAAGAGCATTTAACGTATCCGTATTCTAACGATTTCTCATTTTGGTCAAAAAATTTCCAGAAATAGGAAAGGCTCGTTCACTACTTGTCGAAGTTGGTTGAATGATCAACAGGGCTTGATAAAGATTTTCCAATTGTTTGCTTCTTTCACAAGTTCCTTCTACAATTTTAAAATCTGTTTTGAGGTTGTACGTCGTATTTGGTTTTGGAACCATAAAAAAAGAATCAATTTTTGTAAATTCAGATTCAGGTGGTCCAGATTCACCATAACAGGATTCTTCTTCAATATTTAATGCTTCTTGTTGAGCTATATTAATCTCTCCAAACGTAAATAATCTTTTGTATATTTCACTGGCCAATAAACTTATATCAGCTTTCGATGTATATGACAAAAATTGATTCGCTTTGGGATAAGTCAAATTTTTCAAAAAATACATGAGTAAAATATATACATATGGAGATATTTATTTTTTTAAAGCATTCTATAAAAAAATTCGTTAACCGATTAATCGGAATAAAATCTCTATGAACTACTATCAAAAAACGAAAAAAATACATTTTTAGATTTTCAAGTAAAGACTAATTTACATTCAACGACAATAGACGTCTGCAAAAAAATTGAAACAGAACATAGGAAAATGTACAAAGATAAAAAGAGAAAAAACAATCATCTGCTTAAAAAAGTCAATTGAAACCCGAGAAACAAACCCAAAAAACCTCGTCTGCTTTTTTTTGCAGATGTCGAGTTTCATCTTTTTCTGTAAAATCGTCGATGCGTGAATAAATAACTGTAAAAAGGTTACATAAATAAGAAAACCAATCATTTGCATTGGTTTCTAACATTTTTTGTTTAAATTTACTTTTTATGTGTAAAGAAAACGAATTTTTGATTTGACATCTGCATCTGCGAAATTTTTTGAATGTAAATCAGTCTTAACTCTTTTTTTGTGGGAACGATAGTACAAGTACTTGTGAATAGTTTGCTTGTGTCAATGGAAGACAGCTGTTGCGTATTCTGGTTGGTATTTAATTAAATACACCGTGGAAGCAGTGGACTTTTAAACTCTTAAATTTTTGTACACAATTTGATAATCCCGACAAAGAGATTAATGAAGCTTTTATTATTTTTACACATGTAGTTATTTAAGAAAACATTGAGAAATACTAATTTTATTTAATAGAAATAATTATGTGTCAATTCTGCACAAATAACGTAATTTATAAATTATTATAAGATATTTGTTGAGTGTTTAAATAATCAAAATTACGTCTAATACAATTTTCCTTTTATTATGACATTCGTCATTTCGTATTTCTTGACAAATATATTGAGCAAAACAATAAGGAGCCAAATTATATTCTTAAAAGACGCTAAAATCAATTTTCCTTTTATTGCGACATTGGTTTTGATGGATAATTTTCATCCCGAGCTATCGCCGCTTCTAGATTATTTTTGTTTAAGATAGACATAATTCAAGATAATGCATAATTAAGGAGTATCTTATTGAGTTACGAGCCTATGTGCGCGCCCAAATGCAGCATAATGGATGTATACATACGCAATTTTTTGTGCGAGTAGTTAATACCATGTCGTATGTTGGTCCTTATTGATCTGAAATACCTTCTTCTTTTTGCCACAACATTCATGTGTGATGGGATTTTCAACCCTTCTGCATATTAAAATCAAATCCAGATAAAGGTTAATGATAATAAGTGTGGCAATTTTCAGAAAATTTCAAGGATTGATACAATTATTAATTTTCATGTTTATTGATCGTGATTGCGAACCCCATTGAGCAAATTTGGAAGTGCTAATATGTAAAAAGGTAAAGAACCAATTATCTGGACAATGCCGGGATTATCGAATGGCTTTCCTAATTTTACTTTTGTATCAACAAATTAAAAACATAATTACAATCGATTTATTCTCCTTCAGACCACTCCAAACTCTTTCGTAGTTTACTTTTACTGTTTTACTATAGTAAAGTATTTTGAAGTAGCCAAATCGAGGATGTATGGCTATAGTTTCGTAGGCTATCTACTTATGGCATTGAGGCTACCTAAAGGAAGGTCTTGGAGTACCAAGATTCCATCTTCATTTTTATTTCTAACAAAAACGCAGTCACATTTAACTGTGTTAAAAGGCAGATTTACATTCCATAGGCCCTATTCTCGAGGCTCCCTATTCCACATTCATTTTCCACATGTGGACATCTTCAAAATTCATAAAAATTGAATTTTTCGGTACTAAGGGAATATTTCCGAATGGGTTAAGCAGGTGGAAAAAATTCCCCATATAGGAAAATGGTCATGCCGCATGTGTTTTATATACGAATTACAATTTTCGAACGTTTTTGTGTGAACTTTGACAGATGTCCACATGTGGAAAATATATGTGGAATTCGAGAATAGGCCCCCATGTTGTAGATGCAGTAACTCTAAAAATCAAAACGATTTTTTGCACTCTATGAACAAAAGATGGCGACGTCTTAAAGTTTTAAATTTTTGGATTCAATTGTATGTGTATTTTGATGATATTACATTATTGCAGGCGCCGAATGTAATTAACTGTCATCGCAGAAGGTGATTAGCGGATGTAACTCTTGTGCTGCCGTGTTCCCTAATGTGCTGAATAGAATACCCGAGTATATTATTGGAAGTGTTGAAATTCTATAATAGGAGCCATTATTTTTGTAAGTGATATATAAGTCCATTTTTCAAAAAAATTAATT
Organism: Tipula vernalis; assembly: GCA_958295665.1. Lineage (NCBI taxonomy): Eukaryota > Metazoa > Arthropoda > Insecta > Diptera > Tipulidae > Tipula > Tipula vernalis. Next base: position 182,436,557 of record OY282559.1, on the reverse strand, counting down.
TAATAATAACAATAGACAAATGAAAGTATAATCTAATCTTTCTAACGGTAAACAATTTATAGTCAAAATAAAAAAAAGAATCCCTAATACTTCTGAAATAAATAAGAAAATTCAAAATCCCGTATATTTTTGCATTTATTCAGAGCATTCACAATGAAAATTCTTTTTACTTTTGATTTACAGGTTTTTACGAATTTCCAACCTAACGAACAAAATTTTTTGTTCGTTATGTTGGAAATTCATACAAACCAGCAAGTCAAAAGTTAATGCTCTCTGATTGTTTCTCTATTCTTTCATTATGTCGTTTGAACAAAATATGGACTTTATCACTTTAAAAAACGGCCCATATTTTGGAGATTATTGGTATGCCAGGCATACCACTACTATCTCCAAAATACTAACAATTTCAACACTTTTCCAATACTATAACAGTGTTATATTGAGCAATTTACGGTACATTCCACATAATATTTCAATCGGTATACAATTAATCTCTCCGATATAATCTTTTTGAATTTTATCCATATCCTTAGGTTATTTTTAACCATATCCATACAATAAAAGAAAAGGCCGAATGATTAAATCCCTTGGATTATCCAATTGATCAAAATTTACAAAAAATCGATAATTATCGATGATAAATTGGATTTTAAAAATAATTTGGACTACGTTTGTAAAAAAATAGCCAAAAAAATTCATTTTCTTTATAATATTCGTAAAAATATTTCAATGAATACTGCAATTAATATATATAATGTTATAATTAAACCACATTTTGAATATTGTAGTTCAATTTTATTTATGTGTAATATGGAAATGATGAATAGACTACAGAAATTACAAAATAAGGGAATGCGGTGTATCCTTAAAGTAAATAAATATACGTCAATCAATTTGATGCTACAAACTCTAAATTGGTTAAGTGTTGAACAAAGAATAAAAATGAATATATTAATCTTCATTTTTAAGATGAAGCAAAAGATATTACCTAAATATTTGTATGATAAGTTAGTTTTTGGTAGTGATGCTCATGATTATGGGCTAAGGAACAGATATGATTTTAGAATAAAAAAGTATAACAATGAGAAAACCAAAAACATGATATTTTGTAATGGTTTGTCACTATTTAATAAGCTACCAAGTAACTTAAAAAATGAAACTAGTTTAAAAGTATTTAAGAGGAGTTTAATTGATTATTGTAAAGAAAAGTTTTAAATTATGTATTTGTAATTAGGGAAAAAATGTAAAATTTAATAGTATTTGTTATATAGTAAATAAAGCTTATAAATAAATAAATATTATTTTTATAAAATAAATAAAAATACCCAGATAGCCAAAATACACCGTGAAAGCTAACCACGCCATCCAAAGGCGTAAAATCTTTAGAACTAACGGTCTCCTACGTTACGAGCTAAATGTCTTAAAATACTTTATGAAGGAGAACTTCGGTAAGCGCCAAAGTTATGAAGGAAACATTCGCGAGCACAACAAAAATTGTTCATTGACCTGCCGGGACAAAATTAAAATCAAACAAACTTTTAGTGAAACATCAACATTCTTCATTGGAAAATTGACTGCAAATGCCATCATGCCACAAATTAATTTTATTTATATGACGGTAAATGCCGTCATATCAAATAAAAAGCAAATTTATTTGACGCGTCTTATACCGCCTTATCAGATTGTTAAAAAAATATGTAGTAACATCGCTGTCGGAACAATTACATACTTATTAATAATTCACATACATAATTTCTTTTAAAATTTTTCAAGAACCATTAAAATTAAAATTATAAAAAAACTTTACCTTGAGCATGTTTCTGTCGCAATTTGTTCAAAATATTTGTTGCATCAAAGCCGGCATTATCACACAGCTGCCTGGGAATGACTTCCAAAGCTTTAGCAAAGGCACCAATTAGTAGTTGTTCTTTGCCGGCAATTGTACGTGAGTAATCTCGTAATTCTTTGGATAACTCCATTTCAATAGCTCCGCCACCTAAAGTATAAAAATTAGCTTGTGAATATTATAAAATTAGGAATTGAGGCCTTACTTACCGGCAACAACCGAATCATTCTTAATGGTACGTCTGACAATCATAATAGCGTCGTGTAATGATCGTTCAGTTTCTTCTAAAAATTGTTCGGCACCACCACGAAGAATAAGCGTACATGTTTTGGCATTTCGGCAACCTTGGAAGATATTAAAGCGTTCACCACCAATTTGACGTTCCTCGAAGTAATCACAAAAGCTGAGCAAGCTATCGTTGAGATCTTGAACAGTGGATAAGATTGTACCTCCACAAGATTTCATTGTACGCTTGAGATCATCGTCGGGTACACGGCCAGCACAGAACATATCACGATCGGCAAAGAATTGGGTAGCTACGTCACCAATTGGTAATTTTGAAAGTACAACATTTGCGCCGGATGCATGAATTTTTTCCAATTTATCGTACAAGATTTGCCATTCAGCATCAACAACTTTTTGATATTCCCTCACGTTATCGACACGAACTTCAGCGTTATCACGTTCGGCTTTTAATTCGAGCTCAATATTTAATAATGCGATTTTACAATCTTTGTAAGTTTTCGGTTGCATTTCAAAACCGGCATAAGAAAATGTTTTTTTGAATGCAACGCCAGGGACGAGGAACGAATCTTCAAGTGCACCACCAGATACTTTCTTGATTCCGATCATGTCCAAAGGAAGTAATTCGTCTAATATTAAAACTGCGTCGACAACCATTTTTGAAAAGAAATCCTTTTGTTGGTGAATTAATTTGGAACTCATTGCTGTTGCGGCACATTTAAGCAATAAGCTACGATGTTCTTCAGCATTTCCTTTCTCGATTTGTACAGCCATCTCATTGATTTTAGTGATACACAAGCTCAGTGCTTTCCGAACTGCTTTAATAATAATTCTAGGATGCACACCTTCCTCAACGAATGGTTTAACCTGCTTCAGAAATTCACCAGCTAACATAACAACACTCGTAGTACCATCACCAACTTCAGCATCTTGAGATTTTGCTATGTCAACAAGGGTTTTGGCGGCTGGATGAACAATATCTAATAATTTCATAATAGTTGCTCCATCATTTGAAATTGTAGCTTTTCCATGTCCATCAACAATTAATTTGTCCATACCGCGGGGTCCAAGAGTGGTACGCACCTATAAAAAAATTTAATTTGTCATATGACACCCACACTCACGGTCACCGCAATTTCACAGTACTTACCGCATCAACAATTGCTTGACATGCATTAATATTCGATATTAATTGTGGCTTTCCCTGTGACGTATCTGTACCTTCTTTTAACAATAAAATTTGTGGTTGCTAAAATAAAGCAAACGAGAGAATGTTAGGATCCCAGTTATAACAAAGTTAGGAATCTTCGAGAAGATTTTTAGGTTAGGTTTTCCTCACTAATAAAATCTACAGCTCTAAGCTAATTTACTAATTATTTCCATAAATTCAACATAATTCTTAGTTTTACACAATTTAAATTCCAAATATGATCTAATTTAATACAATAATTTGATGAAATTCACATGTTGTTGGGTTCGCAATTTGAGCGACTTGACATGTGTTTCAGTTTAGTCAAATTTATGGATTTATTCTCAGCAAAAATATCAGATATTTATATTGATTCGACAGATAATGATAAAAATGAATCAAATAAATCACTTACCATCATTTTGGAAAATTATTTGATTAATTTTAATTAAAATAAATTTTAATATATTTTCTGTTTAACTTGTACAAGGTTTGCCGACACAATATTAAAGTATGAAGTTAACAACGATATAATTTCTATGAAGTGTGAGGGCAAGTTTATGTAGAACTTCAACACAATTGTTCTAGAAGCTTACCAACATAAAAAAATTGAAATTTTCCAATTCTGAAGAAATTATAATTAATATTATTTCGTATAATCACAAAACACCAACAGTTTTCACTTACTTAAAAATAAAAAAACCAAAATTTTATTTTTGAATTTATTTACTTTTATTTATTTAAAATTACAACTAGTTTCGATCTTGTAAAGATCATCTACAGGTAATTTTTTGCAATTGAAACCTATTGCAAAAAATTACCTGTAGATGATCTTTACAAGATCGAAACTAGTTGTAATTTTAAATAAATAAAAGTAAATAAATTCAAAAATAAAATTTTGGTTTTTTTATTTTTAAGTAAGTGAAAACTGTTGGTGTTTTGTGATTATACGAAATAATATTAATTATAAAAAGATCACTTACGTCACTCCGCTTCAAAAAAAAAAATTTTTTTTTAAAAAATGTTTAATTCTGAAGAAATTGTAGCCGCGTTTTTTTATTTATTTATTTCATTTAATTTAGTAATATTTACTATTTGCACAAGATTTATAATTTACATATAAAAATAAAATAAAGGCTATAGTAAACTTCTCGGGGGTACATAAATTAAATAAATTTTTCATTATGGAAAATTAAAAAATAATAACAAAATAATAAAAAAAATAATTTTTTAATTTAAATATTAAATATTTTTTTATTGTTTTCTTTTTAATTTTTTAATTATTTTTTAATTTTCCTTAATGAAAAATTTATTTAATTCATGTACCCCCGAGAAGTATACTATAGCCAAAATAAATATAAGCACAATAATCAATTAAATTTCATTTTAACATAAGAATCTAATTTTTTTTAATTTTTTAATTGGAAACACATTATATAATTTTAATCCCTTATAAATAAGTGAATTCCGAGTTGTTGAATGTCTAAACTAATCTAACCTAAAATCAAATTTGTTTCTTAGATCATAATGAGTTAAATCGCCTATATAGTTTAACTTTTCCATTAAATATTTCGGAAGATATCCATTTATAATTTTAAACACAAATATATTATTTGTTTCTTAATTTATTTTTTACCGTCCTACCTTACGCCTGGAGTAGCCAAATCGAGGACGGGCGGCTACAGATCCGTCTTTGAAAACCACCTGCACATTGCATTGCTTCATGCCAACCCGTAGTGCTGACATGAAAGGTGGGTCGGCCCATGGATTCTGCACTCTCAACAGGGGGTCATAGATGTGTTCATCTTCATCACCGATCGCAATCAGATGATGAAAAATCCCTTTTGCATCCCGCCCCTATAGGGATTCGAACCCGGTACCTCCCGATCCAACCGCCGCAGCTTTAACCACTGCGCCGTTTGCTCGGTCACAAATATATTATATTGTAGTTTACTGAAAATACATTTTTGGCCGTATTTAAAAAGTTATTAAATACGAAACGAAAAAATTGCCACAAAACATTTTTTTTCATGGAACTTTACGATTTGCATATAAATATTTTTGTTTGTTATCCTATAACACATACAAAAAGCAAGCCTTTTTTTGGTGCTTACACGGCCTGTAATACATACATAAAGGCATTGGCTCTGTAAATCCTGAAATAAAATTTCCCCACCCTCGGACATAACATCGTACAGGAACTACCGATTATCATGAGTTGCAACACAATTACTACACAAAGGACGTGTCCGAAGTTTGTGATCATTTTTTTTTTTAATATAATTTTGCGCATGCTGTTGCTATCCTTTTTTCGCAATTTGACGTCACGTGTTGTCAAAAATGCTAATATTTATATGGAGTTTCGTGATATTTTATGGAGAATAAATGAATTTTTATTTATTCTTGCCATTAATTGTTTTTCGACTTTATGTTAAAATTAAACATTTCAATTTTTATTTTAGTTATATACTGCAATAGTTTTGGAATTAAATCGCGAAAAGTGGCATGTTTTAATATTCGTGTCTAGAGCAGACTGTTTGAGCACATTGCATAACAAGTTTCGGAATTTATGAGTAATTTTTTTTGTTAAATGCAGAGAACGTTTAGATTTTAATTATTTAATTCAAAAATTTGGAAGTGTTCGATTTTAAATATACGAGTACTAAATTTGAATAATTCCTATTGCAACAAAATTATCAATTGTACTTCTGATAAGAACACATATAGAACAAGCAGTGAACAGACACTAAAGAGTGAATGGGTGTTTTGATTTAGTTGTAGCGAAAACCATAAGACAATAAATGAAATAAGCCAGAGATTTAATTTTAATTTATAGTTTTATTTAATTTGCTTTTTTCAAATTTATATTTTCTATTAACTGGGCATTTAATAACCGAATTTTAAAAAACATTTTACACCTAAAAAATAATTTATTTAACGTTGAATATGGACATAATATTTGAATAGGTAAATGGATACCAATAATTTGAAGCCAAACGAAAATAGATGGCAAAAATTTGAGTATATAACGTAAAAAAATAAGAATTTTAATAATTGGTACGTACATACCATATGTTCAAATGGCCGAAAACATTTAATAATTTAATTGTTTTATGTTATGTACTTATAGTTTTGTCTACTTTTTTTTCCATTTATTTTAGACATTATATTCTCGAAGGAATTATTTCTAAAATATTTAGACCATAAACAAAATATAAAGCATAAAAAGGGTCTCGGTAAACTATCATTATCAATTGTAAATACGGTTTGTTAAAAAAAAATTATGATTATTCTTGATTTATTTTAAAAATTAATCAAAAAACCGCCAAACTTCATATACAAATATGTTATTTGGACTACACGTGACGTAATGCGCAAAGAAAGACGAAAATGAGACACGGGAATATACTACCTCTTTTTTCTGTATACCTTGGTACTAGCCTAATCATACTAATACAGACAAATTCTCTTACAATTTTTCTTCTTCACGGCATTCACACAGCTTTATTTCTGTGTAAGCTAACTTTACTTTTATTTTGAATTTTAATTAATTAATTCGTGTAATTTGTAATATGCAACCGGTCCTTAGACCATTTTAAATGTCTTTTTACAAATTAACACGTAGAAGTATGTATATTAGTGTTTACGAACAATCATTCAACTAAACCGACTGATCGACCGAATTCTATGTATTTAATTTTAATTTATATGATTTTAATATGTTCCGAAGATTGTAAGATAATTTAATCCAGTTTTGAACTGATGAGCTTATGATTATGAAAAAATCAATCTTCTCATTAGGCCGCGGCGACTGAACTGATTTTACCACAATTTACATTCTATATATATATACAGAATGTACTGTGCGTTATGTACTAGCGAATCATACTAATACAGCTAATACAGACAAATTCTCTTACAATTTTTCTTCTTCACGACATACTACAGATTTGAAACAAAGTTTTTCCCATATAAACTGTTCTGTTTCAAGCGTGCACAGTTGGAGAAGAACGCGGGTATATATATATATATATATATATATATATATATATATATATATATATATATATATATATATATATATATATATGTATATATATATATATATATATATATATATATATATATATATATATATATATATATATATATATATATATATATATATACTATATATATATATATATATATATATATACATATATATATATATATATATATATATATATATATATATATATATATATATATATATATATATAAATATACAGGGGAAATAAATTTAGTTATATCAAAATTATTATAAAAACTTTTATTTATTACAATACTATCTTTAAAATTATTAGGTAATTTAACCCTTACAAACAATGTTAATATTATTAATTATTAATATCAACTACATACATATAAACAAACAATTTCGTTAAAAATCTATTCCCGATCAATTATTTCATAAAATCAGTGTGGAAAAACAAACGTCAAAACTGCAGTAATTGGGAATAATTTTTTCCCAATAAAAAATCTTTCCCGAACACCAGAATCCACTTTGGGTAAAAGGGAATAATTCTGCAACAAAATTTAAATTTTCTATTCCCGGGAATTACTAGAAAAGGGCCACTGGTGGGCAAAGCAGGAGCTCTAACTAAATATTTTACACTGTTCGGAATACCAAATAACATTGTCTCAGATCACGAGACCACCTTTAAATCGGTACAATTCAGAGAATATTTAGCCACACTTAACGTTATATTGGAATATGCATCGTCATCCGTGTCAAACGGATAAGTAGAAAAAGTTCATGCAACTATGGTTGGTGATGCAACACGCAGTAACGTGGTGTACAATTTGGAGCGTGTTATATATTACCATGTTTCCATGTACCGAGTTTAAACAGGTTTAGGTTTCGTTTACTACGTTTCCATGATGGAGTAAACCGGGATTAACGTGGATTATCTCATCATGGAAACATGCCGAGTTTAGGATCTTCGTTAAGTTTCTTAATCCAACTTAACTCAACGAAAGTAGTAGGGTTAGAAGGGATTATATCTGTTAAAAGCGAAAAAAACAATTATACCAATTCAAAATGGAATTGCGAGTATTCTTTTCTCTCCATAATACTTTATAAATCATAAAAATCATAATAAATGTTAAATTTAAAAATTTCCACCATACAAATAAAATTTCCAAAAGTGACTTTAAATTGTTGTGGAATGACAAATTACACTAGAATTTATTAATTGCATGGAAACGATATGGATTAGCGCGGCCATGTTATTAACTCAACGAAACTCTTAAATCGGGTTAACTCTGTCATGGAAACGTAGTAGTTGAGTTGAAAATATGGCGGCGCTAACCCGTACCGTTTCCATGAACAGAGTTAGGATTTAGAGTTGATGAAAAATATTTCGATAGAATAAAAAAATAAAATTGCGTATTGAACAAAAACCAAACTTTTATTTCGCTTTGATATATCGTCATAATGTTGACAACGACACATTTGTGTATTTTTTTAATTATTTTGGGGAAATATATTTAGTAATATGCGGTGCGCCATTTATAATTTTAAAAAATGTTTGACAGATAGAATCTAACTCAAACAAACAAGATTCGTCGAGTTTATTTGGATTTAACGAAACTCTACCCTAATACGCGTTTCCATGCACATAAACCGAGTTGAACCTAAGTAGGTTAACTCTATCATGGAAACATATGATATATGTTCATTGGACCAAAGTGTTAGTTCAACCTTAAAATGTTAGTTCACCCTTAAATTGTTAGTTCAACCTTAAATTGTTAGTTCAACCTTAAATTGTTAGTTCAACTTTTAGAAATATGAGTTACGTCAGAAAGGGAAGAAGATAATAGAGTCCTTCCGGTCATGTAACAACGAAGATATACACGTTCTTCCCTGGTTAACAATAAATAATGTACTTCGAATGAATTAATAAAATAAATTATAACCATAATCATAAAATACAAAATAATACAAGTGTTTGATTCAGTGACTGTTCTTATTATTAAATAAATATACAAATACATAATAGAGTGCTTCACTGATTGTTGCTTCAACTTATTCCTCGTGTTTATGACCATACAATTTCTTTAAATCTGACTCCAATTGATTTTTGAGACGTTCCGGAATAGATATTGTTTAGCGTAGATTAACACGTGATATGTACGAAACCGATGATGTATGCGTATAGATTCGCTTTTGATAGACAGCGATCAACCGAATATACACCAAAATTAAATGAATCGCATGTGCCACGATGTGTGTGGGCGAAAACAGTGTTTGATACAATGCTTTTTCGATTTTTCGTTTTCACTAAACCCACAACATAAGAATTATTTTACAGTTTTACAAGGTTTATTTATTTTAAAACAACAAATTCGTTTACAGGTTAGTTATTACAAAAAAAATGATAATTTTATATTTTTATATAACACTAGAATGACTACCAAAAAATGACGTCGGATTTTTTTTTGTGTTAACAAGGAAAAGTATTCTTTTGTAATGATTATTTTTTTATCAACAAAGATAACATCGGATACGTGTTACCCGATGAGTAGTTTTTTCTATAGTTTTTAACATTGACATTTTCCCAACAAACAACGATTTGTAATTCCGTACACTACAATACTCCCTCCACAGCGAAGGCGTAGCCTGAGCGAGACAAAGAGTCCAAAAGACGCGCCGGTGTCTTTATCTGACGCCCGCTGCCAGAGCGGGGAGGCAACTGTTCGATTATTTCGGGCTCGTGAAACGTTACGTGTTTTTTCGCTGACTTAGTTTGTACTTGAGTATCCGTCTGTCTGTGATCTGACGACGTGTCCGGGTTCTGCGTGGAAGGTTGTTGGTCAGATGTCGAAGTTGTCGTGAAACAAGGCTTAAGCCGGTCGATGCTGACGTTGACATGCCTGTTGTTAAACTCAATCATGAAATTTTTGTCACCGCGCTTGATTACATGGTGCGGACCAGTACACGGAGGTTGCAAAGATTTGCGAACTGCATCCATGCGTAACAACACGTGAGTATAAGTTTTAATTTCTTGACTCACGAATGTTTTTTCAACGCAATGTCGAGATGCTGGTGTTGGTTTTAACTCAGAGAAATGCCCTTTTAATTGTTTCACAAAATCGCTTTGCGGAACCGTATTTGAGTTATCCAGGAATTGTCCTGGCAATCGGATTGTTGTTCCGTAAACAAGTTCAGCACATGAAGCTTGTAATTCATCACTGAACGACGATCATAGCCCTAACATGACTGTCGGAAGAATGCTGGTCCAGTCGGCTCGCTCGTGGCAGATAATCGTGGCCGTGAGAGTGCGATGCCATCTCTCAACCATGCCGTTGCACTTAGGATTATAAGCCGTAGTTCGAATTCGTTTGAAACCTAGTAATTTAGATAACTCGTTGAAAAGTTCGGATTCGAACTGAGTTTCTTGATCTGTAAGAATGGACACTGGAACGCCAAACCGGAATATCCATGTAGAATAAACAGCGAACGCTACAGTGGCAGCCGAAATGTCCGGTACAGGGACCGCTTCAGGCCAACGCGTGAAACGATCAATTAGCGTGACGCAATATCGTTGATTATCAGAAATCGGTAAAGGACCAATGATGTCTAGATGTATCTCTGCAAAACGTTGCGAAGCTAATGTGAAGTTGCTGAGAGGGGACTTGGTGTGCCTTGAAACTTTCGACTTTTGGCAGTGAACACATCGTTGAGTGAAAACTTTCGAATCCTTTCGTAACGAGGGCCAGATAACATTTTTAGTTAAAATATTGGTTGTGGCTTGGATTCCGGGGTGCGAAAGGTTGTGAAATGATTCGAAAATTTGTTTCCGGAAGTTTAACGGAATAAATGGACGCGGTATGCCAGTCGAAATATCGCAATAAATATGTTTATTGGAATTAAACGTTATTGGGACTTAACATATTTGTTGTTTACTCGTGGACTAATATCACCAATAAAAAGATTTTATATAATAAAACACAATATTTCGGTTTTGTCAGTTTCTTTAACGTGATATTTATTTTATTTGTAAATGAAATTACGATCGTTTCGGATGCTACTCCTTTATCAAATTTCTAACAAACATATGGAATGTTTGTTAGAAATTTGATAAAGGAGTAACATCCGAAACGATCGTAATTTCATTTACAAATAAAATAAATATCACGTTAAAGAAAGTGACAAAACCGAAATATTGTGTTTTATTATATAAAATCTTCTTATTGGGACTTGCTTGAAATTTAGTGACATGTTGTTACTATGCAAGAGTTCTCGCAATTCTGCATCGTTGGTCTGTGCTTCCGCGATTATTGTATAGTCAATGCTTTCAGGAATAGAAATTTGATCTATACGAGATAAGGTATCTGCAACGACATTGTTAACGCCGGAGATGTGTTGAATTTCGGTTGTGAATTGACCGATGAAGTCCAGGTGTCGAAATTGACGCGGAGATGATTTATCCGGTTTCTGATAAATGGCGTAGTGCTTAATGCTAGAGTAGGCTGCAAGCAGCTCTCTATCATAAGCGCTGTAACGTTGTTGCGTCTCGCTAAGACGTACCGAGAAGAAACTGAGCGGTTGCCATGTATTCGAGACAAACTGCTGTACCACTGCTCCGATTGCGTGATCGGATGCGTCTACCATAACTGCTAAACGAGCGTCAGGGATTGAGTGTGCGAGTAGTGTCGCTTGACATAGTTTCTCCTTGCAAGTGTTAAAAGCGTCTATAGATGCTGAAGTCCATTCGACTGGAGTTTTGCTGTTCTTCTTGTAACCTTTCAAGAAGTTATTAAGTACAGCTTGATCTTCAGCAGCGCTGGGAATAAAACGTCTGTAAAAATTAATCATTCCCAAGAATCGTTTGTGTTGATTAACCATTACAGGCCGTTCGAAGTTTTTAATGACGTGAACTTTGTCTGGAAGTGGAAGAATGCCTTGTTCGTTTATTAAGTGACCGAGGAATTTAATTTCGGGTAATGCAAAGACACATTTGTCGGAATTAATGATCAAACCATGTTCTACAAGAATTAAATAAAATTAATTGTAAATTTTTGTTTTGTTATTTTCAGAAAAATGTTTCTAATATCAAAAATTTTTACTTTAATTATTATAATGTATGTAAAGCAAAATGTTAGAAATTAAGAATTTAAACAATGACACCCCATATTACTTATGAAAAACAATAAATGTAAAGTTCAAATAGGAAATATAAATTTGTTCATTCTATTAATCTAACTAATTTAGAATTAACAATATAATCGTTTAACAAACTAATTATTAGTAAACTAAATAATAAATTAGAACTTTATTGTATAATAGAACAAAAGTATTTATAGAAAACTGTGTAATAATTTTCGCCAAATAAAACCACAAGGATATTCAAGACACAAACGTTGGGATACACTAGGGTCAGCATGGAATTTGCTGGCAGGTAGTCCAGATGTAGAAGACTTGAAAATGATAAACACGACAATCAACGAACTGATAGATAGCAACAACCAACAATTTCGCGTAAACAAACAAGTCAACGAGAGGATACGCCTAAAAAATGAAATAGCTATATAGTATGTAAATGTGTAATTGTTAGATTACTATTATGTATTTTTATTGTTTATTATTTAATGTTTTATTACTTATTATTATTAATGAATGGAACAACGTATTTTTTGTAAAAAAATAGCAGTTTCATTTAAATTGAGGTTATGTTTTACTACTGTCACAAAAAATCCCGTTTCGTTGAGCATCTACTCACAAGTACTTGGTAGTGGCAAATTGTTCCCAATGGAACACAGTGACTAACTTAAATACTTAATTTAATGCTGTTAAGGTTTTTGGTATAGTTAACTTTACTTTTTTCAGAGCGATGTTTGTGATGATCTGACGTATGACTATCACAAAATATCCGAATATATAATTGTGAACATTAAGTTATCACGAAAAGTAACTTAAATTTTGTGACAAATTGGTCTAAAGTTTTGTGATCACCATTTTTGGTTTTTTGGGTTATGACAATCATCGAATAGGAACAAGACGAAGCATGCCATCCTTCAGTTTCAAAATCAATCATTTTTTTAAAATTTGAAGTTTGTCTTTCTTTGTACAAAATTATGAATTGTTACGAAGCCGATTTAAAGGCCGAATTTACAGGAATTCTTTGCACAATGGCGTTAAATATGAGCCGACATTTAAGCGTAGCGCGCCAAAATAAAGTACTACTTTTACCCGAATTGAAGAAAGTAGTGCGCAATCTTATCTGTTGTGAATGTGACTCGAGTAAAGAACAATTTACTTCTTCGAAAAATCAGAAAACGTCGGCTAAACCGCAGCCCAAATCCCGATCTAAACAACAACCATGTAAAAAAGTTCCGCCTACAAATATAGCGAAATTGGATACGCGTGGTGAAGAATCTGTTACTACATGGCCTCATCGAAAATTTGTACCACCGGAACGGATATCAGTAAAAATTAAAAATTTGCGCCACGTAAAACCTAAATCGAGCACAACGTTAGCGAAACGAAGGAGCGCAACTCATAAGGCATGTAAGGGAATGGATAAACCAAAAAATTCAACATATGTGTACCGACAGGAAATGAGTCTGACCTCCGAGACGGACGGATAGAACATAGAAGTAATGAACCTTGAATAATGTATTATGTTAGAATATGAAAATGTCCTTTTGGTAATATTTATAAACATCAAATAAAATTTTTGTAACAAAACAAATTCCGTTTGTTTAATTTTGTGGTGTGAAAAGTACATGAAACCAAAATTGATGCAGTTTTGTGTTTCTATTGGTAATATAAAACATTTGACGTTTAAAAAATTTTTAATCGATTTTTGTAGTGTTTTGTCGAGTGCTTTTTTCCACAATTAAAATTAAACACAATTTAAATGATTCAAAATCGAGGCGCAAGAAACTATATGTTGACAACTTTATTTAATTCAATTAAAATAAGTAAACGCAACGAGACAAAAAAACTCTATATAATGAAAACTTTGACAGCTAAAAATTAACGTTTCTATTTTCGTTGGCGTTAGTACCCAAGGTGAAATTTATGAAAAAATGTACATTTCGTAAAATTGATGTACCATGGGCCCTATTCTCGAATTCCACATCCATTTTCCACATGTGGACATCTGTCAAAATTCATAAAAATTGAATTTTTTCGGTACTAAGGAAATATTTCCGAATGGGTATAAGCAGGTGGAAAAAATTCCCCATTTAGGAAAATGTCCATGCCGCATGTGAATTACATTGTTTGTTTGTTTTTTAAATTTGCTCAGGTCAGATCTTTCAATCCATAAGACCAGTGAGTTGAGAAACAGCCCAAAATTTCCAGAGACCACTCAGGGGAGGTTCTGGAGGGTTGAATAAAGTGTACATAATCAAATTAGATTAATAAATTAAATAATAAAATAAAGCATAATTATATAAAACAAAGTTTGATAATTAAATTAGATTAAATGAAAGTTAATAAATAAAGAATATTAGAAAGAAGATGAAGGATACAAATAAAAATAAAAGTTTTGAAATTAAAATATAAATTTATAATTCATTAATTCAGAATTTTTTTTTTTTTATTTTTATTTTTTTTTTTTTAAAGTTTTTTTTTTTAATTATTTTTTTTTTTTTTTTTTTTAAATTTAGAATTAAATTTTAGAATTAAATTATATAATATTCATAAATCTTAATATTATAATAAAATAAAATAAAATGAAATGATTCCAAAAGAAAAATCATTGTGTGAAAAAGTCAATAAAAATTAAAAGTAGTCTTAATTCATAGTTTATAATTTATTCTATCCACAAAATCACACAATATTTTATATTCTTCCATTTTTTGGTCCTTTAAGATATCTAATAAGGATTTTCTGTATAAAAGTGGGAAATTATTTCTTATATTATTATATATGACACAATCGTTAGTAATATGTTCGTTATCTTCAACGGTGTTGCAAATCTCACAATTAGATGTGGATACAAGTCCCAAAAGGAATTTAAATTTCTTGTTAACTGTATGGCCAGAGATTAATCTATAAATTAACCTGGTTTGGCAGGATGTAAAATTAGAGTCTTTAAATAGGAAAGATGATCTTGGAGAAGGGCAAATTTGTTTATAAAAGTGGCCGGATGAATTACACATTAATGTGTAGTTTTCCTTCCACTTATTATTTATAGATCTGGAGATATCGTTAAATAGGTCTGTGAGAGTTGGTTCATTATCAAGAAAGTGAGTAGGAGAAAAAACTGCTTTTTTTGCTAAACTATCTGCTATAGTATTTCCTTTTAAGCCACAATGACCCGGGAACCAATGAATGACAAAATTTTTAATTTGGTTATGGCCGATAGTATCAATAATTTGATTTTCATAGTGTCTATTTGTAAAGTGTAATAGAGCCGTTTTTAATGAAATACAAGAATTTTGAGAGTCAGTAATAATGATAATATTATTGTTTTTGATGATTAGAGATATAGTAATTCCAATTTTAATAGCAATGGTTTCAATATTTTTAATATAAGTAGGGTTTTTTAGTTGGATGGCAAATTTCCAATTTTTATCCTCAACAAAAATTCCAATTCCTGGTTTATTGTTAATTATAGAGCCATCTGTGTAAATTTTTGCGAAATTATTATATTTATTAATTTCAGCCATAGATAATGCATATTGTTCAGAATGGTTTATAAAATTTTTGTTTGTGATTCCTTCAATATTTGTTATGATGCTAAAATTAGTGGGAGAAGTTTTTTTTATATGAAAAGGTTTAATTTTGGAAAGAAAAGTATAATTAGAATATAAGTCATTAAGTTTATGAAGAGATCTATTGTTTTTAATGTCGTTACCGATTTTGGAATTATTATATAGATTTTTTGAAATATAAATTAGTGATTTTTTAATAAAATCTAGATCTGAAGATGTTTCTAGGGATTCAGATAAAATAGCCGGAATTGGAGTAGTTCTTAAGAAGCCTAGACAAGCTTTCAGACAAGCATTTTTAATAGATTGACAGATATTAATATCTTTTTTATATTTAGTGTCTGTAAAAACATATGTGTATTCAAGTTTTGATTTAACTATTGCTTTAAAAATATTGATCATTGTTTCAGGATTTACACCTCCATTAAAATGGGTGAGAGTTTTAAGTAAATTAATGGAGTTGGAAATATTTGCTTTTAAGTTTGTGTAATGATTTGATAATGAAAGTCTATTTGTTAAAGTTGTACCCAGTATCTTAGTAGTTAATCTTTCTTTTATGTAGATATTATTAATTTTTAAATTTAGAGATTTGGAATTATTTTTATTAGTGAATAGTCTTAAAAAATGAGATTTATCAGTGTTAATTTGTAGTTTTAAAGATTGTAATTTATTAGTTAATGAGAGTAAAGTAGAATCTGTTATTAATTGTAAGTTATCATGATTATCGGCAGAAATTACAATGCAAATATCATCGGCATATTGGAAAATTTTTGTATCGGGGTTATTGATGTCGTATTGTCGTGTAAAGAAGTGGTATAGATATTAAAAAGGGTAGGACTCAAACAGCTACCCTGAGGAATGCCTTTATTAGTGTAATGAATGGAAGTTTGGTTGATATTTTGAATAGATATAATTCTGTTTGTAAGAAATTGAGAAATCCAATGTGTAATGTTATTAGAGAAATTGAAGTTTTTAAAGGTGTTTAATAAAATATTTTTATCTACATTATCAAAAGCTTTGGAAATGTCAATGTTAACTAAAATAATTTTTTTTTGTTGTTGTTTGAGGGAGATGATGAAATTAAACATTTCTACAAAATAGTCAGTAATACTTTTATTTTTTCTAAAACCAAAATTGTAATAGGTAATTAAGAATATTATGGGAGATTAGATGATCATTAATTTGTTTTAAAATGAGTTTATTGAAGATTTTTGAAAAAATAGGTAACAGACAAATAGGACGGTAGTCAATAATATTTCTATCATTTCTCCCCTTTTTCAAAATGGCGATTGTGTATGACGTTTTCCATTTTGTAGGGTAAATTTGATTTTGCCAGATGTTGTTGAAATAATTTGTAATAGTATTGATTAGGTTAGGATTAGAGGATACTAATTGTTTGATGATTTTATATGAGACTTTATCATATCCTGGAGCAGTATTATTTGAATTTTTAATAATATCAAGAATTTCAATGTTATTAAATTCCGCAGGATTAATAGTAGGATTGAAGTTATTAGAGAGATTATGAGGGGATTCAAAGGAGAAAGGAAAATTGTAATTTAGAAAATTAGTAGCTAGTGTGGGATCTTCTAGGATTCTGTAGTTGGACTGTTTTTAATTTTTAATTTTATTGATGTTGTTCCAGAGATCAGAATTATTAGGTTTGTGATTGATGCTTATTAAAAAAATATTCCAAGATTTTTTCTTTTCCCTTCTGATTGTTAATTTAAGTTTTTGTATAGATTTTTTTAGTTCAATAGCGGTAAAAATGTTTTTGTTTAAATTATAAATTAGTTGTTTGTGTTTTTTTATGTTCCATATTCTTTGTATAAGATCGTTCCACCAACGTTTAGGTTTAAAAGTATTTTTACTTGTAATAATAGAAGTATTTTCAGAAATTAATTTTTCTAAGTGTTCTTCAATATTGCATTTATCATTAATAGAATTTAGATCAAAGTCTTTCAATACTTTTGACCAGTTTGCGATTTGTTTTTTTGATAATAATTTAGTTTAAAGTCAATAAGTATTGGGAGATGGTCACTTCCTAAATTAATGGGATCTACTTTCCATGATAGTTTTTCAATTAGATTGATTGAACACAAAGTAATGTCTAATGCTGCACAATTATTTCTGAAAAAATCTTGCCTTGTATGAGATCCGTCATTTAATAAAAAGATATTATTAGCAGTGATTATATCTGCAATCTTATCACCCACCCTGTCGTAAGTAGGGGACAATGAACTATCCCAAAGACTATTATGAATATATATGTCTCCAGCTATTAAACAGTTATCTAGATTCTGAGTTACAAGATGTTCAAATTCATTAACGATTTCCTGAGGTCTAATAACAGAATTATTATAAAAGATAAGATATTAAAATTAATGCTTTTAAATTTGAGGTTAATTTTGAAAGCTTGAAAACGGATGTAATGAAAATTTAAATCAATAATTCTCCAAGAAATTTTTTTATGTATTAAAAAGGTCTATCATCAGTAACAAGATTATAATTGTTAAAAGTCAAATTACTATTTGGATTTGTCCAGGTTTCAGATAGAATAACGATAACAATATGATTGGATTGTATATAATGATATAATAGATCTTTATTACTATTTAAACTACGAATGTTAATTTGTAAAATTTTTAAAGGTAACATAATGGAAGAATAAAATGAAAATAAAAACTGGAAAAAGAAAAGTTTATGTTTTAATAAATTTATTTAATTTAATTTTAAGTGAGTCTAAATTAGCTGGATTTTTATTAAAGTCATCGGAATTATTTAAAAGTGATTTGACATCATTAAAAATAGAATCTCTTTCATTTAATTGATTTTTTAATTCGTTTACTAATTTATTTAGGATTTGAATTTTTCTAGCATCAGAATTCATTAAGTTGTTATTTTTCCAGGCTTGATTTTCAACACAGATATCATTAGCGAAATCTATTTGTTTAGGGACTTTTTGTTGGCTACCATAAAGGAGGCTTTTGGATTCTCTGAAACTAGTTTTATTTAAAATCATATGTTCCCTAATTTGTTTCTGCCTATATCGTTCATTACATCTGAAAAAATTAGTAACATGACCCATTCCACAAAATTTACAAGAAACTTTCATGTCGCAATCGTGTTCTTGTTCGTCCTCGATAGTATTAGCACACGTTAGGCATCTATTAGTTTTAGATTTACATTTAGAAATTGTATGTGCGTAATTTAGACATTTTTTACAAAATAATGGATTAGGTATAAAATACTCAACCTTTAATAAGAGATTATCATATAAAATGACATTGAATGGAATAGTTCCAGACTCAAAAGTAAGTTTAACCAATTCAAGTTCCTCAGCTGTTTTAGTGGCATTGTTCCATTTAGTCATTCTTTCTACTTTTGAGATAGGGTATTTAGATCTAATATTTTCTTGTATTTCTTCATTAGAAAGCCCGATAGGAATGTTCCTGATTAAACCAATAGAAGATGTGAAATTTTTAGGAATGTATGTCGTATAATTATCAAATTTTTTAAAGATATCTGATTTGACACAATCATTTGCGTCTTCAAAATTACTAAAGATAACCTTAGCAACATTTTTGCTAACGTTAGAGATATCTTTGACTTTTTTGAAATTATTTATTTTAAGGGCTTTAGCTAAAAGAACAATATTTAAATTCTCTTTACTGATAAATACAGTAAATAGGCCATTGTCTGATCGGTTATATAGATTAATTTTTTCTGCAGTAACTGACGGCATATTTGAGTTATTCGATGAATCAACAGATAAAGTTGAAGATGATGTTGGAGCTATTACTGTATTTTTCGAATCTGCGACGTAAATTTTATTATTATTATTATTATTAATTTTCCTTTTATTTAACATATTGGGACTTTTATCAAATTCACCGTTTACTATTATTTCATTATTAAAAACAATTCTTGATTTTTTAGTACTTATTTCATCTTCGAAATCAGAGAAATCAGTAGAAGTAAATGGTGGAGGTACAAAGTACTGCGTACTTTGTCCCTCCTTGCTTGTGTTATGTGGATTTATTATTTTGTGGATAGAAAGACTATGATAAGACTTACCCGACTGATAAAGAACAAACAAATCAAAATAAACTATTAAGATATAATTAAATGAAATACAAATTAATTAAAATTAAAAGAAAATTGTAAAATTTATAACACTTCACTAAAAAAGAGACGCTCACACAATAAAGTTTCGAGAAAGAATGATGTGAATTACATTTTTCGAACGTTTTTGTGTGAACTTTGACAGATGTCCACATGTGGAAAATGGATGTGGAATTCAAGAATAGGGCCCCATATATCGAAAAAACATTGATGGTTTTTAACGAAAAGAATAAGGTTTTCGATGTACATCAATTTTTTTGATGTTTTTGGGTGAAAAGAATTCGATATAAGCTTACACATACACTCTAAAATTAAAACAGTTGCTAGTGGAGACACAAGATAGCAACGTCTTGCCATTGTTACGTTTTTGCCTTGTCAATCAAAGCAAGGATCGAATCACTGGATTGTGAGTAGAACAAACCACTGCAATTTTTCATAAACTAATTTATTTATTTAACTCAAAAGTTAATTCAACACAATGTAACATGACATCACGTTGTACACGTAGAATCTGTACATAGCGATTAGCGACTAGTGTAGTAGCACAGAAGAAAGATTAATTCTGTGGTAGTAGCAGTACTAACTTTTTAAGTTCTCATTACTTTATTTGGATTTCAATAGAATAAATTTAATTTTTATTTTGGGTTGTTGTTGTACATATTTATTAAGGATACAGGTAGCCTAAGTATGACATTACCGAAATGTACATAAAGTCCATTATTGTTAATATACTTTCCTAGTGTTCGCTGATGACAGGGGATAAAAATATCCGGATATTTTTCGAGCAAAACAACGAACAAATCAAAAGAGTCGGTATATTTTTAACTCTACTTTTATTTGGATTTTTTTGGACTTTTATCGACACTCGAAAATTATTTCTATTATCGGCATAAAACAATCCCAAATTTCTGCGAATTGAAAAATTTAAATTAAAATAATATGAAAAGCTTCGATCTGAACAATGATAATTATAAAAAATATTAAAACAGTAAAAAGAAAATGTGATTGTGACGTTTAAAATACCAAAATTATACGTCAAGTACAAAAGTTGTTCACTCATGTCATCAAAAAATTCCGGATATTTTATTAAAGTGAAGTTAGCGGAGGTAACATTTGTCAAAGATATCCGGATATGTTCTGTCAAAAAGCCATCAGTGAACATACGGATTATGTATAATTTCAAGTTTTCGATCATTTCAATTTGATATTCACAAGTGATAACAACGACTGGAAAAAAAGGTTAAATAAAATAAAAATCATTCACCACTTTTAATAAACATCATTATTAGTTTTGAGGCAGACTATAGTTGCGGAAAACTAGGACCGTACGACAAAATTCTCATTAAATAAATAGGTTATGCTAAATATAATCACATCAATTAACTAAATAGGTAAATGTGTTTTAGTACATCAAGTTCACATACATTTTCGGGAGAGGCACTAGTCCGTGTACAAAATAATTTGTTTACTATTTTTCACATCGAATTTCGGTAAAAACAAGTCCAATAAAATTGCAAAACTGTTAATTAAAATTATCTTGAAAAAAATGTTGAAAGTTATATTCACTGTGTTCCAATGGAAACAATTTGTTACTGCCAAGTACTTGTGAGTAGATATTCAATGGAACGCGAATTTATGTGGTAGCAGTATAACATAACCTAAATTTAAATAGAACTTCTAGATTTTGACAAAATCGTTATTCCATTAAAAATAAATAATAATAACTTTATTAATTTTAATAGTGAAGTTGTGGCGGCGACAAAGTCGACGCAACACAAAGCAATTTTTTTCAAAATTATAAAGACAACGGTAAAATAAAAATCATTACAAAACTACTCTAATCGTTTTAATTCTAAATTCCAAAAATTCCCCATCTAGTAGCTCGGTCCACCAAATGTACGCGCTCAATTACAATAGGGTGATTTTTCAATTAGTCCAACCGATTAACACCAGTTGTGTGTTAGGGATAGGCATACTAAAACTGAATAAAAAACACTTAAATTTTATTTCAATTGGTCAATATTATAGCTATAGTTAAAAAATAGCATAAAAATGTAAGATAAATACAAAATTAATTATTGTAAAAATAAAATGTTTACTATATCAGCAACATAACCTCTTGCTCTAAAAAGTTAATTTCAACGTTTTCGCCATATAAAACGTGCTCAGTTTTCTTAAAGTTTGTGACCTAAAATAGAATACATGTATACATAGAATGAGTTTTGAAAGCGTAGTTCAATATTTTATTAACAAAATACACTTATCTAACAATAATAATATTAATGAAACTCATTCATAATTTGTTTGTGTTATGCACTTCTGTTGCATAGGATTTCCCATGTAAATAGTTGACATTTGTAATTCTATCCCTTATAGTGTCGCATTTGCGGCAAAACAGCAGAACTAAAAAATCGCCCTATTGTCAAAATTATATGGCGTTTTAGCTTCTGTCAAAACGGATTCAAAATTTGCCTCACATAAACTTTGAGCGACATCCTTTGCACGATATCGGAAACTGGGTGGTGTGGTGAATGTATATTTTGGACGATAGAGAGATCGTAGTGTCCTGAGAAAACAATTACTTCCATAAAATGAAAAATATTTGAAGAATAAAAAAAAGTCGGTACAGGAAATTCGAGGACGCATAAAACATAAACATTTATCGACATTTATAACGTTTTTATAAAATAAAAATAAATAATAGTAAAAATATAAAAATGTATTGTGTTGTCTATTAATTGTGCGATTAACGGCGATACCTCGTGGACTAAGTCCACCTGTGGCCCTATTCTTGTAATTCCCTGTGAATAGAAATTTTAAATTTTATTGCAGTAATTTTCCCCAAAGTGTATTCTGCTGTTCGGGAAAGATTTTTTATTGGGAAAAAATTACTCCCAATTATAGCAGTTTTGACGTTGGTTTTTCCACACCGATTTTATGAAAGAATTGATGGGGAATAGATTTTTAACGAAAATGTTTGTTTATATGTAGTTGATATTAATAATATTAATATTGTTTGTAAGGGTTAAATTACCTAATAATTTTAAAGATAGTATTGTAAAATTGACAGAATCCACTTTTGGAAAATGGGGAATAAAAGTTGGAAATATGTATCTGGGAATAACTGCTGTACAAAAAAAAATATTCCCCGTTTCCCGGCAATTACCAGAATAGGGCCACTGGAGGTAAAAATATAATTTATTACGAGTTTATACAAACAGGCACCCGTAACACTCGTAATAAAGTGGATACTTTATATGGTTGGATACACACTTGTTGCAAGCATTTTTTTTACATTTCATAAATCTGTTTTCGAGGGATATCTAGAGCGCTCGAGTTATCCGACCAAAAGTGGTAAGTTTTCTTTTTTATATACGCTTTATATTTACACATGTTGTATCATATTCACCAACGGTAATCTATTCGGGAAATACGTTTATAAAAATGTATTAATTGTTTATTAGTTTTTTTTCTTCTTTTAAATCACTTATTATAATATTCGCATAATTTTATTGGTCACTTATAATTTTAATCTTTATACACTGTCGTTTTCAAAATACGAATAATCCAATTTGACTTTGTCCACCTTATTAAATACTCGAATCAAACTTCTAGAAATTTCAAGCTTTTTCCAGTAAGAATAGTCTGGTAAAATGTAGAAAGTTGAAGCATGGAAAATTTCCATTTTAGTACAATAAACTTTGCGCTATTAATTAACTCTTATTCTATTATTCTATTCTACCCTAGGTGCCACCGTAACACCTCCTCCCCTAAGCATGTTCGTCCCGAACAGAACATAAATCACCTCCACTGAAGAGGGCACCACTTTCGGTTTACCTCGATGTACTTCCGGTGTAAAGTTCTTCCCACGCTGGTTGTAGCTTCGGTGATAATCCCTTCTTTCCTTGCGGGTTATGAAACCAAATCAATTGCCCTTCCTGAAAGCCTTGGTTATTTGCTCGTTTATCGTATCGATCTTTCAATCGGCCACTTGACATCCGTATTTTCATCCGTAAAAATTGTTGTATCTCATTAGTTTCCTCTTTCATCCAGCCTACGTAATCCTGTCCACATAAAATCGTTGATGGTACAGCCTCAAACTTTAGATCTCCAGGTAATCATAGGTTATCTCCAAATAAGGTTTTAGCTGGTGTTATTCCTGTTGTGTCATGTATTGCTGATCGATAGGCCATCAGGAACATTGGTATATGTCGATCCCAGCTGTGTTGATTTTTCTTCACGTCCTTTGCTAGATATTCCTCCAATGTGCTATTGAATCTTTCCACCACATCGTCGGACTGTGGATGCAAAGGCGCTGTTCTCGTTTTATTTATGCGAGAATCTGGCATATTTCTTGAAATACAACCGATTCAAAATTCCTTCCTTGATCGGTTAGAATCTCTATCGACACTCTAAATCTACTAATCCAGTTGTTGACTACGGCATCAGCTACTGTGGTTGTCTCCTGATTGCGAATGGGGCACGCCTCCGGCCATTTGCTGAAATAATCCATTATCACTAGCACATATTCATTGCAGCTCTCGGTGGTGGATAATGACCAGCTACATCTATTGCAATTCTCTCGAATCGTGCTCTGACATTGTATTGTTTCATGGTTCCACGACTTTTACATGCGGCCTCTTCACCACCGCACATTGATCTCATTTTTGGCACCATTCTATCACCGACTGTCTACATCATGCCCAGTGGAACACGTATCTTAGCTAGTGTTTTTTAATTCTTCCAACGGTTTTGTCAGCAATCTCGCTCCAAGTTGGCCGGTGTTCCTTTTCCTTCAATTCCATGATAACCGATAAATCTATGCAATCTAATTCCTCTTTCATGATCATATTGTCAGTGCACTACTCGTTAGGCAGCATTGCGTAAGCCTAACGTGGATGATGCCTTCCTTTGCTTCAACGGGACCACAATATTTGCATTCTACTGGACATGGTCAACTTGATAATGCATCGCCATTTCCGTGTTATCTTCCCTTCCGATGTTCAATCTGGAAATCGCAGATCCAACGTGATACTTGTCCCTCTGGGTTTTTGAATTGCAATAGTTATACCGTAAAGCTCCGTGATCCGTCCGTAAATGGAAATTTTGGCCATAAAGGTACTTATAGCAAAGATTAAAGCATTCCACTATAGCCTACAATTCTTTCCATGCCACGCAATAATTACGCTCCGGTTTTCGTAATGTTTTGGAGTAGTATGCAATAACTCGTTCTTGGCCATTAATTTCCTCTGATAACCTATAACAATTTTTCGAATTGTTAAAACAGTTTTTTTATTTACCATTAAAGTCACGCCACGCGAAGAGGTTGAGATTTCTGATGCTACACTGTAATCAACTCGACTTTTCCTAATTTTATATGGCCTTATTATTATTTTTGAATGATTATTGCTGTTTATGACATTTAACAGAAATATCCCGGTTGCACGGTGTATATTTATTTTTATTTATTTATGTATGCATATTTCCCCAGCAGCATCTCCCCGTTGGATGATAACTTGTTTGTCGATGCTGAGTTTTTGGATGAAGAAAATAATTTGAAAAAAAAAAAAAAATCAATTAAGATTTGGTCATTGAGTGGAACAGAGATAACATACAAGCTCTTTAAAAAGTGCATTTTTTTTTCTGATCGTAATCGGTTTTAAAAAAAAATTATAAGACTAAGTACACGATACGATTGGTGATAGTGAGTCGAGCAAATGTACGTTCGATTAAAATTCATAGTTCGTGATATATTAGTGATCTTACGTTTAGTAATAGTTCGTGATATTACGATCGTTTAGTAAAGACAAAAATAATAATTAGTTTATGTCGCCATTGAACCACACGGAAAGATAGCCACAAAACAGTAATGACATTGAAAAAAAAACTGTGCAAATATAGTATTCCGTATACTGCCGTGATTCTTTTTTTATATATACATACCTGTCATATTTATGGTGAATGGACGAATTTAAATTAATTAAATGTATTAATTGGTACGAATATTTATATATAAGTGCATATTGTGGGAAAGCTGACTTTTGGAAAGACCATCTATCCGAAAACGTGGAAGGCGAGTTGTTTACTATTGGATACCGTTTTGGACATCTGTTAAAGGAAGCTGTGGGATTAAAACAGGAACGTCGAAAAACATTGAAGGGTAAATTTTTGCGATCGTTTGTAACGGAAATTCACCATCAATAAAAAAAAACAAACAAACCGTAAGTTTTTGCACAGTTTTTTTTGTTGTCTTTTGTTGAGTTGTTTTTTTTTTCTCTGTGGTGATACGACATAAATTATGAAGTACTAAGCCCAACCATTTGGCTGGGCGAGGCAAAGTTGGTGAAAAATAATATAATGCTGTACATACTGAAGTCTAAACTGACCTATATACCTACGACCACAATTTACAACCTCTTCTCGACTGAGCGGGCAAAAGGTCAAAGCTTCTGAAATATAATGTGACTTTGGTCTTCTTCAAGAGTACCAAATGTTACAAACCCTCCTCTTATCAAGGGATTTACTTTTCCAAATAATATTTTTTCGCGATACTTTTCGATTTCTAAAGTATTACTACAAACTCCGTTACCCATCCTTCCTCCTGAACTTCCTCCTGCCAATAATCGCTTTGTAGATTTAACGTCGAAAATATTCAAGCACCCAATAATGTGTCGTCGATCCTTGGCAATGGGTACTTATTTTTTTTGGTTATAGCATCGAGCTTTCGGTAATCAATGCAGAATCTCATACTACCGTCCTTTTTCTCAAACAAAACTACAGGTGAGCTCCATGTTAAGGGCTGTTAAGTGCCGCCTGCATATCTGTTACCATTCCGTCGATTTCTTCTTATTTTGACAATGGTAACTTTCTGGATGGTTGGCGAATAGGCATCTCTGTTCCTGTATCAATTCGGTGCTTTTTCATCGTGGTCCTTCCAATGTTATAATCCAATGTACTGCAGAAAATGGACTTCCTACTATTTGTTTCTGCCCTTGCGTGTCGGCTTTTCCAGTTGTACTTTTCGGTGCACATTTTACTATCGTCGACACCTCGTCACATTTGCCAATGACTGTCTCATTCTTGATGATTTTCCTCTTATCCGAGAGATTTAGAGTACTAATTGGTACTCTATATAGTTATTGTCTGATTTAACTAGAGCTTTCCCCGATTATAATTTCCTTGGCTTCGCCCTCCTTTTCGTTAGCTTCAACAACCCACAACCTGGGCTACCAAGAACCTCCCTCCAATCTTTCCCACACGATCGTCTACGAGTTCGGTGGCATCTTCTCCCGATCAGATATCAAAAAATCTTTCACAAGATGTTTTTTGTTAAAAAATTGATGAATAACAGAATAAGAATAGTAAACAGTATTCAAGAAAACAACAAAATCGAAATTTCATGAATATTTACGCATCGCGCAAATATGATTTCTCATGATCATGAATAACTAAATTCTCTTGTTTTATGTTTTACGTTGATCCATAAATATTACTGGCTTTCCAATCGACCACCGCAAGTATTTATAAGTGCGAAAAATATGTCTCGGCTAAATGTTCGATTGGAAGAAACAAAAAATTATTACACTATACAACTCTAATGCCTATGATGTCATAACTCCTGTCCGAAGTAAACGGTTCAGTGAAGCAGTGGCCAAAAAATAATAAACGGTAGCATCATTAATACACCGTCTATTCGATGGGGTATTAAATATGAAACGAAGGCAATACTAGCCTACCAACAAAAGCCTCGAGCCAAAATCAATTCAATTGGACTCGAGCCAAAATCAATTCGATTGGACTTTATTGAGGTAAAATGCTCCCACTCGATAAGGAGGGACGGCAATCTGGAAAATTTAAAGTAAATCAGGAAAGGAACATAAATATTATCAACAATGCCAATTACAGATGATGAGGGTAACAAATACAAAAATCTGCGATTTTGTCGTTTGGTTACCGAAACAAATTTTCATATTTCCAATCTACTACGATGAAGAATATGTTAGTCAATGTATTACCGATATCGAACTATATTATGCCAGAGTATTTTGTAAAGGGTATAAGAGATGGAAGTGAAATTAACCTATGAAACGGAAGTGATATATTAATTAATATGATACACCATTTTAATTTTACACATAACGCTTTGTATTACCTAAAATTACAAACAAATGGGTTAAACTTTAACTAATATATAAATTCTTCAAAATAACCAAGCTTACCAAATTCATTTGGTTTATAATCCGATTCTATAAAATGCAAGCTGCAAACTTTGACATGCTTGTTTGGTTTCCTGCCAATTTTAAGTGCCCTTAACCATTTCGTCACCATTCGCTTATTAGCTGCGGAACAACACAACACTGTACCATTTTTATATCCTTTATATTAACTTCACCTGCTTGATTGCTTGCTTGAGTGTCCTTATGATCTTCAAGTTCAAAATTGACCCACTTCCCGTGATCCTCTCGCGCTGAAATTTTGCACATCGACTTGTGTCACCTAACAATACTTTTTGGCAATAACTTTTTGGCACCTAACAATACTTTCAGTTCAATCAACATACTATAACTAAGTTTTTTCTTTAATTTTCAATTTAAAAAATTCAATCTAGTAGTGTTCCAAATGTTTCTTCAAGTAAGTTTAAAATTCAAATTTGTTTTTTGAATGACCCTTACTCATTGAATTTTAGATTTTAGTCATGGTGAAGAAGGTCAAAACTGAATTGCAATCGACCGAGTCTTATATAATTATAAAGGATATATAGTCAAAAACTTTGTTTTTACGGGTTGCGTGTTTTTTTATGTTTAAAAAATTCAAATAATTGAAGTTAACATTTATTTCAAATTGTTTGATAGTTAACTTTATTTGTGTGCACAATGTTTTTAAATTATATTTACGGACTATGTGTACGTTTATGCTTAGGGTTCAACCTGGTTTGAATCTAGGTTATCTTTTACTATAAACGGAGTCGAGTCATCTTGAATTTAACTCAACTCGACCTAAAAAATTTCATTTCTAGGGTCGAGTCGAGTTAACTCTAAAAACATCCACTATAAACGGAGTCCAGTCGAAAAATAAAAACAAAAAAAAATAATAATAAAAATACACCATTTTGATTTCTTAATTCGTGTGCGCATCTCCGATTTTTGTGGGGCAGTAAAACTTTGTTATTTTGTTTTTATATAATTCAGAAAATAATACAAGAAAAACTTATGAACATACGATAGTAAATGATTTTTTTGACGTTTCTGACTCGGTTTCAACCTAGTTTCGGCTCGACTACGATTTTCCTACACCACACGCAGTATAAAGTACTTTTCATACCAGGCGCCTCGCCTCGAAATATTTAGTTATCACAAATGCGAAGCTGAGACCCTTTCATACCGGTGGCCTTCGCTTTGAACATTCGGTTGTTATCAAATATTTTATTTAGGTCTATTTTACACGTGAATTATAGCAACATGTGAGCTAGATTTTTTGGTAAGTATGAAATATTTGTGCAAAAAATGTGATTTGTACGTTATGTTGAGAAAGCACCTCGCTTTGTACTACTTTAAAATGTCGCAGTCGAGTGTGGAACGCATTGCCTTGGCTTTGTAGATAACTTCATTGTAATATATTTTGTTCTTTTTAAATTATCACTTAAAAATAAATTATTTTTTAACAAATTGAATTTATTACTATAAAATTAAACGGTATCAATCGAATAAAACTAATTTACATAATTAAAAAACGAAATAAAAAATTTTTATTTACGAAGCTCAAAGCCGAGGCGCCTGGTATGAAAAGTACTTAAACGCTAAAAAAGATAACTACAAGATGATCTAAAGTTAACTGAAAGATGACTCGACGCTGAGCATAAACGGTTTAGGGTTTAATTTATAACGTTTTTTTAATTCACAAAAAACAATATTTTCCATACAAATTTTTCAAATTTTGACGTTTTAGTCCGAGAAGCCGGTAGAGACATCTACTATTGCTGTGTTTCATATCGCGTTTTCAAATATTTGTTTGTAGAACGGAACCTTGTCTTTAATTTCGTCTAGATTCATTTCGAACATGGCTGTTTCTCAATCGATTCTGATAAAATTTGACATGGGCGATAGCAATTGGATTCTAAAATGTTTTTTTTTTGAAAAAGTTCTGGAATATGGCCAATTAAGCTAGACTTGGGCTATTTTAACATTTAATTTCTTCATGATGAGTATCCGTAATATACAGCTTCTGAATAAAAATAAGCTTAAAAATCCATAACACATTTAGCAACAAATAAACCAATCATTAGTAAAATTTAACAATTATGTAAAAGTTTGTTTTTCCTAAAATGATGTATATATATTCACTGATTTGTTTCCTCTAAACCAAAACAAGCATTTCTCGATCCTATTCCATGAAAAAAATGTACAATATAAATTCATTCAACATCTGCCGTATTATACCCTCGACAGACTATTTTTACATTAAAACACACTAGATTTTCTTTTTATAAACATAACCTCAAAATTTATTCAGCACAAATTGCTTAAGATGGTGGTCAGATGTGAAGTTGCTCGGGGGATTCAGGTTAGCACTTGTGGCCAGCTCCGTAACTTCCACAAGTGCTCGTGTTAGCTCCACGTGGTGACCACCGGTAACTATATTGCTAATTCTTTGGCTTGTAGGTTAAAAGACGGCGCTAAAGGAGTCAACCTTAAACAAATCACTGGGCTGGTTTAACGTGTTACTCGTACCGTGCCGATAATCGACAAGACTTGGGGACCAGTCTAAAAACTAGCTCAGTCGCTAACGGTGGATCCGGATACCTGGCGCCCTCTGGATTAAGTAGCCTTGTCTGTGTATTGCAGATCTCTGCACAGATGGAAACTTTTTCTCCGCTACTCGTCGGACCTAACATGGAAAATTGAAAGGAAAAACAACAACAAACAAAAGAGTACGGCTTTCTAACAAATCTGCGAAATGTGGACAAGGAGACAGATGTCTGTAAGCAAGCTCAAGCAAGGCCGGTCCCTCATCCCGGGTCAACAAACCTGGGCCAACAAAGCGGAACCAAAGCGCAGGGAAGGTGGTTCCTCAAGACCAACGTACAATACTAGGAGGAAGGCCTGGAGGGCTCTAGTCAAAACAAATAAGAGTTTGCCGGAATACAGTACGTGTAATGACAATGCCACGCTTGCGTGGGCTGTGAAAGTCACCGAACAGAAGTCGGAAGGCCCTTCAGCTGGCCAACAGCTAAAAAGAGTGAGATCGTAAGAGGAAAGTCCTAATATCGCCAAGAGGACGAAGCTCCACGCTACTGGTATGAGGCCTTTCAGTAAGGTACTCAAGGATCAGCTAGTTGTGGTAGTCATTGACCAACCCCAAGAGGGTGGCAGTATCACGCCCGCCAATTGGAGGAAGGTGCAAGGGGCCTTAGCCACCACCTACTTGAAAGTCCTGTCGGAAAATCCAGGACCTGCTATGACTTGTCGGGATGGAGGATGGCACAGGAATCAGGTGAAATTGACTGCCTGTGCAGGTCAGAGGTCCGTGCTGCTTTACAAGAAGGCAGTGGGAGGACTTGGCGCGGAGCCAGCCTTGCTGTTATTGATAGGAAGGAGATTCCCTGCAGACCAACAGGTAGGGTGTCCATCCCGTTGGTGCCTAGTGATCCGAAGGATCCAGTTGTCGCAGGTCGGCAACCCTGATTTCCCAACGCACAACTGGAAAGTTGCCAAGCTCGAAGAGGCAAAGGCTGACTACAGGTCAGCTGTTATTATTTTAAACAGGGAGTCACTGACTGCAATGGAAAAAACCAACGGCTTAGTCAACTATGGTTTCAGTGCGGTTACACTCAAGCTGTACAAGAAGGATACGGCCAAGCCGAAGGCTCCGAAGTCAGCTTCAGACACCACCGCTGTGTTTGACAGCTCATTTGCGTGCGCGGAAGTAGCGAACAGCCAAGCAAAACTCTCTCCACGGACACGGAGATGTCAATGTCCATGGAGTCTTTAAATAGGCCTCAGAGGAGTTCTCATTAAGGGAGGACTCTGATGTTACTATGGTGGAGAAGAGGCTGTAGAGATGACATTGACATTTCTGCAAGTCAACCTTCACCACTTTAAGGCGCTTCTTTCTCAAAGCGATAGATGTCTCAAGACTACTTGTTGTAGATTAATGCACGCGAAAAAAGAAGGTAAGGTTCGGTCGTGCATTCTTATTAAAAATAACATAAGTTGTTTTCTGCTATCAAATTTCAGTAATGGAGACGTAGTAGCGGTCAGCATTGAGGTTGATAGACGAAACCTCTGGCTAGTATCAGCTTATTTAGCTTATGATGAAGTGGATATTCCACCAATCGTTCTAGGTGAGCTAATCTTGGAGGCTCAGAAGCGCAAGGTTGGAGTCATCCTGGGGAGTGATGCAAATTCTCATCACACGATCTGGAGAAGTACGGACACAAATGAACGAGGTGAGTTACTCTTTGATTACATTTTAAGTACTAACCTTCATATATGTAACATAGGCAATAAGCCTACTTTTATAACTAGAAATAGACAGGATATATTGGATATTCCACTTGCCTCAAACGTTTTGACGCTTAGTCCATTAAACTGGAAAGTGTCGGAGTCCTTTTCTGATCATTGTTATCTTCAATTTGAAATAGACTTGGCTTTTCCAAAAAGTTCTCTCTACAAAAATAGGAGGAAAACCAACTGGGATACCTTTAGAACAATTCTGGGTAATTCACTACCGGTTCCGGCGCCAAACCCTCCAAGAACTGCGCAAGAGCCCGATGGCTTTCTGGATGAGCTGTCCGGTGCTTTTAATGAAGCGATACCGGGCTCTAGTCCTCTTAGTAGGCCTAGGGGTAACTAATGGACATATGGACCACTAATAGTGCGGAATCGCTGGAACTTCTGCTGGAGACTCATTTTCCTGGTTGTTCCGAATTTGTACCTACCACATCAGTAGGTAAAACGGCAAGTGGCCTCACAGACCAAATTATTAGCAGGAAAAAGATCCTGTGGGCGATAAATAGTATTAAACCATATATGTAAGTCGCCTGGACTTGATGGTATTATCCCTGTGGATATTCAACAAACTACGGATCTAACCATTTCCTGGTTAGAAGTAATTTTCAAAGCAGCCTAGAACTATGTCACATTCCTAGCCAATGGACGGAAGTGAAGGTTGAAAAATGCTCACACTGCAATCCCAAATACCTTAGACCGATTAGCTTGTCTTCCTTCCTTTTAAAAACACTGGAAAGACAAATAGAAGCTCGTATTAGAAACGAGATTGTGCTGGAAAAGCTATCTTAGTTTTAATATGCCTATTGCAAGGGGAGATCTGTAGAGAGTGCTCTTCATTCTCTTAAATATTTAATTGAGGAAACTTTCGAGTAGAGAGGCTACGCAATGGTAACCTTCTTGGATATTGAGGGAGCCTTTAACAACGTGCTTCCAGGAGCCATAATTCGGGCACTTTAGATCAAATCCTTAGAGGACTGGATAAATGGCAGTTTGGGGGAATCCTCCGCCAGAAGATTTACAAGCAAAGGTACACCGCAGGGTGGCGTACTGTCCCCCCTACTTTGGAACTTGGTGATAAATGACTTGTTACTGAGACTGGAGGACGGTGGCTTCAAGGTGGTTGCCTATGCGGATGATGTTGCTATTAGTGTCCATGGCAAATATCCCGACACCCTTAGTGAACTTTGCAAAGTGCCCTGGGCATACTTTCATTATGGGCCAACGGCTGTGGATTGAATGTGAACCCACACAAAACCGAATTGGTTCTCTTCCCTAGGATACATAAACTTCCTCTTATCGATCCTCCCACTTTAAATGGGTTCAGCTTGACTTTTACAGATGAAGCAAAGTTTCTGGGTCTCGTTTTGGATAGCAAATTAAATTGGAAACCTAATATTCTGGAAAGGGTAAAGAAAGCTACTGTAGCCCTATACCCTTGCAAGAATGTCATTGGGAAAATACGGGGGCTCGAGCCCCCATCGTAAATTGGCTTTATACCGCAGTAGTCAGACCCACACTCTTGTATAGGGTAACAGACTGTTGGCCTGCTCTGGACAAAACTGTCAACCAAAAGCTGTTGACAATAATGTCATTAGGAAAAAATGGGGGCTGGAGCCCCCAATTGTACATTGGCTTTATACTGGATTAGTCAGACCTACACTCTTGTATGGAGTAACAGTCTGGTGGCCTGCTTTGGACAAAACTGTCAACCAAAAGCTGTTGACAAAAGTTCAGAGGACAATCTCTCTGTGGATCAGTGGATTATTGAGGAGCACATCCACTCAAGCACTGGAGACCCTGTTATTTTTGAATCCTCTAGATATCTTGGGGAAACAGTTGGGAGCTTGTACTACCATACGACTGAAATCCACCTCAATGTGGACCTGCAACAATACAGGGCACTCACCTATTTTGTGCAAAAAACAAATTCCCAAGACCATCGACTATACTGTCCCGTCACTATCTTTTGACACAAAGTTCCGGACTAGGATCCCATCCAGGGAGGACTGGATGATGGGTGTAGTTTTGGAACCAGGAGTTATAAACTTCTTCACTGATGGTTCAAAACGGGGCAGGAAAGTCGGGGCTGGGGTGTTCTGCGAGGAACTTCTGTTAAATCTCTCCTTCCGTCTCCCCGACTACTGTAGCATTTTTCAAGCTGAAGTAACTGCCATAAAGAAAGTCTTAGACTGGTTGAGGTTTAATGTAATGTCGGTTCGTGATATTCGCATATATGCGGACAGCCAGGCTGCCATTAAAGCGCTTAAATCACACCTCCTCACGTCGAAAGTAGTCAAGAACTGACTCTCATCTCTTAACGAGATGACAGATCAGTTCAACATCCACATTTTATGGGTGCCAGGATATTTCATAAGTACAGGGAATATAAAAGCCGATGAACTGGCTCGACATGGTACAATGGACCATTTTTCAGAAAGCAGAAAGGATATTGAAATGCCTCTTGCGGTATGCGAACTGCTGCTTCAGGAAGAAGCTAGAAAGCTGACGAATGACAGATGGTTAAGTATCACCTCATGCTTATTTACGATCGATTAAGTATCACTTCAGCTGATCTCACTTCAGCGGAGTCAGATTAGTATGCGAGTGGACTTGGTTTCTTCTCACATGACTACTGTCATAGTTGCTAGAACGAAGAGGAGGAAGAGACAGTACTTCATCTTCTTTGCACCTGCTCTCGTCTGGCATGAAACAGACTACAGTTTCTAGGGGCACCCTTCTTCAAGGATTTGATGGACCTCTGTAGGATGGGCGTCAGGAGTATCCAGCGCTTTGTTAACAGCTCAAAATGGTTCTAATGAATTGGAGGAGGAGTATTATTCATGGTATGACTAGGGATCATTTCTGCCTGGTTCTAGTGGACCGCCACCTAAACCTAAACCTTGCTTAAGATGTCATTGATTTTATGACTTCTATCGTAAACTTACGCCGCTTGCACTTTCAGCAATATTGAAAGAATTATTTCGCATTGTAGCGCCACTTATACCATCACTAAACCAATACAAAAATTTTCAAAGATTACTACGCTAATCTCGATTAGTCACTAATCCTCAAATAAAACGAGATTAGCTAATCTTCAACTTGACACACTACAGCTAAACTCGAAAAAATCACTAATCGCGCTTAGCTAATCCCTAGTCTGTCAAGAATATTATACTACAATTATTACGATCAAATAATTTTTTCTGATGTTTTTATTTACATTTAGGATTCGAGCAGTCGCATATAATCCACTAATATAAAATTGGTATAAAAAAACCAACACAAATGTCTACATTTTTGCGTTTTACTAAATATTTATTTATAATTCAAGAAATAATAACGAAAGAAGAAATGAGACAACTCATTTACAACATACTCGTAGATGCGATGCGCTTACAATTTTACAACATTTGATTTTCTTGATCATATTCCATGAAAATAATTGCAATCGCCTTTTAAGTTAAAACTGTACTATAATTTCCACACACTGATATTTCTCTACTACCAAATTTAAGAATGGAATATATAAGTGAATACATGTTCAACAACAACCTATTTTTGTTTGGAAAAATTAAGACATTTTATCTATGTCGAGTTCGATTGGCCTGTATAAAAAAATAAATTTTTGATGCCCAATCGTACGCACAAGCAGCATTTATGTGAGTTCTTTTTGAGGTTATGTTAACTGTCAGTAAATCTTTAGTTTGATTATGCACAAAACTACACAGATTTTGTCACAAAAATTATTTTAATAACACAACTTAAGTATTAATAAATAACGAACTTGTAAAAATTCCGGAGTGATTAAAAACGACAAATTTTTTGACGTGTTGAATGGTCACAATTGTGACTGACACTTCTTTTTTGTTGGAATTGGTAAACCTTGCAAAAAATCTCGATTTGTTAAAATTGATTTAAATAACAGATAAATGATTTATCCTACCCAATCGTACGAATTTTTGACAGTAAAATGATTTATTTTGCCCAATCGAACTCCACATAAGTATATACAGGCCTATTCTGATGCACAGTCACAGACTAAAACCACAGATATTTAAAAAAATCTATATATCGTCACCTCAGTATTCAAGCGCCACAAACGCATTCTGATCATTTTGAAGTTAGGTTTGCCATTATCTAATGTGACGGTCCTAACTGCAAATTGACTAAAACTCATCTGTGTCACTCAAACACTGGACTGACGAAGTGGTATAATAACTACCTACGTTGAAAACTGATTTGACGATACAGTCTACATTTTTACGTAAAATGGCAGTTCTCACTCCAAAATTACAAAAATGCGTTTGTATCACTTAAATACTGAGATGACGATATTTATTTATTTCATTGAAAACATTTCGTTTAGTTTGACGAATAGGATATATCTTAATGACTCTTCTTGAAGGTGTACCCTTTGTGGTACTAAAATAAACTTTAAAGCCGAAAATGCCCATTCCACACTGACTTTCGTTGCAGGAATCGCTGACAAAACTTTTTCAGCTTCGTATAAAAGTGGAATTACAATTTTATGGTTTTCTCACTATTCCATAGTATTTTCTCCTTGGGGACTCGTGAAAATGATTCATAAACAGTAAACTCCTGCTAAACGTTTAGTTCAAAGTTAGTCCAACTGTCTAAATTGTTGGATTATGATAAATATTATACAGTGGAATTCAGTCAACACGAAAACGGATAACAAGAACATTCTTTTGATCCCAGTTCCATTATTTCTTCATATTATTTTCGCTTAGCACGAAGTTCTGAAAACACGAAATATTTTGTTGTTCCCCTCGATTTTGTGTTATCCGACTTCAACTATATATAATATGCGATTTTTTTTGTCAACCCGGAACCCAGTTGAATCGAACCCGCGAAATGTTGGGTTCGGGTTCAGGTTGAGGTTCGAAAAATTACTAAAAATCTTTGAACCGGAGCGGGTTCGAGGTTCGGGTTCGGGTTCGGTTCGAAACCCTGGAATATACCATCTCATGAGAAGGTAGATTTCAACAATATATAAAGTGTTTGTGTACAAAAAAAATGAATACATACACATATATATCGTCACCTCAGTATTTAAGTGTTACAAATGCATTTTAATCTTTTTGGAGTTGTGACGGTCCTAACCTTAAATTTATTAAAATGGATTTGTGTCATTGAAAAATCGGGATGACAATTTGGTACAATAATGATTTTGGATTCTAATTTGGTGATCCAGTTTTCAGTTTTATGTAAGGTCGTAGATCTAACTCCAAGATTACTAAAATGCGTATGTATCACTTAAATACTGGGATGACGATATGTATGTTGTTTGTTTTGTACTTTATTTTATAGACGAAACAGAAATTATTTCTGTAGGCATATTTTAGACATACCAAATTTGGCGCATGTCGGAGGGCCGAATGTCGAAGGGCCGAATGTCGAAGGGCCGAATGTCGAAGGGCCGAATGTCGAAGGGCCGAATTTCAATGGGCCGAATTTGCCGAAGGGCCGAATGTCGAAGGGCCGAATGTCCAAAGACCGAATGGGTCGAAAGGCCGAATGTGTCAAAGGGCCGAATGTCAAAGGGCCGAATGTCAAAGGGCCGAATGTCAAAGGACCGAATGTCGAAGGACCGAATGGGTCGAAGGGCCGACTTTTTGTTTTTGTTTTGGTTTTAGAAATATAATTTTTTAAATTTGCTATTTTATGGAATATTTTGTAAATTTTTTTATCAAATATAAATTAATTTTGTATGAATTTATATATTTTATCGATATAAAGTATTGCATTTCAAAATGTTGCATTAGCATAAAATTGCTTTTTTTTATTAATCTTGCAACTACAAAATGTTGCAATTATAAAATGTTGCAACTACAAAATCTTGCAATTACAAAATCTTACATAACAAAATAGAGCAATTATTTTTCTTGTTAGTAGGTTTCATTAATCGATTCTGTATAATCCGCTCCTACATGCGGCACGCAGTGCGCCATGTTGGCTGATCCGGCTCCCACGTCCCCCGAAGTTCAAATCTAAAGCCCCTCGGAGGGGTAAGCGGGGGGGGGAGCGCAGCGACTCCCACGTGCCTGTGAGAGTTACCGAAGCCGTTAGCCTCTACAATTCTAAGTTAAATTAGTCGATGTCATTTTTCTTCAATTCCTTTTCTACAGAATAGGGAACAAATATATGGGAAATTGTTATTCAAGATTTTGTAATGCAAAATTTTGTATGCGAAAATTTGTAATGCAATATTTTGTAATGCAAAATTACATACCCAATCCAGTTTTCCTATGTCCCTTATTTTAAGTTGATTTTTCACATGAGCAGGCATTTATGGTTCAGATTTAATTAATAAAAAACAAATTTTAATAATTAATTTATCCACAAATTTTATTTAAAATTATAATTTCAGAAGTTAGTTTCTCTTCTTAAGATATGTTTGAAAAAATATAATAAAAATTAAATTAAATTTACTGGATTTATAAAAATTCATAAGAAATTAATTTATATTTCATAAGAAAATTTACAAAATATTTCTTAAAACAACAAATTTAAAAAATTATATTTCTAAAAACAAAAAAAAAAAAAATTCGGCCCTTCGGCCCATTCGGCCCTTCGACATTCGGCTCTTCGATATTCGGCCCCTCGACACATTCGGCCCTTCGACCCATTCGCCCTTCGTCATTCGGCCCTTCGAAGTTCGGCCCTTCGACATTCGGTCCTTTGAAATTCGGCCCTTCGTACCCATTCCCAAAATTTCACTCTGTTTAAAATACTTCCTCAATGATTTAGCTGGGCACCCAGGAGGTAAACCTGATTCGAGTACGCTGAATCCAATGGTGCTAGTCCTATTTCACAATTTATCATAATATGGTATACACTCATTTTCACGTTGATAGCTCTTGAACCATTATCGATTTTCATTTTGCTTTCTTCAGCAAAGTTGTTTCTTCAGGCCCACAATTTTGCCGATCAATTAAATTTGAAAAATGCCATCCAGTGGACCCACTTACGAGTATACAAAATGTCGTAAAAAATCGGAATTGTTTTTCGTTGTTCACCAATAGTATTTGAAGCAAAGTTGTTGCGCAAGTCAAGACAAACAAATTTGCCGAATATATAAACAATGAAAAACCACATCCACATTCACATTTTTGTGTTATTTTTTTTTCTTTCGACGAAAAACACTTTTTTTTATCATTTTTGGCCATTTATTGAATTTAAATCGACTGAAATCGAGAAACTGTACTTTTTTCGAAAAACAAATCAACATTTCTTTATTTGTTTTCATTATTTCAATTATAAATCTAGTTAAAGCGTGGAAACGTAATATAACCAAAAATGACTTAAAATCAAATTTCGCACAACATATAAAAACTGAAAATCACAGGATACTGAATTCAACAAAAATTTAACCATTTTACACAGAATCAAAAAAGGACCACAATTAGACAGGTTAGAAGAGTTGGAAATATACAAAAGAAAAAACAACAACAATTTACTTAACCACAAAATCATTACCAAAACCAATCAAATTTACGACTTAATTATCCATAACTTAAAAACAAAGGAGGTACCAAACAACAGCGCATAGCAACAGTGCTAAACAGCTTCAAAATAAATTATGTAATAGTAGTAAAAACGAAACCGAAGAAGAGATTATTCTCGAAATCGATATTTCTAAAAACGCTAAAAAATTGTCACAAAAAGGAACAAATAAAAACTAAAATATAAAATAAAAAATAAAAAGATTTTCATTTAAATGTATAAAGTGATAAAAGAACACAAAAAAATAAAGTGAAAATCGGCTTGTGAAATCTGGTGAAATATGGGTAGATGTTTTAAACTCAATTGCTTTTATTATGTGTGTGCGGAAAGTTTAAAATTATGACCAATCGCCGCAAAATAAGTGATGAAACCACTGATTTATATCGACTATACTTTTCATAAAATGTTATTAGAGGTGTAAAGTGAACGCCGTCTATTGTTTGTAAGGCATGCCCTTTCCATCTGCATAGATGACAAAATACTGAAGCCGCAATGTCATTTGGCGTCCCGATGATGTGGGTAGACCCACAAGTAAATGATCCAGTTCAATGTTATGGGTGCGTGAATTATATTCTCGGTACAAACAGAAAAAAATTGGTTCTTTGACATACAATGCAGCAACATATGCTCAATTACCGCTGCCGCATTCAGATGAAATTCCTGTTCCGGAAAGATCAAACCCAACTGAAGAATATTTACATAGGAGGAACACCTGTATCAATGTATCAACCATCAAATGTCACTGCGCCATGCAATCACAT
Source organism: Tipula vernalis (assembly GCA_958295665.1). Classification (NCBI taxonomy): domain Eukaryota; kingdom Metazoa; phylum Arthropoda; class Insecta; order Diptera; family Tipulidae; genus Tipula; species Tipula vernalis. The sequence continues at coordinate 182,395,646 of OY282559.1, read as the reverse complement.
TGAAATCTCGCAAAATCCATTATTTTGTCAAAGGATTTAAAACAAGTGAACATTTTGACTCCAAATGTTCGGATATATGGAGCAATAAATCGTCATCGTCATTTTACGAGTTTTTTCAAATCAATTGAGAATAATTCATTCGCTTTTTACACTGATATCCGCGACTTGGTTTCTACAATGCATTGGCGATTGTTTATCAATTCCTCCAAAAACAGTTTGATTGAAGGCAGTCCTCCTCAAAAATTACGTTCCAATTGCACTCACCGCAAACACAAAGGAAACTTATACATCAATGAAAAAAATCATTGATTTGATTAAATACAACGACCATCAATGTAAAGTATGTGCAGACTTAAAAGTTTTTTTTTTTTTTTTTTTTTCTTTTATTTAATATTACAACTGATTTACAAATCATTTAGTAATTTATCTTTCTTAAATGAAGATTCACATTTGACGGGCAGTAGCCCAATGGTTACTCCCGTTTGAATTTACATAGTAATTATTTTTCTCTATCTAAATTAAATACAACTGCCCAATTCCAAAGGTTTCTGCCTTTGAAGTCTTCTTACTGCATTGGTGGTATCCAACAAACTTCGTATGTCTGCATTTTGGTGCCGAGATATCCGCTGAATGTGTTTCTTCGCATAATTTTGTATTTCTTCACTTACATATTCCATGTTTAAGTCCCTATGGAGGTTATCATTTCTAATGTACCATGGTGCGTTTACAATGCCACGCAGCACTTTGTTTTGAAAACATTGAATCATTTGTACATTTGTCTTCTTGGTACAACCCCAAAGTTGAATACCGTAGGTCCATACTGGTTTAAGTATTTGCTGATATAATAGCAATTTGTTATGTATTGTAAGCTCAGAGTTTCTACCTAATAGCCAATACATTTTTCTATATTTAATGTTCAATTCTTCTTTTTTCTTTTTAACATGCTCTTTCCATCTAAGCTTGCAATCGAGAGTCATGCCGAGGTATTTGGCTGTATTTGCATTTGGAACCGGCCTTGAATTAAGTTTCACTGGAATCCAGTTAACTTTCTGGTTCGTGAAGTTTACGTGAACCGACTTTGCTTCGTTTAGGCTAATGCGCCATTTCTTTGTCCAACTACTCACTGTGTCGGTTGCTTTTTGAAGTTTGGTCGTTGCTTCTGATATACACTTTTCAGTCGCCAGAATAGCTGTATCGTCTGCAAATGTTGCTATGGTGGCACCTTCTGTATTTGGCATATCTCTGGTGTACAGGATGTACAATATAGGACCCAGTACGCTACCCTGTGGTATGCCTGCTGATATTCTCTTTAGTTCAGAGTACTCTTGGTTATATTTTACACGGAAATGTCGGTCTGCGATATAAGATTTAAGAATTTGATAGAATTGCTTAGGTAGATCTCGATGCAATTTAAATTCAAGTCCTTGGTGCCAAACTTTGTCGAAAGCTTGTGCTACATCTAAGAAGATGCTGGAGCATATCTTCTTATTCTCAAGTGAGTCTTCGATTATATCCGTTATTCTGTGAACTTGTTCTATCGTAGAGTGATTTTCTCTAAATCCAAATTGGTGTGGTGGAATCAAATTTCTCTCTTCTATTATTGGCTTGAGTCTCTTGAGCAGTAATTTTTCAAATAATTTTGAAATTACAGGAAGTAGTGAAATCGGTCTGTATGACTTTTTATCGTTCGCTGGTTTGCCTGGTTTGGGGATCATAATTACTTCAGCAACCTTCCATTGCCGTGGGACATATTTTAGTCTGAAGACAGCATTGATAATTTGAACCAATTTTCGTAGTCCCTTCTCGGGGATGGCTTTTACGACTTGTCCAGTAATTAAATCATATCCTGGAGCTTTTTTTGCGTTCAAATTACACTTGATCTCATTTTTTAATTCCTGTAATGTTACACATCGAATATTATATTCATCAATTTTGCTAATTGTTATTATGTTTTCATCTGCTGTTTGCCTAGGTAGCGGTTTAAAGGTGTCTTCCAAGTGAGCTGCAAATAAAATAGCTTTTTGCTTGTCACTTTTGGCCCAGGTTCCTTCCCCATTTTTAATAGGTGGCACATGCATTTTAGTTCTTTTTAATCCCTTTGTTGCTTTCCAAAGAGAGTAATCAGTATCTTTATGTTCGGTGAGACCATTTAAGTACTTGTTGATAGTTTCATTCTTAATTTCTTTTATAAGTTGTTTTAGTTTATTGCATAGAAAATTGAGGATTTTTTTGTTTTCCGGGGCGCGTGTCCTTTGCCAGGTTTTTCTTGCCTTCCGTTTCTCTCTAACTAACTCCCTGACCTCAATAGGATAATTTTGATTCCTACGGGATTCGGTGTGACTAGCAGGAGAACTTTCCCATGCTGCTTGTTGAATAGTACTGTTAAATACCTCTAGTTCGTCTTCCAACTGTACCGGTGTTTTAATCGGCACTCGTAGATTTATTTGCATTTCAATTAGTTTTTGGAATAGGTCCCAGTTAGTTCTTTTATTTGTTAATTTAGGCAGGTTATCCTTATTAATTATCATTGTGCTGAGTGTCATGATAACAGGTGTATGATCGGAATATATCCCTTCGCTGTTTTCGATGTACATGTAATCCTCGAAGATCCCTTTCGTTACATAAAAGTCAATGAGATCTGGTATTTTATTTATATCAGCAGGCCAGTATGTTGGTTTACCTCCAGAGTGGAACTCGCAGTTATTTATTCGTCCGGCTTCGAATAGCTCTTTTCCTTTATGGGTTGTAAGTCTTGATCCCCAATAGGTGTTTTTTGCATTAAAGTCACCACCAATAATAAAATTGGATCCTAGTGATCTAAAGAGTCTATTATAATCTTCTTTGTTTAGATTATAGCGTGGAGGGCAGTAGATAGAGGAAATACTGTATTCATTATTATTGTTAGTTTCAACTTTTATGGTTTTAACTTGCATACTTTCCTCTTCTATACTAGGTTCTTCATAGTGTTTGAGATTCTTTTTCACTATTACTGTTGATCCTCCTCTGGGTTTTCCTCCTGGGTGAACAGCATGGTAACATTCATAATCACGTATTTTAATAAATGATGTTTTTGTCAAATGGCTCTCCGATATAAGGCAGATATCTATTTTTTCTAAATTTAGAAAAATTTCTAGCTCTGGAACATGTTGCTCTAATCCGTTCGCGTTCCAGGTGACAATTCTTAGTGATCTGCTCATTTTAGTATATGAGGGCTGTTGCTTCGTTCAAGGTTTGATGCATATCTAGACGCTTATATAAAGCTTCTAGACCACGTTCTTGCTTTGCTAGCCGTATATTTATGGCTTCTATGCTTCGACAAATCCTTTCAAGGGGATTATCATTCGTAGCATTAGATGATTGCTGTACAATTTGTGAATAACTTTTCCGCTCTGTACCAATACCTGGTGGTTTTGGCTCCGCTTGGGTTTTAGTTGGTTTCTCTTCTCTGGTAACCCTAGGGTTTTGAGGAAACTGATGCGTTTTGTTTCTTAGTCTTTGAAGTTCTTTGGCTACTTCACAGCCTCTATAATTTGCAGGATGATGCCCTTTACAGTTTATACATTTTGCAGGGGGCTTGTGAAATCTGGTGAAATATGGGTAGATGTTTTAAACTCAATTGCTTTTATTATGTGTGTGCGGAAAGTTTAAAATTATAACCAATCGCCGCAAAATAAGTGATGAAACCACTGATTTATATCGACTATACTTTTCATAAAATGTTATTAGAGGTGTAAAGTGAACGCCGTCTATTGTTTGTAAGGCATGCACTTTCCATCTGCATAGATGACAAAATACTGAAGCCGCAATGTCATTTGGCGTCCCGATGATGTGGGTAGACCCACAAGTAAATGATCCAGTTCAATGTTATGGGTGCGTGAATTATATTCTCGGTACAAACAGAAAAAAATTGGTTCTTTGACATACAATGCAGCAACATATGCTCAATTACCGCTGCCGCATTCAGATGAAATTCCTGTTCCGGAAAGATCAAACCCAACTGAAGAATATTTACATAGGAGGAACACCTGTATCAATGTATCAACCATCAAATGTCACTGCGCCATGCAATCACATTGAAATCTCGCAAAATCCATTATTTTGTCAAAGGATTTAAAACAAGTGAACATTTTGGCTCCAAATGTTCGGATATATGGAGCAATAAATCGTCATCGTCATTTTACGAGTTTTTTCAAATCAATTGAGAATAATTCATTCGCTTTTTACACTGATATCCGCGACTTGGTTTCTACAATGCATTGGCGATTGTTTATCAATTCCTCCAAAAACAGTTTGATTGAAGGCAGTCCTCCTCAAAAATTACGTTCCAATTGCACTCACCGCAAACACAAAGGAAACTTATACATCAATGAAAAAAATCATTGATTTGATTAAATACAACGACCATCAATGTAAAGTATGTGCAGACTTAAAAGTGATAGCTCTTTTAAGAGGCATACAATTGGGTTACACTAACATTAATAGTTTTATGTGCTGGTGGAATACACGTTTTGAAGGCGACCAATACAACGAACGGAACTGGGCTTTACGTGAAAACTTAGATTGCGACACGACAACATCGTTGAGACTCCACTTGTGCCAATTGAAAAAATATTACTACCACCGCTTCATATCAAGCTTGGATTAGTTAAAATTTTTATAAAAACGCTGAATCCAGATGGAAATGCGTTCATCGAATTGCGTCGTATTTTTCCACGATTAAGTGGAATGAAAATAAAAGAAAGTTGGTCGTCGAATTTCATTTCGCATCATGTTTTTATTACAGGAATACTTAATGAACCGGATATTCGTCGTTTGATGAACGATGATGCATTTTAAAATGCTCTCAGTGAGCGAGAGCTTATGCCATGGAAATATGTAAAAGAAGTTATTAAGAATGTTCTCGGAATTAATCGATCCGTTGAACATTGGTACACCGGCAAAAACCTACATGCACTGCATGATTTCAACCGATTTAAATTCAATAAATGGTCAAAAAAGAGTATTTGTCGTGAAAGTGATAAGAAAAAAAAATTAACACAAAAATTTGAATGTGGATGTGGTTTTTCGGTCTTATATGTTCGGCAAAGTTGTTTGTTTCGACTTGCGCAACAACTTTGTTGAAGAAAGCATAACGAAAATCTTAATGGTTCAAATACTATTGGTGAACAACGAAAACAAATGCCTGTTTTTTACGACATTTTGTATAAAAAGACCCACTCCACTGGATGCTATTTTTCATATTTTATTGATCGGCAAAATTGTTGGCCTGAAGGAACAACTTTGCTGAGGAAATCAAAACGAAAATCTTTGACTCTGAGCCAAAACATGTCGCAAGCGATATCTCAAAAATGGGGACTAACTTTGAAATGGGACTACACTCTCAAATTTTTTAATGCAATTATTAAATGCAAGCTTAAATACCAGAAATTTTAAGTTCAGTTTAAATTACATTATAATACATACACTTGCATTAAACTATTATTTTAATGTAAATACGTTAATTTCCTATTCAATTACATTCATTATCCTTGTTTAAATGTAACAAGTATTTAAAATTAATTGTGTAATCTACTTTGCGTAAGTTTTATTCAATCTTAGTTACATTATATTTAAATGTAATATTAACATTACAATTCTCCTTTCTACGCAAAAATTTTTAAAAAAATACAATGGTACATTAAAATTATGTATTTCTAATGTAAAAATTTACAATTTTTTTTTTTTTTAAATACACAGAAATATATTTATCTCTGTCTATTACATGCAATTCAAGACATTATTTTATTCACGAGTTTTATCGTAATTATGACATTATCCTTTTTCCTCTGACATACTTTTTGTTTTTTTATAATAACGGTAATTTGCAGTTTCATAAATTTAGAATGTGCATTGTGCAGTGGTTTTCAAGCGTGTTAAAAGTGAAAAACAAAATTATTGTGCATAATAGATTCAAAATAATTATATATAAAATTATTTAATAATACGTGATTGTGCTAAGTGTGATTTCGTGGAAAAGTATCGAAAATATATTAGGATGTTACCCGTTAAATATGTAAAACTAATTGATAAGCGTGAAAAAAAGTTTATTGAAGTGACAAAACAATGTGTAAATCATGATTATTTATGCTATGACGATTTCTTGTCAGCGGGTAAAGTTTAAAGTTGGTGCAATGTGAGATTTCTGGAAATTCTCGCTTGCAAATTTGATTAGTAAGAAAATTAACCTACAATTTGACCTTCGTTTTTGTTTCTAGCCGCAATAAATTCGTCTTGTTCAGTAGACGAAATCGACTATTTTATAGACATCGACAATGTCAGGATTGAGGAAAATGTATTCATCGATTTTATATTACAAAAATCAGATCATCCCCAGTTCTGCTTAAAAATAAAGCACAAATTTAGTGATACTTGGATTGACCCACGCCTAGTTAAAATTGAAATTGACAGTAAGAAGCAGTACATACCAATAAAGAAATTGTGTAATAGTCATGAAACAGCTCTCTGTTACGAAGATTATATACTAGCAGGTAGCTATGTGTTTCGAAATAGTCGTGTTTAAAAATGATTAAATATTTAATTATAATTTTAATTATATTTCAGCTGCCTTACATTCAAATATAAGTTCTGCGGAAATTCATTGTTTTACCGATTCAGAAAACGTCATTATTCCTGAAGAAATATTTATGGAATTTATTCAACAATACTCATCAAGTCCACTGTTTTTTCTAAAAATACAATTTAAGACCGAAAGGATCGCAACAATTCCTAGGCTTAATAGTTTTTTGGTTATTGATAACCAAGAATTAAATGCCGAAGTAGCTATAGTCCTAGTTTTGTGTGAGTGATAATAAATTTTTTTTTTTATCTTTAAGGATCTAGAAACTCATTTGTGGCAGAGTCAGCAATCCCACGTCCTCTTGAAAAAGAAGAATAATGACAATCCATTAAAGCCATTAACACTCATTGAGCGAAGGGCGATCATACGAGAAGGTGTTAATTGTTTAGTTAAAAAGTTCGGGCAATACCCAACTGCAAATCAAAAACTCAATTTGGCAAATGCAATTGAATATTTGTTTCCCCAACTAAAATCAGATGGAGCGGTAAGTAAATATTTTATTGAATTTCAATTTCATATTTATAAAATATATTTCACGTTCAATATGATTTTTTAAATTCAGCTTATTATGCAACAATTATTCAAAATGAATTCAAACTACATGCAATTTGGAATTATATTTTTTATTATTCCTAATATTTTAACTTTTAGCTATTCTGAAAGGTGTTTATAGATAAAACATCTGATTATGAATAAAAACCTTACATTAATTTAATAACTTATTTTCACATTCAAGACATATTCAGAATAATACTTTGTACTTCATCTTTCCAATAATAGTTATTTGAATTTTGTAAATTTAAAAAAATTATCTCATTATGGTATAATAACTAACTAATTTCTTATTTAATTAAAACATTTATTAAAACATTTCTAACTGTTATGGAAAGAAGAATCACAATGCAATATACCAAATATATCCTTTGCAGAATTGCTATTGCTATATATTGGTGCAAAAATGCCTACTTTTATGTTGATTATAGGAAAACTATATTTACATGCTGTCTGAATTCATAATTATTAATTTGTTTAAAATATTTAGCCTGTATTACGATTTTTTTTTCAATTATAATGCTAGAATTTTATTAATTTATAGAAAATTCTGTATGACCCGAAAACCAACAAAGGTTTTATACCGAATAAATTAAGAAATATACAAGAAAAATATCGCCAAGTAGAAGGGATAAGAATCCGAAAACGAAAAACCACTGAACACGAAGAACATCGCGAAGATGCTATCATTGAAGTCGACAATGAGGATTTATTAATACTCAAACATGCAGATGTAAAGTTACAGAAAAATTTAATTAAAGAAAAGCTTTTATTAACAGGTGAAATTCGTTCAAAACTAATTGAAAAGGATTCCAATTACAATATTATTGAAAATTTACCATTTTTTTTCGTAGACCCAGATTTGGTAACTTAATTTAATATAAAACTAGGTAAAGAAAATATTTTATAATATCTTAAATTTTACAGATATTATTTGATTTTAATAACCGGTACAAAGAAAACGACAATTGCTTTTTCGAAAACTGGAGCCGATACGAGAAATTTATAGAAGTAGTGCTAAAGAACAGCAAGGCAATAGCAGAAACTGAAACCCAAACAGGTATGATGGAAATGAAAAATTAGATTCATTTTTGATCGGCAATTTTTTGAGATTACGTAACAATTATTTAAGATTAGTTAATCTTTGAAATTTGTCTGTGTATATTTGCTGTTAAATTTAGAAAAGTTGTACCTAACATTCAACAATTTAGGTTTATTGAATTTAACTTCATTAAATTTGATTAGTACTATCGAATCTTATCTGATAAAGCACAATTATCAATAATAATAAAACATTTCAATTTCTTTTATTGTAGATTGTGCTCCATCTTTGGAAAAAATATTTTGCCTTATAAAATTATGTCCACAAACAGCTAATGGAAAAAGTTCTAAAAAATTACCACGAGTGAGCATCGAGGGAATGAAAAGTCGTTTAATTGTATTTAAGCCGGTAAGTTCCATATGTATTCATTAAAAATATATTTTATATCGAATTCCGTTTTGTATTATGAACATTCGGAGTAAATAAAATCGAGTTTATGTAGTATATTAATACAATTCAACGTTTAACATTACAGCTAAATTCAACTGAATCAGAATTACTTGCTGAGGAATATTCTAATCCATATATAATAGCGACATGTTCAAATAAATTATCAGTTTCTAATTACTTTATTAATATTGAGAAACGTTTACTATCTGTACCGGAAGGCTTTTCTGTTCTCCAAACATTCGACTTACTATTCAAATGTCACTATATTTTCAATCAAAACTTTAATCAATATCTATCTAATTTTTGGAAGTTAATTTCCAAGATGTATTATAACTTTGAAAATATTAAAACAACACCAATCGTCGATGAAGTAATAAATAAATTCCACTGCTATAAAGACGATATATATAAACTATAATTCGAAATATTAATTAAGCTAAACAAAACTAAATACTATTTGTTTATAATTAAGCTAACTAACAAACTTAAAATTTTTGTATACTATTTATTTATGTTTATTATAAGGATTTGAATTTACATAAATCATTCAAATAGTTATAACCAGTGACAATGAAATATTTTTGTTTTATATGTAATAAGGAGTTTGATACTCAAACAAATATTATTTTTCATTTAAGAAGTGTTGAATTTATTTATGAAAATTCAAACACTCAAATAAAATGTATATGTGATCGAAATTGTACTGCCTGTTTTCAAACTTTTAGTGGTCTAAGACGACATATCAAAACTCATTTTGCTGATGCCAATATCACACAAAATAATTATGAGAATAAAAATAATTTAACGACGAGTAATATGATTCCTGAAGCTTCTCAATCCTACGCAGTTCATGTAGATAAAACTGTACCAAGTTATTCATTTAGAGATGAGGTTAAAAATTATTTTGATAATTTAAGTTCGTTAGGCCTCTCAGAAGCTATAATAACCGAGCTAAGTTTATCAACAAAAAAACTAGTCACCGGTGTTGCCAATGAGTTTGTAACTAATCGTAAAAATAACTTAACCGATCAACATACAGAAAATACAGTTTCCAATATTTTAGATGAATATACTTCGTTATATAAACGTCGTAAGCAGATAGAAATCCGAGAAGATATAATATTACCACAATCAATTTCAATTGGTAATCGTTGGGAAATGCGATATAGCAAAAACTTGAAGCTGTATAGAAAAGTATGTGTACAAAATGTATTTCAATATGTATCAATACTGCAATCTATTACTAAAATGTTTAAAAATTCCAATTTTCGAGAACAATATTTCAATTTTAATAAATCACATAAGTGTAATGATAGTTTTTATGAGAAACCTTGTTGTGGAAGTACTTTTCAAACATATAAAGCGTTATTAAATGATAGATACGCTGTAATGTTACAAATTTATTATGACGATTTTGAAATTGTGAAAGTTTTGGGGACGAAAACCGTTGTTCATAAGATAGGAGCAATTTATTTTACTATTTGCAATATGCCACATGGTTTTAATTCTAAACTCGATCACATATTTCTAGTCTCACTGTTTTATGTTAATGATCTTCAGGGAGATTTTAATTTAAATAATGTGTTGGAGCCAATAATAAAGGATATTAAAATTTTAGAAACTATGGGTATTGATATTGAAGGTTATGGAATACTCAAAGGGATATTAATTAATTTAGCACATGATAATCTAGCCGCAAACGATATCTTAGGATTTGCAAAATGCTTTTCTTCTGGAAATTTTTGTAGATTTTGTGAAATACCATTTGAAACTGCTAAAACTACCGTATCTGAAATAAAATCGATTTTGCGAACATCAGATTGTTCCGACATTATTAGGGAACAAAATCCCCATAAAGCAATACGGCTAAGCGAAACGAAAGGCATAAAAAGAGTTAGCATATTGAACTCTCTAAAATATTTTAACGTAATAGAAAATTGCAGTGTTGATCTAATGCATGATATCCTGGAAGGATGTGCAGGAATTGCTATGAAATATCTTTTAGCCTTTCTCATATCAAATAAACTAATAACATTGCAAGTCATAAATGAAATAGTATCATCGTTTGATTATGGTATTTTGCATAACAAATATAAACCATCTATTATAAATTTTGAACGAAGTAATTTAGGGCAATATTCCAGTCAGTCGTTATGTCTAACCATACATTTTCCTTTCTTATTCGGACATCTTTATAAGCAAGAACATGAAAAACAGTGGTCACTTATAATAACGTTGCTCCAGATTTTAAATGTCATTTTTGCTCAAAAAGTATCACTGAAAGAGATTAGAGAATTGGAAGAAAATATTGAAGCACATTTATCTTGTGTTGTGAAAATTTTCAATAAAAGTCTAACACCAAAGCAACATTTATTGACTCATTATGGTACTATTATTAGGAAGATGGGTCCGATAATCAATTTATGGACTATGCGTTATGAGAGCAAACATCGGTATTTTACAAGACTTAAACCTCAAAATTTCGTTAATGTTTGCAAGACATTAGCTTATCGGCATCAGCAAATGATTTCTTATAAATGGGCAAACCTTAACCTATCACCAGTATTTGTACATAACAAAAAACCTAAAAAGATTACTGTTAACGGTAAATATGTCAACCATTTTTCAGTATTTACGAAGAATCTATATTCATTAACATTTTTAAAACACGAATTTTACTATAAAATTGGTTTTTATTTGATGACTAAATTAGAAGAATCAGAAATATTATTTTATGAAATCAATGAAATAATTAAAAATGAGTCTGACTACTTTTTTATTTGTTCAGAATTCCAAGTGCAGTATGATTTCTTTCACAACAGTTTTGAGTTGATTGAGAAAATCAAGGATGATATTTTAATCCCATACAAAAATTTAAAAATTAAGCAAAGTTTTGAAAAGAAATATTCAAGAAGAAATAATAAACCTTATATTTTTAAATATAATCTTTCAAGATATGTGTTTGAGGTGTAATACTAGAATTTGTATGAACTAAAATAAAGAATTTATAATTTGAATATGTATATTGTTTTATTTTTATTATTAACATGAGAGCAAACAGCAATTAATCACATTTTCTTATACATCAATACATTTAAACTGAATGCACGTTAGATTTAAAAATTCAAATGCTGGATAGATTAAACTAAAATCCATGACAGCATTTAATTTTAAATTTAATTTTGGACCAGAATACAATTCAAATTGAACAATAATTTTTTAATGCATTTTTAGTTAAATTTTAATGCAAAGTTTAAATTAAATTTAAATATTTCATTACATCGAAAACTAGTCAAATTTACATTTAAACATTTAAAGTCAAATTACATTATTAATAAACTCAAATACAACATTTATTTTTTATTTTTGCTAACATTACAATTAAATGTTACTTTAAACGAAAATATTTAAATGCAGAGGTAAGTATTACAATTTAATGTAAAAATACATTGGACCTATATGTAATGCATCTTGCATTGCATATGTACGAAAATTGAGTGTGTAGCACCATTGGATTCAGCGTACTCGAATTAAGTTTACCTCCTAGGTGCCCAGCTTGTCACTTTTTCCAACTAGCAGATTGATGATCAACGTATTGAAGTTGTTGTTATTGTGTGTTGTTGACTTCTCGTTGAGGACGGTGAGTCCACCGTAAGTAACTCGAGCTTAAAAGAAGGAGTTATCGATATTAAAAAACTAGTTTAAACCATATAAAGAAATGGCTCAAAACAAAATAATTCCAATGCAATTCTCCACTTAAAAATTCACATCAGAATAAAAATATAATTTATGTGGGATTTCATGGGCTTAACAAATTCGTTAATTACAAATTCGAGAATTTAGTGACTTTTTATAAAGTTTTTCTTTCAGGACCCGTGTTTGTCACTTTTTGCAAAATTTGGCTTGTAACTTTATACCAGAAAAGTCTGACGGAAATCATTTTTAATGATTTTGATTCATGTTTATTACAGTAATTTAAGTAGTCCGCCGATTTATTTGGTCCTCCGGTAGGCCACAGGTACCTAGTATAATATTAAAGATTATGTTATGTGTCCTAACAAAGACGAAAGTCTTAACTAACGGAAATAGACTTAACTAATGCCGCAGTCACTGACTTTCCTTCAGCATTTGTGTTACAAATAAGCTTCTACAATACTTTTTTAATTTCATTGAAGCGCGACTAGCGATGCCATAAAATAGATATCCGCTGTTTATGTTTTAGTTTGTATATCCATAAATAAAAACATTCATAAGCTAATCACCAAAACTAACTATATTGTACCATCAACTAAAATTTCATCATAAATTTTATCATCTAAATATCTGATCTATAAATAAAGTGGACATTCATCAATGCGATAAAAATTCAATTTTAGTGCAATGTTAACTGTTTAGTACAATGTTAACTAGTCAACAATTTTGTGTAGTACAAATATTCTGGGTCCGCAATTCAATTTTTTGTAATGTTTTGTTATAAACGAAAACCTAGAATTGGTGTGCCAACTGATTTCAAACATGTTCAATCGATTACCATTAATCCAACGACGGGAAAATTTTATGGATTGCCGAAGGAATGGGAAACAATATTAAAAAATAAGGTGGGAATCTATAAAAAACTTCCAACTCTTGAAACTGTTTTAAAAGATGGTCATTTCTATAACTATCTACCGGGTGACACTCCAAATACCGATGGGACTGCTAGATGTAAATGTAGACCACATCGAAAATTAAAATCTCGAGAAGAAATCTATTCTGAACTCAGTGCTATGTGCAATTTAAATGATCCGTACGATCGTTTTGAAATAGTAAATAAATTGAACCAAGATTATTCAGGCACCGTGTATTCGGCGCGTAATTTCGGTAGCGAAAAAATGTTTACTATTAAAGAGATCGATATGGGTTCTAAAACCTATAGAAACACGCCGAAAGAGTTCAATTTGAATGAGTTGAAAATTTTACGTAATTTTAATAGTCACGCAAACTTGATCAATTTCATCGATTCGTTTTGGAGCCACTCGGTCGAACGGTTATGGATTATTGTGGAATATATGCAAGGTGGCCCATTAACGAATGTTATCACAGAAACTATAATGAATGATAAACAAATAGCGGCGGTAGCAAGAGAAATTCTACAAGGAATTAGTTTTTTGCATTCAAAAAATATATTCCACAGGGACATACGCTCAGATAATATACTATTTGGACTCGATGGGACGATCAAATTGACTAATTTTGCATTATGTGCAATTATTGAAGAGAATAGCATATTCAATATTGCAGTTGGATCCCCATTTTGGATGGCACCTGAGGTTGCAGCACAAAATCATTATGGTGTTAAGGTTGATATATGGTCCTTGGGTATAACAATTACTGAAATGATTAACGGTGAACCCCCTAATTTTGGACTAGAACCATTGCTCGCAATGTGCTTAATTGCAACAAAAGGTAAACCGACGATTGAGGGATTTGATGCGCTTTCACCAAATTTTCAAAATTTTCTTGATTGCTGCCTTGAAATCGATGTAGACCGTCGAGCCTCAGCAGCAGAATTACTAACGCATTTGTTTTTGGAGAATTGCGCTGAACTTCAAACACTGATACCGTTAATTACCTATACAAATACAATCGTACAAGGTAGTTAAGATTAGTTTTAAAATTATTATTAAATGTAAATTTATCTTATACAAATATTACAATAAATAAATAAATAAAATTAGTTTTCTTACGGCGTCACCTTGGTAAAAAAAACAGCTTAGCTTTGAATTTGTCATCGATACACGGGAAAGTTTCAACCGTATTTCTTTTGCTTGTTACTGAGCCATGTACAATTCCGTTGCTTTCCGACTTTAATCGGGGAGCAATAGAATTCTCTTTCGAATATCCTTCCAGCAGAAAAACGGATTTATTTCGCTAAAGGAATTCAAATTACCTACCAAAAATTAATTTAGATAAAATTCAACAAATTTTTGTTGATTTGTTATCATGGAATATTGGACAATCGGATACAATATAAAAGAAATTACTTTGGCTTGACAAATAGTTGGGGCGGGTAAGTTTGTAAAAGTGTAAGTTTGAACCTACAGCCTAGTTTCTTTAAATAATTAATTAAATAAATCAATTTTGTCTTCTAAAATTAGAAGCGCTGGCATATGAAATAATAGTGCGTTAATTTTTTACCTTTTGTAAATCTTCACATATAACAAGTATAGTTATCGCATCGGGCCTATATTATAAAAAATATATAATATTACTTGTAATTTATTTATTTGGCATTCAATAATTTGTTTCAAACATTTGTATATAGATTATTATTCTCGTTCCAAATTTTTACGCGCCGCTAATATCAACGGTTTCAATGAACGAAGCTCAGCACAATTTCCTAAGAATGGATGTTTCAATAGTTCGGCAGCAGAGGCTCGATGATCTACCTCCACTTCAAGACACAGATTAAGAAAGTTTTGTAATTGTGGTGATAACTTATCGAACCCGTCAATTTTCGGTTTTCCGATTGTCGTAATTAGGTAAAGGGCACGCAATGGTTCCTGTTTAAAATACGGTGGCATTCCATTAATCATTTCCACGATTGTAATACCTGTCGACCAAATATCTACTTTAACCCCATACTTTTTACGGGTAACTACTTCCGGTGCCATCCAAAATGGCGTTCCTACCATTGTACTACGTTTACTATTTCCCTCGATATTTGCACAAAAACCAAAATCTGTCAGTTTCACTGAACCATCAAGACCTAGAAGTATGTTATCTGATTTAATATCACGATGAATTAGATTTCTGGAGTGTAGAAAATTT
Source organism: Tipula vernalis (assembly GCA_958295665.1). NCBI lineage: Eukaryota > Metazoa > Arthropoda > Insecta > Diptera > Tipulidae > Tipula > Tipula vernalis. The sequence goes on along the minus strand of OY282559.1, from coordinate 182,380,176 downwards.
ATTCCTTGCAACACTTCTTGGGTAATGGCTGCTACTTGTTTTTCATTCATCACCGTTTCAGTAACAACATCGGTTAATGCGCCACCATCCATATACTCTAGGATAACCCAAAGCCTTTCGATTGAGCTTATCCAAAATGCCTCTAAGAAATTGACTAAATTTTTATGATTAAAATCCCGTAAAATAACTATCTCATTTAAAATTAACTCTTTCGATGATTGTTTCTCCATATCAATCTCTTTGATCGCCACCATTTTATTTGTAACAAAGTTATTCGCAATGTAAACCGTTCCCGAAGCACCTTTTCCCACCTCCTTCACAATTTTAAGTTGCTTGTTCGGATCACTTAAATTACAAATTTGATTGAATTCCTTATATACTTCGTCACTAGTTTTTGATTTGCGTTTTGTTCGCACCACCGTTTTATTATTTAGTTCACTTGTTAAACAATCGTCCGATGATGATTTTAAGCTTAACCGTTTTATCACCTCGGTTTCCTCATTGATTTCTTGTTGCGTTGCCAACGGTTTGAAAACACCTTCTTTTTTCGTACACATCGAATAATTATAAAATTTCACCACTTTTAACACAGCATCCGGATTTTGCGATTGCTCCAATGCACTTAACTGAGTATTTAATATACCCTCCCATTTTTTCGGTAATCCTTTTAATTTTCCAGTCGATGGATCAAATTTTACAGAAACATCATGTTTAACGTCGGTTGGCGAGCCAACAGATACTTCGGATGGTGTTTTCTTTGGATTAAACAATTGAAGAAAATTCATAATTTTTGTTATTTTATTTTACTTCTTTTCTGGTAAATGCGGAATCCAATATACAAATGTACATTCGATAAACGAGCTAACTACAAATGGTTTAATATATAAATTTATCTCGGGAGTGGTAAATATGTATAATTTACTATAAATAACAAATAAATTTCCAGAATTTATATGATAAGGAAAAAAATTACAAATTTCAATTAGTCAACGACTGCATTACGTTAAATATTCCAATCAGCAATGAGTAATTCATATAATTTTTTTAATAATTACGTACTTCTAATATAGCAAAGATTAACAAAGCTAACATTTTTATAATAATATATTTTTGCTACAGAATTTCCATTGGAATATTTTAAATCTTTTCGAAATAGCCTCCTAATCGTGTTGTTCTAGTGAAAAGGCTAGACAAAGTGCAAATAGGTTTTATCTGTTTAAAAATGAGAGTCGAGCCAAATTTTAGTTTTTCTTTCAAAATTTTATTACAATTTGTAAAATTTTGTTGCAAATTTTACAAGAATATAAAGAAAAAGAAAGTTAAGTTGTTTACTGCAGTCTACTGTCTTGAATAGGTCGACTAGAAAAGATTAAACGTAAAACTGACCAATGATTCATTAAATCTATAGTGGTACATTAATAACAAGCCAATTTTACGATTGCAGCGTTCAGTTTGATCGACCGCTTTAAACTTCACACAGTATATTGAAACCTGAAGTAGTATTGAGCGAGTCATTTGGCAAAAGAATAAAAAAAAAAACTTCTTATAGCCGATTTAGACGTACCAACATTTTTTTCCCAACAAAAAATGAAGATATTAGTATATTACGATTTTCGTTTGTATGACAAGATCAAAAATATAATCAAACAAAATTTTGTTGGAAGTTTTGTTTTCTTTTTTTTCCAACAATGTTACTATAAAAACCAATTTGACTATAAAATATACTCGACCCGAGTATATTTTATAGTAACAAACAACAACAAACACAATAAAAATGGCGATTTGAGAAATTTTTATAGCGTTTTATTTTATTTTTTTAAAATTTTAGTAATAAAATAAAATTTACGTTCGAAAATTTTTCATTTCACGCGGAAAACCCATAGGTTAGGTTAGGTTAGGTTGGAGTGGCTGCTTACGCACACTTAGACCGGTGACGGTCCATTGTGATACCACAGGATGTATCCCCTTTTACTCCTATTGGAACCATTTCGAGCTACTTATGTAGCGTAAGACGTCCCGCACTTTAATGTTTTCGAGATCCGAGAGGCAGTCCATCCTGAACTTACCTAAGTGTTTGTGCCTTCTGAGAGCCAATGCTGGACACGAGCAAAGGAAGTGAACCAACGTCTCTTCCTCCTCTTCGTCCAAGCAGCTTCTGCAGAAGTCATTAGCCTCCAGACCCAGCCTTCTTGCATGTTCTCCAAAAAGGCAGTGTCCCGTGAGAATTCCTACGACCGTTCTTAATTCACGTCTTCGTAAGGATAATAATGCCCTAGTGCGCCCCAAGTCCAGCTTTGGCCAAACTTGTCTTGCAACTCTACAGGTGAGGGCGTTAGACCACCTTTCCCCCGCTGAGAATAGCGCCTGCTTCCCAAGTGCTTGTCTCAGCGCTGTGATAGGCCTCCCCAGACTTGCCCTTTCCGGTTGCAGCTGGAGAGTCGTACCATGCCTAGCAAGTTCATCTGCCCTGCAGTTCCCCATGACGCCCGAGTGACCTGGGACCCAGACTACCTGGATGTTGAAATGCTCACCCATCTCATTTAGAGATGAGTGACAACTCAACGCCACCCGTGACGCCAAAGACACCGATTCTAACGACCGGATCGTCGCTTGACTGTCCACATAGATTGTGATATCGTCTGAGGATAACACATTATGCTTCAACCACGTCATGACCTCCTCAATCGCTACGACTTCAGCTTGGTACACGCTGCAGTAATCAGGGAGACGAACAGAAATATTTACATTTAATTTGTCACAGAATACTCCAGCTCCTACTTTGCCGTCTAGCTTGGAGCCATCTGTGAAGAATTGCAACGCTTCGGTTTCCAATAACGGTCTATCCCTCCAGGATTCCCTTGAAGGGAAGGAGGTCCGAAATCGCTTCTCGAAGCGTAGAGTAGGTTTAATGTAGTCAAGATTCGCCAGCTCATCCTTCAACGATCTGACTATAGTAGAGTGTCCTATACAAAGACACCTCCACTGAGAGACGGCTGCAAGTCGTACAGCCGTATTTTCCGCCATCTGTTTGCCAAAAATGTCGACCGGAAGAAGGTGCAACATAACCTCTAAGGCACTTGTCGGTGTCGACCTCAATGCCCCGCTAACAAGCATACAGGCCGTTCTTTGCACTCTCTCAATGTTACTTTTGTAAGTTACCTTATCCAGAGCTGGCCACCAAACACCCACCCCGTACATGAGTACAGGTCTCACTACGGCGGTGTAGAGCCAGTGTACCAGCTCCGGCTTCAGACCCCATCTATGACCAATGGCGTTCCTACAGGAGTACAAAGCAATAGTAGCTTTGTTTATTCTCTCCAACATGTTGGGCTTCCAACTAAGCTTACTGTCCAAGATAATGCCCAGATATCTAGCTCTATCAGTAAAAGCAAGTCTCGTGCCATTTAAGGTAGGAGGGACAACTACCGGGATTTTGTATTTCTTAGTAAAGAGTACCAGCTCTGTCTTGAACGGGTTAATACCAAGTCCACATTTGCCAGCCCATTTCGTAACGATGGTAAGCGCATTCTGCATTACGTCTACAATCGTGCCCAGGAATTTCCCGGTAACAGCTAAAGCTACGTCATCTGCGTACGCGATAACTCCAATACCCTCTCTCTCCAATTCAAGTAGTAACCCGTTTACCACTATGTTCCAGAGAAGAGGGGACAGAACCCCCCCCCCCTGCGGAGTTCCCCTAGTTACTCGCCTCTTGAAGGTGGAATCCCCCAACTTCGAGCTAACAATCCTGCTTCCCAGCATATAATTGATTAACCCTATCAGAGGAACGTCCACCTCCAAAAATGACAATCCCTCCTTGATTGCCTCCGCTTTCACATTATTAAAGGCGCCTTCTATATCCAGGAAGGCCACCAAACAGAATTCCTTCGAATTAATCGATTTCTCAATCGTAGACACCAAGGCGTGCAGAGCCGTGTCCACAGATCTACCCTTTGTGTACGCATGCTGAGACGATGCCCACTTCCTGGCACCAATTTTATCTCTGATGTATACATCCAGCAGCCTTTCCAAGGTTTTCAAAAGAAAGGATGGTAGAGTTATTGGTCTTAGGTCCTTAGGATAGACATGTGAGCTTTTCCCCGCTTTCGGTATGAACACCACATTGACCTCCGTCCAGTACCTAGGAATATAGCCCAGCTTCAAACACCCTTTGAATATAGCTTCCAGGTAAGGAAGAATAATTACTGAGTTGTTTTGAAGTTCCGGTGGTATAATTTGATCCGGACCAGCGGAAAACCCATAATTTTGCCCATAAAAAAATTATGGTATGACGAAATTTTGTTGTATACTTTTCTCTTTTTATCGCGTGTACATTTTTTTGTATTGCGTGTAGCTCTAAGTGCCAACAAAAAAAATGTTGGGAAAAATGTTGGTACGTCTAAATCGGCTATTAATGGATGCCGGTAGATTTGCCTTTATCCTTGGCAGAACCAATGCCTCCAGATAATTATGCGACTGTTGCTATCCTCTTTTGTTTGATTTTTAATATCCGCTACTCTCCTGCTAGTTTCCGCTATCGAATCCCGATACAGATTGATTTTTTCATAATCATAAGCTCATCAGTTCGAAACTGGATTGAATTATCTTACAATCTTCGGAACATACTCGTATTAAAATCATATAATTAAATAAATAGAATTACGTCTATTAGTCGGTTTCGTTGAATTACTGTTCGTAAATACTAATATACTTCTCGTGTTAATCGAAACACAATTAAAATGGTCTAACCACCGGTAGCATATTAGATATTACATGAATTAATTAATATTCAACAAAAAATTAATAAAGTAAAAATTAGCGTACACAGAAATAGAGCTGAGTGAATATTGTGAAGAAGAAAAATTGTAAGATAATTCATCTGTATTAGTTATGATTCGCTAATACTTAACGCACAGCACATTCTGTATATATAGAATGTAAATTGTGGTATAATCAGTCCAGTCGCCGCGGCCTGATGAGAAGATTGATTTGTTCATAATCATAAGCTCATCAGTTCGAAACTGGATTGAATTCTCTTACAATCTTCGAAACATATTAAAAATCAATTAACATAGATTTACATTCTTTAAAAAAAATGATTTTCTGAACATTTAGCACAACTTACTTCCTTGTTATCTATTTTGTGGTTAAATAATTGGCATTTGAAACAACGTCTTAAATTCACATGTTCCATCACAAAGTGCGCGTCCAAGCTGATATTGATGTATCTATTCACCATTTTTTTAAAAGTTGCACCATTTGTTTGCACAATCAGGTTCCATTTTTCATTGATTTGTCTTTTATTCAATATCTTAATGTCGATCGTATCATCAATAAAAGAATTTAATGATATAAGTTCTTCTTTTAGTTGTATATCATTATAGCTCGAAACTAGACCCTTCAGATTATAGTGGGTTTCTTCATTGCTGTTAGACCCGCTGTATATTCATCTCTAAGTTTTTTTTTGCGTTTCTGCCGCTATTTCCCTACTGTGGTTACTACTTTGCGTTTTTATGATGATTTCTCCTACCTTAATGATATTTACTGATGTAATTGGTATCTTTAATTTTGTGGTGCTAATTTGTGTTCTAACCGTCAGTTTAGTTAATTCACTTGATTGATTGTTTTTTGGCTTTATTATTATTGCGATGTGTTTTTTTAGCCTGTTTAGTGTTTTTTTAGGACCTCAGCGTAGGACATCGTCCTGGTACCAGTGTCAATTCGTTCTTTATATAGATTCATCTAGCTTTTTGACTCTACAATTCATTTTTTCTATCACTTTATTTCCCATTTGAGGGAACCTGGCTTTTACCATACTTTTAATAATTTCTTTCTCACTTTCACAAAACCATAAAATTTCATTTTCGGCGATTTCTTTCAGTTTTTTATAAAGCTTGTCATCTACATTACATCATCTTATGTGGTATCAATTGTTGCAGAACCCATCACATTATAACTTTGTCGTTTTCTTTGACCGTCCGCTTACATTCTTTGCATAAGTTTACTGTTTCTGAACATCACATTTGGGAATATTATTCACAAAATGGGTAACTGACCCAAGAAAGCTTAATTATTTGGAAATGAATATTTAATAATTAATTATTAAAATAAATAGTATAGTTTATTGTTGTTTTTTATCTTTTTTATTTGTTCGATATCATTCAGAACAAGATTAACCCACTGGAATGCTATCCAACGAATGACACAACTATTCTGGAAACGATCGCATCTGGAGTATCTAACCTCCATGCAAGCTCGCGTTAAATGGATTACTACCAAGGATAATCTAAAAATTACTGATGTCATCCTTGTTTTAGAAGAAAATCCGCGAATCAATCAAAGGAAGATGGGTAAAATTGTAGAAGTGTTTCCCGGAAATGATGTACGAGTTCGTGTTGCTGAAATACTTACCAGTCAAGGGAAAATCCGATGCCTCCTACCTGTAAATTGAAATCTGGCGATATCCAAGGGGGCCGAGAGGTTCGATGTCATTCTTCAAATTAAACTATTTTTGATTATATTTCTATCTAATTTACAGATCATTATTATTATTCATAAAAAAACTGAAGATTGGATGTCCATTCAGCTTGAACCTAAAAACAAAATAATGAATTTATACCTGAATTGACATCTAATAATTTGTACGTATCTTGATAATCTGCATTGCCACAGCTTTGATACGATAATTCTGAAACAAATTACATTATAAATTTAATATTATATAATTTAAATAATAGTTTACTTAGCTTAATAGTTATTTGTAATCAGTTATTTGTATCCTACATATAACTTTAGCACTGTATAAAATTAATGTTGTTCATAGAATCACTAATGTCAATAATGATAGTAGATTTAAAACGTAATTAATTATAGTTGGTGTATTGGTATAATTTGTATATAATTTGCAATTTTTGTTTTTTACATCATTCCATTTTTGAGAGGTACAGTGATTACATTAACAACAAAACATTGAGTATAAACAAACCAAATTAATTGAATAAAAGCAATTGTAATTGTAATCAGCTGAGTCGCCATTGTTTTATTTTCATCATCGATAAGCTTTTATTGTACAGCCAAGCCGAAAAACAGTCCACTCATTTTGCGCGACACGAGGAGATTTGCAACACATTCTGGAAGCATGTAGCGCTGTCTAACGGAAGCTGATAAATATACATTCAAGGACATACATACCGTAGTACCTGGAATAAAACGAAGAAGAACGTAAGTGGATTTTTATTAAAAACCTATAATCTAAATTTAAACCGATTAATTGTATCATAAATCGTACTAGTGCAATATTTAATCCAATTATACGTTCGCGTTGTTGCCGTACAATTATATTGATTCTTTTTCAATAACATCGATTATTAAATTGTGATTACTTAAGTGTGAACTAGTTGTTAACATTACTGATACTCAATAACCACGTGCAACCGTTCCGGACATTTTATCTAACGATTACACAAGATACCAAAGTGAACAGTGTTGTGAAAAATTAGAAGTTTTATTAATTAGAAGTTTTATAAGATTAGCAATTAGAAGTTTTAATAAAACGGCGATCTAGTATCAAAGAATCGCTGACCAAAATAGTTCGATATGCCATCGCCCAAAATGAATTTGAGGGTTATCAACTGGATATTGAATATAGATACATTATTGTTAGAATTCAATGAGATTAAATAAGCTATCTCTGAAGTCAATCCAGACGATGAAGGTCAACAAGACGAGTTTGAGGACCAATATTACAACGCTGTCGCCGACTTAAATAAATTGATTCGCAAGGCAAACTTGGCTGTCGGGAATATGTCTGTGGACATGAACAACACGCAAGGAGAGCAAACTCGGATTTCCAACGCCGAAGTAAAGCTCCCAAAGAAAAATATAGTTCCATTTTCTGGCAGTTATCAAGAGTGGCAATGATTTTTTGATTTGTTCGCATCAACAATTCATGAAAATCCTAACCTCCATCCAGTGCGGAAGTTTTAATACCTAAAGGGGCTCCTAAAAGGCCAAGCGGCAAACTTTTTAAAGCCTCTTTCAATCTCAGTTGCCAATTATATTGAAGCGCTAAATAAGCTGAAGACCCGGTATGACAGGAAGCGGAATATGGTACAATACTTCATCAAAAGTTTCGTCGAGATACCTACCATCCATAATCCAACATCCACTCAAATTAAAAGATTAATGGATACCGCGGACGAAGTGATTCGTGGATTAAAGGCTGTCGGACCAGAAGCAGAGACTCGAGATCCGTGGCTGGTGTATCTTATGCTGCAGAAGTTGGACGAATAAAGTAGAGAGAAACGGGCTACTGAAACTGGACTCATCGAATCTCCAACATGCCAGGCATTAATTGAGTTTCTGATGAAACCAGCAGATGCCTTAGGTCAGTTAGATTAGGTTTGGGTGGCGGTCCACTAGGACCAGGCATAGACACAAAAATGGTCCGTAGCCATACCACGAATAATTGTTTCCTCCAACTCATTGGAACCATTTTGAGCTGTTAACAAAGCTCTGGATACTCCTGACGTCCATCCTACAGAGGTCCGTTAGGTCTTTGAAGAGGGGTGCCCCTAGAAACTTTAGTCTGTTTCGTGCCAGACGAGGGCAGGTGCAAAGAAGATGAAGTACTGTCTCCTCCTCCTCTTCGTCCTCGCAACTACAACAGTAGTCATGTGAGAATACACCAAGTCTACTCGCATGCTTCCCTATGAGACAGTGGCCCGTAATCACTCCAACAACCACACTGATCTGACCTCGCTGAAGTGAGATCTGCTGTTTGGATCTCGCCAAGTCCAACTTTGGCCAGACCTGCCGAGTTATTACGCAAGAGGTGATGCTTGACCATCTGTCATTCGTCAGCTTGCTAGCTTCTTCCTGAAGCAGCAGTTTGCATACCGCAAGTGGCATTTCAATATTCTTTCTGCTTTCTGAGAAGTGGCCCGATGTACCACGTCGAGCCAGTTCATCGGCGTTTATATTCCCTGTACTTATGAAATGTCCTGGCACCCATAAAATGTGGTTGTTGAACTGATCTGTCATCTCCTGTCATCTCTGTCATCAGCAGGTGCCTTAGATGCAGCATTAAGTTGTACTCGAAAAACTGGTACCCAAGTTAAGGCTGCACCGAAATCTTTCACTAGTGTTGTTGCATCATGTGCGGTTTGTAAAGATAATTACCACCCTTTATTTCAGTACCCTAAATTTAAAGAATTGACAATCGAGGAGAGACTTTATGAAAACCGACAACCGCTGTTTCAGCTGCCTAAGCAAGACACATAGAGTAAATCAATGTCATTCGAAAAAAAGATGTCACATATGCAAAGGAAAGCATAATTGATTACGGCATCTCGATACCAAGGTCGACTGTTTGCCCAATGAAATCGAACCAGACAATACCAATCATCCGGGACCTTCCCAAAATTTCCTAACAAACAATTATCCGCCATCAGTAACCTCTCAACCATTGATTTCATCATATACCAATTCAATCCATCAACCAGCAGTGTTACCTAGCGCTACAGTGCGTGTTCAAGGGAACGGCGGCCAGCATCAATTATATCGAGTTTTACTCGACTCTGGTTCACAGACTTCGTTCATAACTGAAACTCTCGTCCAAAAGTTGGGTCTAAACCGTAGACATGGAAGAATCTCCATTCAAGATCTCGCTAACCAGAAGCTGATCACTACACGTGGGATAGTTGAGATTATTGTATCACCATAAAGAATACGATTTTGTGAAAAATCAGGGCATTCCACCACGGCCATTAGCTGTCACATGCATAAAATCGACAACTAAAATCGATTTACTTTTTGGGACCGACAAGTTTTTTGAAATCCTTAAACCAGAACAATTAAGAGATTCTACAAGGAAGATTTACGCTCACAACACTCATTTCGGCTGGATTGTTATTGGGAATTGGGCACATAGAGACGGATCCAGTCAATGCAATACTATGGTGGATAACAGCACTCTAGAGAAGCACCTAAGAAAATTCTGGGAGTGTGAAGAGGTGTTTAACAGTGCACCATTATTACCTAAAGACCAGATTTGTGAAGAGCTGTTCCAAACCACCACCAAGAAATTACCAGATAACCATTTCATGGTGAAGTTGCCGTTCAAATCTAAAAGATGTCAGTTAAAGGAGTCATTAAATATTGCAGTGAAACGATTGTACGTTGTAGAGAGGAAACTGAATCGAGAGTCTGAATTTGTTTATCTGCCGCACCAAGCAGTTCTAAAGGAGACATCCACCACCACAAAGTTACGCGTGGTATTCGACGCGTCCGCCAAAAAATCATCAGGGTTTTCATTGAACGACAATTTGTTAACCGGGCAAACGCTGCAAAACCTGATCGGAGATATTCTGCTAAGATTCCGAACCCACCAAATAGTTTTCTCTGCAGATGCGGAAAAGATGTATGGCCAAATTTGGATTCACCCTAACGATTGTCGTTATCAAAGGATAGTATGGCGCAAAACTGCGGATGAAGCCATCAAGCATTATGAATTGAAGACATTAACTTACGGTATGTCTTCGGCAACATATTTGGCAAATAGGGTCATAAAACAAATTGCTGTCGATAATGCTAATCGATATTCCAAGGCTTCTCAGACTTTACTGAGGGACATGTACATCGATTATTTGCTAACCGGAGCAAGTGACGAACCTGAACTAATTCAATTGGCTAAGCAGATTTCCCAGCTCCGTAAATGTGAAACTTATATATCCACGCCAAAACCATTATCCGAAGATCAAAAAGTTAAGGTATTGGGGTTACAATGGCAACCAATAAGCGATACATTCACGTACCACCTCATAAAGAAAGATAAAATACCGACCACGCGATATTATCTGAAGCTAGTCGAATCTTCGACCCACTGAGAGTGAAAATGGTCGAGACAAATGGTTGAAAAATCGAGATGAAATCTCCGAAATATAAATTTTGAAGATACTCCGATGGCTGTGCATGAATCAAGCAGAATGTCAATTGCACGGATTTTGCGATGCTAGTGAAATTGCATTCGCAGCGTCAGTCTATCTTCGCACTGTTTACAACGGCCAAACTGTCACCGCATTGATAGCAACTAAGACGAAAGTTGCACCCATAAAAAATATTTCACTGTCACGACTCGAATTAAATGGTGCCTTGCTTCTATCCATTAATGAAACACATCAAGTCAGTCTTCAATTTTACAGATACGCAATTATTCTGTTAGACTGATTCTAGCATTGTGCTGGATTGGTTGTCAGATCACCCACGACAATGAAAGACTTATGTGGCAAACCGAACCAGCGAAATCTTAGAAATATTACCACAAAGACAAATTGCGGCACGTCACATCCAATCTCAATCCGGCAGATTGTGCAACATGGGGATTAAGCCCAAATGAATTAGCAAATCATCTTCTATGGTGGATTGGACCTGAATTTTTGTTAGCAGAACTAGAATATTGGCCAGATTTCCAGTAACCAGAAACGAGCAATCTAGAACGTCGAGAGAAAATGCAGGTTATGGTCGCTATATGTCCCGATGCATCACAATCAGTCATCAACATTCTGAGAATAATCCGAAATTTTATTAAGAGGTACTTTAGTAAGTGAAAAGCATCTTCGAGAATTACCGTGAGCTATGAGTGGCGAGATGCAGAGGCCGAAATATTAAAATATACTCAGAAGCAACATTTTAAAGAGGAAATTCAAGCCATTGAGAAGGGTAATCCTGTAACACCGAAGAGAACGCTTAAGGCAATAAATCCACTTCTGGACGATAGAGGATTGCTACGAGTAGGTAGCCGCATCGCAAGAGCTGTTGTACCTTATCATACTCTTCACTCGATAATGTTGCCCTCAAAATCCGCGATTACGATGAAGCTGGTCATCAAATACCATATAAGCAATTTATATTGTGGGGCAGCGTTGCTACTAAGTATCCGTATTCCGTAGGAAATTCTGGATCATCCATGGTAGAAATTTTATAAAATTAACGATCCGGAATTGTGTGAAGTGCATTAAACAACGACCACTAACTGAAAAGCAAATAATGGGCAACCTGCCAAAGGAAAGAGTGGAACTAATCCGACCTTTCCTGAAAATTGGCTTGGATTTTGCGGGTCATATTTGAGACAAGGACGAGGACAACGAGTTATCAAAACCTATATTTGTTTAATCATATGCTTAAGTACCAAAGCTGTCCACCTAGGACTAGTGGGAGATATGACAACCGACTCATTTCGCGCTGAACCGATTTTTTGCACGAAGAGGGGTCAGCACAGATAATGACACAAATTTCCAAGGCGCAAGTCACAAATTAAAAGAATAAAATTTATTCATTACATCCAATATTAACCTAATATCTAATCTTTAAGAGATACCAAGTTACGTGGCATTTCACCCCACCGCAGGCACCCCATCCTGGAATAATTTGGGAATCGGGCGTCAAATCGGCGAAAACGCATTTAGAGAGACTAATTGGAAGCCTAACACAAGAAGAGCTGAACACCTTGCTGGTACAGATTTAAGGGCTACTTAATTCTAGGCCATTATGTGCGCTATCAGATGATGAACGTGATCCATTAACCCCAGCGCATTTTCTCATTGGCCACCCTATTGTCAACGAGTATCTAACCTCAATGCAAGCTCGCGTGAAATAGACTACTACCAAGGATAATCTAAAAATTAATGATGTCATCCTTGTTTTAGAAGAAAATCCGCTAATCAATCAATGGAAGATGGGTAAAATTGTAGAAGTGTTTCCGGGAAATGATGGACGAGTTCGTGTTGCTGAAATACTTACCAGTCAAGGGAAAATCCGAAGACCCATCACCAAGCTTTGCCTCCTACCTGTTAATTGAAACTATTTTTTGATTATATTTGTATTTAATTTAAAGTTTATTATTATTATTCATAAAAAAAACTGAAGATTGGATGTCCATTCAGCTTGAACCTAAAAACAAATAATGAATTTATACATGAATTGACATCTAATAATTTGTACGTATCTTGGTAGTCTGCATTGCCACAGCTTTGATACGATAATTCTGAAACAAATTACATTATAAATTTAATATTATATAATTTAAATAATAGTTTACTTAGCTTAATAGTTATTTGTAATCAGTTATTTGTATGCTATATATAACTTTAGCACTGAATAAAATTAATGTTATTCATAGAATCACTAATGTCAATAATGATAGTAGATTTAAAAGGTGATTGACTATACCAAGCTATTAATTAAGCAATATGTACTTCATACTCGTACGTGTATTGGTATAATTGGTATAAAGCTGTTTATTGTGCACCCAAGCCGAAATACAGTCCACTCATTTTGCGCTCGGTTGAGACTATTGAAATTCGCCAGCTGTAAAAGCTGTGCTTTCCTGCGTGATTATCTACTCGGTCGCCAAAAACTGTTTTTCTGAATTTCCAGCTTCGAAATCATTCTAGTGATTAATGGATAAACAACTTTTATTTTGTTTGCTTTCTACTATTTCATTCTGCCAAAATACAAGGTATACAATATTGTAAATACAGTTTCCTAATTTCTTCGTTCAAATTTTCATAAGCCTTGAAATATTTAGAATCAACTTACCACAACGTTTTAAAAACTTTCGACATTTTGTTTTTATTTCCTTAATAAATTTTTTGTTCCTGTCTAAAATTTTAATTTCATAGATTTTAATTTTATCTTCTTACTTTGTGAATATGGCGAATTACAATGATTTAAAATTAAAAACGAATCATTTAACAACAACATCCTTCAAACGATTAAATTCTTTGAAAAAAAGTGATTTATTTGGTAGGGGGTTTGCAGATGCAACCAATGAAATTTACAAATTTGATGAACAACTAACTAATACTTGTCAGTGTCAAAAACCCCGTAAAGAATTAGACGGGCCTGATAAATTGGTTGATGTCGCACGCCCTAAAAAAGAGTATAGAGTTTCACGCTCTTCAGCAAAAATAAAAAAAAATAATCAATTCGCAGCGAGCGAAATTCGTGAATGCGCAGAACACAACAAGGAAGAAATGGGAGATACTAAAGAAGAATACCCTAAAGGGTCAAAGAAAAATGATTGTGACAAAGCTGCAGCCGTAGACCAATCCCTCGATCCGTTGACGGAAGCTCTTGAACAATTTGATCTTTTGAAGATCAACCGTGCAATGAGAAATGACTATTCCGATGTAGTACCTTTAGGGGAATGTCCCGAGCCGGCGAGGGAAAAACTTTCCCGGTTTGATGTTATGAAAAGTGATCAGGCACTAATGAGAAATGATTGTTCCAAATTATCACACGTAGATGAAAGCTCGGATCCGTCACGGCAAACTCCTAAACTATTTGATGTTATTAAGACAAGGAAAAATTGTTTTAAGGTACCTTTAGGTGAATGCCCCGAACCGCCCAGGCAAGCACTATTTGATGTTATGAAAAACAATCAGTCAATGATGAAAAAAGGTTTTTTTAAAGAGACAACTGTAAATGAGTGTCTCGATCCAGTGAAGCCAGCTCTTGGACGATTTGATGTTATGCAGATCGGACAAACAATCGGCGGTCGATCGCAAAGTTGGACACTCTTACTCACACAAATACCATTACCAATTTATGATGAAAAGCCGATAGAAGACCTTTTCGAAAAATATTTACGAAATAAATGCTCAAATGAAAGAAGTCAGAAGTCACCGATGACAAAAATTAAGCCTACAATGAAAAACTTTTCTTCTAGCAAAACATATTTTGTTTAACAATAAAAATTTAAATTATTTAAACTGTAAAAAAGATTCACACATTGTTAGTAAAATTTTTAAAGAAAGCTTTGTTAAATGACATGTCTCTGTATTAATATTAACAGCATTAGTAATTAAGTAACCAAACTTGGCATTTTGTAAGGAATTCAGTAAAACAACGGATTAGAAAACGAGCCAAATCCTAATTCCCTTGTGCCCAGTTACACAAACAAAGAGCCAATGGCCAGTTAAGTAAGGTCATTTGTTATGCTATATAATAAATAAAATAGTATATCCCTATTAAATATTATTCGGTTGCTAATTTGATGTCATTTCGTTTTACGAAACGATGAAACGGGTTTTCAAGCGACTACCAACACAGAAACTGTAGTCGTTCACTTGCATGACCGATTAAGGATTAATAAGAATTGTTTGGGATGACAAAAGATAGGACTTATAGAATTGGGGTGTAATTCTATATACATATTGTATTTTTTCTAAACGGAAGTTTGTAACCACTTCAGATCATTTCTATCGGACCGGCATAGAAAAGGGGCAACAGTAAATTTTTTTTTCATGCGAATATCATTCAAATGTTAACACGCCTAGAACCGCACTAGCTGGAAACATGAAAAAAAAGCCAAATTCAAGGTCATTCAAAATAACCTTACAAAATATTACCACAGCATACTTTGTCTAATCATGCGGCTGAGTTTTTTAACTTATCCCACAACATGGCTTATAACTAAATATCAAATGCGGAAACATCTTGAACCGTACTAGCTGGAAACATGAAACAAAAACTATCATAGAAAATATTATCATAGCAACTTTATCTAATCATGTGAATCAAATTTGATGTGAATATCTTTTAAACCGCACTAGATGGAAACATGAAACAAAAACCGAATGCAAGGTTTTTTAAAACAACTTTACAAAACATTACCAAAGCATAGTTTGTCTAATCATGTGGATGAATTTTTTCACTTATCTCACAGCACGGCTTATAACAAAATTTTCAAATATGAATAGGAATACCTCTTGAGCCGCGCTACCTCGAGAAACCAAATTCAATGTCATTGAAAACAATCTTGGAAAATATGGGTAAGACATACACTCTAAACATGTGGTTGGGATTTTTCGAAATTTCAAACAAAAACCAATCAATGACAAATTTTAAAAATTTTATTTCAATTTTCACAAACATAAACACCACAACAAAATCATAATTAACCAATAAAAAATGTTTAGTAGCGTATATTGGCCCCCGAGCTTGAATAACCGCTCTCATACTTTTGATAATCTGTTGGATAATGCACTAAGATATTTACCCATTACTGTAAGAATGTGCGTCGGAGTTATTCCATCTTATTCGGAGCTGGAATACGAGACCGAATTCTTCTGCCAAGAATGCCCCAAATATGATGTATATGATTCAAGTTAGGACTCCTTTCCGCCCATAACATTTTCGAAATATTTACATCTGCCAAGTATTCATTCACGACTCTGGCAACATAATGTCTTGCATTATCTTGTATTAGGCCGAAATTACCGCCTAAAGAGTGCTTAGGGAATAACATATTCTTCCAATATTTCGTTAATATAGCGAACGGCTGTTATAAATCTGGTTGGAACTGATCAAGGACCGATCCGCCTCGGGCCCTCTCGCTAAAGATGAATGGAGAGTAACGCTCGCCAGATTGTCCGCAAACAAAATCTCGATACATCGGTGAATAAGTCTTGGCTCCAATCACGTTTAGTCGAACTTTCATGTTTCCTAGCAAATTGTAACCGTGTAAACCTGTGTTGTGACAAAAGTTCTGTACCCGTGGCTGGTCTTCGTGGATGAAGATCTGCTTCTCCCAATCTTCGTCGTATCGACCTTTTGCTTACATTCATATTACGTACGTGTAACAATTCATTACAGGTCTCAACAGCAGTCGCATGGCGATTTCTAAGACTTGATGAAACTATACAAAACGGTGATATCGAACGTTTGTTACTCTTTGCCTACCCATACCTTGTCACCTGGTATATACCCCTGTCTCGAAAAATCGCGACGATACACGTTGTGCAGTACTACGGGAAATCAGGAACTTATTAGCGATGTAACGTTATTGACTTTTCCCATCTTCCAACAATGCAACTATTACCGCTACACTTTCTGACTTTACTGACAATAAAAACGTAACACACTGACACCACAACATAACAAAATGTAAACTCGGCGACAAATAAGGGGAAAAATAATTTCACCATCCCATATTTTCTAAGATTGTTTTGAATTTGGTTTTTATGTCATGTCTGCATGTAGTGCGGTTTAAGAAGTATTCACATTTGAAATTTTAGTTATAAGCCATGTTGTGAAACAATTTTAAATAAAAAAAACTCAGCCACATGATTAGACAAAGTTGGTCTAGTAATATTTTCTATGATTGTTTTGAATGACGTTGAATTTGGTTTTGGTTTTATGTTTCTAGCTAGTATGGATCAAAAGATTGTGTTAGCTATCAGTCGAGCCGAGTTAATGCTACTGGATATAGCAGAAAATTTCAGCAGGTAAAAACTTGTAACATTTACATTCACCCCTATTATGATTAGCGAGTCGATCAACAACAGAGACGACTCTCTGTTGCTTTGTCATTTTTCATTTGTTAATATATAATAATCACAAATCGACGCCTTGTCGTGAACTAAAATATCATCAACAGAAAATGTCGATTTTATGACAAAGGATGATTTTAAAACGCCATTCATAATACAAATTTTGCTAGTCGATGTGATATCGACACGAGAACGACAATCATAATTAGGGTCATTATTTAATATTATCGAAAATTCATTTTCGTTTGTGCAGTTGACCTCCTGAGTTACAAGGCAAGTTACTGTTATACTGGCTATCAAGCTCCTCAACTCTTGAAAACGGGCATTTACCGCCGATGTAATACAGGGTGTCCGCCGGGAAGGTATACTACTTTGTTTGTTTATAATTTTTGATTAAATGAAAGAGAATGGATCTTATATTGATAAATGTTTTATTTAATGTCGGCAATTATGTATGGAATACAATATCAGATAAATGTCCGCCTCTGTTAGCCTCACAAATGCGAGCGCTTTTGAGCACATTTTTCATTACATTCTCACACATTTCACGCGGTATTTCATTAATTTCATCACGAATATTTTGTTTGAGTTGCTCAAGCGTTTCTGGTTTGTTTGCATAAGCCTTGCTTTTTAGATATCCCCACAAAAAGAAGTCCGGAGCAGTCAAATCAGGCGACCGTGGAGGCCAATCAACATCACCATTTTTTGAAATAACTTGTTGTGGAAAGAGGTCTCGCAGTAATTCCATTGTAATCCTGGGTGTATGCGATGTGGCACCGTCTTGTTGATTCCACATGTTAATCAAGCCCAAAGCATGCAGTTGTGGCGTTAAAAAGTTTTCAATCATATCACGATATCGCTCCCCATTCACAGTTACCGTTACGCCGTTTTCATTTTCAAAGAAGTAAGGTCCAATGATTCCTCCTGACCAAATTGCACACCAGACTGTCACTTTTAATGGATGTAAAGGTGACTGATGAATAATTTGAGGGTTTTCCATTGCCCAGAACCGACCATTCTGTTTATTCACATATCCATTTAAATGAAAATGTGCCTCGTTCTCATCGTCACAGTAATCGATGATTGATTTTGATAAAATGTTTTAACGATTAAAACACGTTGGTTTATCGAATATTTTTCCATAATAAATTTGCCACGTGTCTACTTCACGACTGCCAAATATGAACTGTCAAAACTAACGTTTACCAAAATGGCGGTAAAACAAAGTAGTATACCTTCCCGGCGGACACCCTGTACATGCCTGTATAGTATCAACATCCTCATCGGTTTCGAATTATAAAGCTAAATCTTCATGTTATCCTACAGAACTAGATCGAGCCCATTTGCCAAGGAGCTGACCCAACTCTTAGACGAGGCTGCCTATTAGGAATTCGCATTAAACTTGTGAGATCGTGTTTGTACAAGTCAATTTGTATAAAAGCAAAATCGCTTTTACACACAGTAGAACTAATGGGATGGAATATTGAAGGCACGATTGGTAGCAGTATTACGTTCCTTGATGCTTCTTCTGTGGCGAATTGCACAATAATTTTGGTTGGGGTACAAAAACGAAACGTATTGAAATCAAGTACAGTTTATTGGGTCACTGTATCCTAGTATATCGGTTTATTGTTTTAGTAATAAGTTGTTTTACCTGTGTGGGGTTTGCTAGTTCCCCCCATCAGGCACCTCCCGGGGTGACGGATAGGGGAAGTTTGCCAGATATGGCAGGTACCGGGGAAATCAATTACCCGGGGCGAACCAAAAACTGGCACACCCAAGCTAAGGTGGCACGGCATACGCCGATAGTGCTTAGTCGTTAGTATCCGAACTCCGAATTTGGCGACATTCGGTCTTAAACCATAGCCTTTCTATGATAACGCAGAGCTCTGCCATAGGTTACCTTTATTTTTCGTGCTACTCATGGGAACAAAAAATGGATTCTAATACGCAAGAAACAAATAAATTTAATGAGAGTGATGCCTCTCGAACAGCATCAAAACAAGAGGTTGGAGCGGAAAGAGGGAACTTAAGCAAAAGCAGCCGACAATTAGGTATGTAATGCATCTGGTATCAGTCGAATACCAGCACAGTTGCCCGATTTAGAGAGCTCTCAGGTCCAGATGGATACAGATCCTGAATTATTATTATCTGTACGAGGTGTGTTAAAGCCCCTCAATAGGCAGAGATTTACATCTGAGGAGCACAGGGGCTACCCAACAAATACAACGAGAGAAATCATCGGAAAGATGAGAGAGCAGGAGGAGGGCGAGTTTTAAAAGTGCAGTAAAAAATATGCAAGCAATGACGCAAAGAGAAAGAAACCATGCTACGGTGGTTAAGAAAGGCTTGCTGGAACTGGAAGAGGTGCCGGAGGTGATTTCATCCTTGCGAACTGATCAAAGGAAGGTAGAGAGGGAGTCCGAGTAGCAGGATCGGAGGAAGGTGGGTACATACGCGAGTCGAGTGACTGAGCAGCCCCAAACAGAAGAATCGGAACGAGAAGTCAGGGCCAAGATGGAAGTGCCAACTGGGTCGCGGTCATTCATAAAAGGAACAGGCGAGTCAATAAACGCTCTTCCAACACAGGTGAAGTAGCTAAGGGACTCGCAGAAAAGAGAATGACGCCTAGGAATCAAACTAGGAGGGTGAAGAGGAAGAGAAGAAGGAAAAGTCGGAACGAGAAAACAAAGAGCATCGCGGTTGTAGTAACAGCAGCCCCAGGTATGATATATGCTGACGCCTTGGGTGCCATTCGTGACAATGCATACGCGCAGAAGTAGGCCAAGTTGGGTGAGGTCCAAGGACTAATACCTCGTCTAAAGATAGTGGTTCTGAATTTGTACTTCCGAACCGAAGTGTTCGCTATGTGCAGAGAGTTCTGGTGACAGGCGGACTCTAAATCTAAATCATGTACAGGGGTCAAGCATCTGTAGGGCCTTTAGAAAGGCACTGCAGAACAAGCGGAGAGACTTCCGAGAATGAAAGTACTTCAAGGAAATATGAACGGATGTAGGGCTGCAGATGATCTATTGACGGAGTTAGTTTGTGAGATGGAAGCCCAGATATTTATTGTTAGCGAGCAATACCGCGATAGGAGCCCCCTGACTTGGTTTTCAGATTGTATGGGCACTACGGCAATATGGGTGGTTGACGCCCTTATTATTCACATTGTCGTCAATGGCACGGGCAACGGATATGTTTGGGTTAGAAGTCGGGCCACCACGGTCTTTAGTGTATACCTCATACCGAATGACGCAATCGCGCAGTTTCGTTCTAAGCTGAACGAACTTGAGGACACACTTCGCGATACAGCGAGGGAGTTGCTGGTAGCCGGAGACTTCAATGCGCGCGCACTGGAACGGGGTATGCCACAGCAGTACACCAGGATGAAGCTGGTGATGGATATGGCATCGAAACTTCAACTGAACGTGTTGAACAGGGGCTCAGTCCCGACATATCGAAGACCTGAATTATGGTGCTCGATAATAAACCGGCGCAGCGAATGAGAATCCAAGACTCACGTGGCAGGACAATATAACCAGGAATATAAGAATACAGTGGAGCGGAAGACGGCAGGCCTACTGGTGGACGGAAGAAAAAACGGAAGCTAGGAGGAACGCCCTGGAACTCAACGAGCACAAAATAGAAGTGACGCAGTATACAGATCAGTCGAGTACAGGGTGGCAAAGAAAGAGCTCGGTATTGCCCTACGGGCTAGTAAGGTTCGATGTTGGCAGGATATCTGCCACGAGGTGGATGCCGACCTTTGGGACAAAGGCTACAAGTGGATTACTCGCAGACTTGGTACCATGAACTTATACAGCATCGTAAATACACTGTTCCCAACACATGCCTTGAGGATAGACAAGGATACTCCAGAGCAGATTGGTATTGTCACCGCATTCACAGAGGAGGAGCTGAGTGGTGCGGTGACATCCTTAAAAAACAAGACGGCCCCAGGACCCGATGGCATTCCCGGGGAGGTACTGAATGTTGTGACCGGCGGTTGCCCACAGCTACTACTCACACTATATAATAATTGTCTGGTAGGAGAATATTCCCTAAATTCTGGAAGGTGGCCAGACTCGCGTTGATTGTGAAAAGTAAGGGGCGAACCCCGATTCTCCATTGACTTTTAGGCCTATTTGTATGCTTCACACGATGAGGAAACTGTTGGAGAAACTGATGAAAATAAGGTTGGACTCAGCTATAAGAGCTGCGGATGGTGTTTCTCTAAGGCAGCATGGCTTTCGAAAAGGGCATTCATCCATGAATGCCATTACGCAGTTAACCAGTGCGGTTGCCCGGGCGGAGAGAGCGAGCCATCAGGCAAGACCATTGGGGTTCCTCGTTACTCTTGACGTCAGGAACGCCTTTAACTCGGCGAGACGGGAGGACATACTAGGGGTGCTCCGGCGGTCATTTGAGGTCCCGAATTAACTCTTGAGGGTGATGCATGACATTTTGAGGGAAAGGAGATTATTGTACGAGACGGCAAGTGGAGTTAAAAGGAAAGAGATCACTGCCGGAGTGGCACAAGGTTCGATTCTTGGTCCAGATCTGTCGAACGTACTGTGCGACGGCTTGTTTCGACTTGAAATGCCGGATGATGTATCCTTGGTGGGTTATGCAGACGACATCGCCATGGTAATAACGGCTAGAGGTACTGAGCTGGGCCAGTTTAGGATCAACAAGGTGATGAGGAGAATAAACACCTGGATGGAATGTCACGGGCTAAAGTTGGCAATACCTAAGACAGAGATTTTCGTGCTTTACCGAGAGCAGGATACCTACTATTATCCCCATGACGATGGAGAGGTGATTCACACGAGTTCAGCCGCAAGATATCTGGGCGTCACACTGGACAGTCGCCTAAGCTATGGAGAACACATCCGAAAGGTCTGTGAGCGGGCGGCGGTAGTTACTGCGTCTCTAAGCAGGCTGATGGCCAACGTTGGAGGTTCACGTTCTAATAGACGAAAGGTCCTTATGTCAGTGGTGCAGTCGATCCTCTTATATGGAGCAGAGGTTTCGGCTGGCGCTATGAGCCACCAAAAGTATCGGATGCGAATGCTATCGACTCTAGAGCACGGTATCCGATGTTGCTGCTTTGGCTATTGCCGGAGTAATACCGATCAACTTCTTGGCACAGGAGCTGTGGGTGATATATCTATTGAGCGCGTATATAGGGAAGAAGCAGGCTGCGGCCAGAGCTAGGGTCGAGACCATGGAGGCATGGCAGCGTAGACGGTAGACGACGGATAAGGGCTGATGGACGGTTAGTCTGGTCCTTCGTCCATGGATTAATAGAGGTCATGATGAAGTAAATTTCTTCGTGTGTCAGTTTTTGACGGGGCATGGGTACTTCAGACCTACCACCACAAGATGGGAAAGCTGAGGTCCCCTCAGTATTTGTACTGACGGAAGGAGCGGGACGATGTGTTTCACACTTTCTTCAGGTGTGATGTATCTCGATGTAGTGGAGGTAACGCTTCAATCGGAAGAGGCATGAAGGGCAGTAGCATATCATATAATTGCGATATGGCGACAGAAGAGGGAGGAAGGCTGCTTAGCGGATCCATAGGAGGCAATAGAGGGACGAGGGACATAAGCAGAACGGGCCAGACCGAAGTAATGCAGAAGCGGTTCCGGTTTGGGTTTTTTTCCCGTGGCATGCAGGTGATTTTTTAGTTAGTCAAATCTCCCACTTGAAGGTTTTATCACATCCAAAAAAAAAAAATTAAGTTATTTTAACTGTAATGACTAATGACAGTATACCTTTATATAGATGGTCATAGATGAAAAAAAAAAATTCAAAAAAAATGATGACGAAGAGGTTTGAACGGAGGAAGAGATGCCGAGGGGGAGTTGAGTTTGTAGTTTGATAGCTAAAGGTGTTCCAAAGAGAAATTTGGAAGTAAATTGAATTTAACACAAAATTAATTAAAATAATTTTATATAACAGCTCCGATTAAAACTAAGTGACAATAAAAACTAAATCAATGAAATTATAATAGTTATGAAGAAGTTGATTCTTCATAATGATTAATACTAAATAGATAAACAGTAAAAATAATAAATTAATAAAGTTAACATGTGCTAAAAATACAGTGTTTGCAGACTAGAATGGTGATATTCTTTTTTTGTTAAAAAAGGTTCTGTATAAAATTAAAAGCTAAGGACATTAATTTAAACAATAATTAATAAACGAAATTTAATAATCATAAAACTAATATTTAAGGGTGGTCAAAATTAACAAGGCCAACTAAAAAGCTAAGAACCTTGGGAAAAAAACTTTTACGAAGAATCGAACGGTATTCTTAACAGAGCAAGTGCTTAAGGGCTCTGAAGGTTGTAAACCGCTATTTGTATATTTTTTGTAATGTTTTAGATCCAAAATTTCACTTTGGAAGTGCACAATAAAAACAAAAATAGTATAAACTGAAACTAAATCAGCCGTTTTAAGCCTTATACGGTTTATATAGTTTATGCATGGCAAGTTGCACGTATGAATCAGCGACCTCCATTCATCATTAAAATCTAAACAACAGGAACAGATCCGCATCGATATACAATAAGTTAAGATTATTCAAATTATTATTTTAAGTCAATTTTTTTCTATTTTCTTCTTTTTTTAATTAATTAATATTTTTAATTAAGGAATTACCATTTTTCTTGTTTCTTTTTGTAATTAAAATAAAAAAAAAACAATTAAGGGGAGGTTCTCATGAAACTCGATCCGAAAATTCGATTTTTTTTAATTTCATTTTTTGATAGCCTATTATGTGTAGAATATATTCCCCAGACCGTTTGTCTGTTAATTCGACCGACTTTTTACGCATCTACTCAAAAAAATCGTTAAAAAATCAACTCAGAAACTGCTCAATGGATCACTATTTTTTTATTTTTTATTTTGAAGTTCATTTAATTTATTGGAGGATGAACCTAAATGCCTAATACCTAATATTTGGTGTTTTTAATAGCACTTTAAACAGCGAAAAAAACGTGAATAACACGGTACCGAAAAATCGAATGTCCGCCATTTTTAAATTTTCGACTTTTTATTGATATTGTTGGTACAAACACTTTTTATTGATCCGCAATAAGGGAGCAATGGATTCGAATGAGGACAGGTAATACTACCTTGATCAACAAGTTCCCGGAATAACCACCGTGTGGCGCTCTCATCGTTCCGATTTGAAAAGGATCATTACTGGAGACGAGACGTGGGTCTATGAGTACGACACGCAATCCAGACATCAGGCAAGTGAATGGCGTTCACCAAAAAAACCATGTCGTTTTCAGCCAAAAAAGAAGGCAATGCTCACGGTTTTCATGGATTACAACGGTGTAGTGCATCATGAATTTTTGCCAGAAGGCCAGACCGTAAACAAAGAGTATTATTTGGGCGTTATAAGACGTTTGCGTGAAGCAATTCGCCGAAAGAGACCAGAATTGTGGGCAGAAAACTCGTGGATTTGGGACCCTGATAACGCACCGTCGCACAGTGACATCATTATTCGTAATTTTTTGACGAAAAATGCAACAAATACCATCCAACAGCCACCGAATTCACCTGATTTGGCTCCCTGTGACTTCTTTCTGTTCAATCGAGTTAAAAAACCATTACGGGGAACGCGTTTCAGCAGCCGAGAGGAAATAATGGAAAAATCGCCAACACACACAGAGATAGATGTACTTTTGACTATGTAACTTTTGCAAATGTCAAGCTATGACGCTAAAATTTAGAGGGAATATCAACAACAGATGTACCAACATAATAAAAAAACAGCACTCAAATCGGAACAATGGCAGCGCCACACGATGGTTATTCCGGGAACTTGTTGATCAAGGTAGTACAATCAGATATAATGCTAAGAGACGTCACTGGAGACGTACAAAACTAAAGTTGTAGATTGCATCAAGTGCATCAAACGATACAAGTGCTACAGTGGAGACCGATAAGTCACCTTTTTTTAAGAAAGTCACGCTACAACAAGTATAAACAATTCTCCTGACGTTATTATTCTTAAAAAAAACAAAATTTTTGTATGTACATTAAAACAATAATTAAAGTATCAAAATCCTTAAGTTGTTTATTTACTTCCTAAATTTTTTGTGTTTTGAGTGAAATATTTGTATTACCCTTTACGTAATATTGGTGTGGTCGTTTATAATTTTTATTCTCATATGAAAATATAATGTTTGTTTATTTCATTATTCTTTATAGTATGTATTATAGTGCATGGGGGAAAATTTTTTATTTGAATATCCCGCCAAACAAGCTGTAACGTTTACGTAACACTATTGAAGAATTTGGTTCATAGAATTCTTCGTAAACGTAACAGTTTGGTGTTGGAATAACGTAGCAGTTACGTCGTTCCTGTCCTGTGATAATTAGACTTTTTGCGAGGAGTTATCAATGTGTTAGTAGCCCGTAAACTGTTCACTTGAGGTGTTGTATTTACGTCACGTGATTAGTGAAATATTATCGTAACATTTTTAGCGTTATGGATTTAATGAAACATTTTTTGCAATTTTTCTCTTCTAAAAAACTAATAGTTTCTTAAATATTTTGGTATTATTCTAAAATAAAAATATTAAACAACAAATTATGTTTTTCTAAATCGTTAGACGTTAATTATTTGCTTAGTTATTTATTTATTAGAAAAAAAATTGATGAACCGAAAAAATACGTAATGGCGATCGAAAACTCAAAACTAAATGGTTATCGTTTCGTTAAAAGGCTGTATTATTCCATTAATATTCATAAAGAAATTTGGTGTTACGTTTACGAAATATCAGAGAAGAATTTTGTTCGTACAATTCTTACTAATCGTTACGTTTAGGACGTAGCAAAAACAAGGTATTGTGAGGTATTTTTATACTACATGTATTTTATTTAAGTTTGGGAATGTATTAGTGAAAGGCAAAACAAGTGATACGCTTATGCGACGTATTTTGCCAATTCGCTAAAATTGCTTAGCGGGATAACGTGTTCATTTATTTGTTTTCGGTGTATGATGGGTGAGAAGAGAATGTGCGTGGCGTTTTATTGTCGTGCGATATTCGAAAACATTCAGTCATGAGAGTATTTCATGTTTAATTTTTGAATTGATGTGTGTGTGGAATGGATCACGCGATTGCGAGAGCAGGTGAGTCGGGTTTTTTTTACTCATTTTTGTTGCGGGACGAAAAATTAAAAATTGAAAAAGGATCAGTCAAGTTTGGAGTGTGATAGAGAGCGGTAAGAACGTTTTTTTTCTTCGTAAAAGTAATAAAACAAGTTTTTTTTAATTCGGTGCAATAAATTTATAAAATTATGTAAATGGAGCAAAAATTTAATAATAATAAATCAAATATTAAGAATAAATACTATTGAATTGTTATTAATTTATATACATATTTATCATCACTGATGATTGACTCGGGAACGCTTTCCTTAAATTTCCAAATTATATGTTAAAATTTTAGAACTGAGGAACCCGAGTGATATAGGTGAAGAAAAATTCAGCAATTCCAACAAACCACAGGCGTGTTAGTCTGATGTCCAACATTAGCAAGATTTATGAAATAATTATAAATAATAAAATTCAACAGCATGTTAATAATAACCAGGTGGTCAGGTGGAAGTTGCTCGGGGGATTCAAGTTGGCACTTGCGGTCAGCTCCGTAACTTGCAACTTCCACAAGTGCTCGTGTTACCTCCACGTGGTGACCGCTGGTAACTAGATTGCTGATTCTTTGGCTTCTAGGCTAAAACACGGCGCTAAACGAGTCAACCTTAAACAAATCGCTGGGCTGGGTTAAGGTGTTAATCGTACCGTGCCGATAATCGACCAGACTTGGGGCCCTGCTTTAAACTAACTCAGTCGCTAACGGTGGATCCGGATACTTGGCGCCCTCCGGATTAAGTAGCCTTATCTGTGTACTGCGGATCTCGGCACAGATGGACACTTTTTTCTAAGCTACTCTTGGGAACAATTATGGATCTTCATAATGACAAAAAATAACAAAAAGAGTCCGGTTATCTAAAAAACCGGAAAATGTGGACAACGAGACTCGGGTCTGTAGGCCTGACTCTAAGTCTACAAATAAACAACGGGATATAAGCTCAAGCGAGGCTGGTCCCTCCACTCGGGTCACCAAATCTGAGTATAGAAATACAAAGCGGAACCAAAGCATGAACGAAGCTGGTTCCTCAAAACCAACCTATAATACTAGGAGGAAGGCCTGGAGGGCCCTGGTTAAGATAAATAACATCTTGCCAGAAGACAGAACGGATAAGGACAAATCCACGCTTGCGTGGGCAAAAACAGTCACCGAGAAAATGTCGGAAGGCCCTTCAGCTGGCTCACAGTTTAAAAGAAATAAATCTCAGGAGGAAAGTCCTAAGATCGCAAAGCGAACAAAACTCCATGCTTCCGCTATGAGGCCTTTTAACGAGGTCCTCAAGGATCAGCTGGTTGTGGCAGTTATTGACAAATCCCAAGAGGATGGCAGTATCACGCCCGCCAATTGGGGAAAGGTGGAAGGGGCCTTAGCCACCACCTACCTGAAAGTCCTGTCGGAAAATCCAGGACCTGCTCCGACTTGTTGGGACGCGGGCTGGCACAGGAATCAGATGAAACTGACTGTCTGTGTAGATCAGAGGTCCCTGCTGCTCTATAAGAAGGCAGTGGGGCGACTTGGCGAGGTATGGCCCGGAGCCAGCCTTGCTGTGATTGATAGGGACGAGATCCCCTGCAGACCAAGAGCTAGGGTGTACATACCTTCGGATCCTAGTGATCCGAAGGTGATACTCCAGTTGTTGCAGGTTGGCAACCCGGAGTTGTCAACGCACAACTGGAAAGTTCCTAAGCTCGAGGAGAGAAAGGCTAACTATAGGTCAGCTGTTATCTCTTAAACAGGGAGTCACTGACTGCACTGGAAAAAACCAACGGTTTAATCAATTATGGTTTCAGTACAGTCACACTCAAGGTGTACAAGAAGGACGCGGACAAGCCGGAGGCTCCGAAGTCATCTTCAGAAACTACCGCAGTGCAGAGGTAGCCAGCCAAACGGAAACTCTCTCCACGGACACGGAGATGTCAACGTCCATGGAGTCTTTAAAGAGGCTCTCAGAGGACTTCTCATCAGGGGATGACTCTGATGTTACTGTGGTGGAGAAGAGGCTGTAGCGGTGACACTGACATTTCTTCAAGTCAACCTTCACCACTCTAAGGCAGCATCAGCTGCTCTAATTTTAAAAATTGGGAAAGAAGTGACAGATGTCGTCTTGATCCAGGAACCTTGGGTCACTGAAGACCGGGTACTTGGGCTCAAGACTCCCTATTATAGATTAATGCACGCGAGAAAAGAAGGTTCGGTCGTGCATTCTCATTAAAAATAACATAAGTTACTTTCTGTTATCAAATTTCAGTAACGGAGATGTAGCAGCGGTCAGCATTGAGGTCGATAAACGAAACCTCTGGCTAGTATCAGCTTACCTGGCTTATGATGAAGTGGATACTCCACCAATCATTCTAGGTGAGCTAATCTGGGAGGCTCAGAAGCGCAAGGTTGGAGTCATCCTTTGGGGGTGATGCAAATGCTCATCACACAATCTGGGGAAGTACGGACACAAATGAACGAGGTGAGTTACTCCTTGATTACATTTTAAGTACTAACCTTCATATATGTAACATTGACAATAAACCGACCTTTATTACTAATAATAGACAGGAAGTATTGAATATTACTCTTGTCTCAAGCTTTCTGACGATTAGTTTATTAAACTGGAGAGTGTCGGAGGACCACTCCTTTTCTGATCATTGTTATCTTCAATTTGAAATGGACTTGACTTCTCCAAAAAGTCCAATCTACAAAAATAGGAGGCAAACCAACTGGGATACCTTTAGACTATTCTGGGTAATTCACTACCAGTTCCGGTGCCAAAACCTCCAAAAACTGCGCAAGAGCTCGATGGCTTGGTGGACGAGTTATCCAGCGCTTTTAATGAAGCGATACTGGGCTCTAGTCCCCTTAGCAGGCCTATGGATGAATCTCGGCCACCCTGGTGGTCCATGGAGATTCAACAAACACGTCGAAAATGCAAAAGACTCTTCAAAACAGCACGGAAAACAAAATCTGCTGTAGACTGGGACTCCTATAAGGAGGTCTTCAAAATTTACAAATATCAATTGAGAAGTGCCAAGAACAGCTCTTAGAGACCACAATATAGTCTCAAAAAATTCAGGAGTCTTCAGAGATGTCTAGGCTACGCAAAGTACTAGCAACTGGTCCTTCCATCCCAAGTTATCTTCAACGGCCGGATGGGATATGAACCACTAATAGTGCGGAATCGCTGGAACTTTTGATGGAGACTCATTTTCCTGGTTGTTCCGAATCTGTACCTAGCACATCAGTAGGTAAAAGGGCAAGTAGCCTCATAGGCCAAATTATTAGCAGAAAAAGATCCTGTGTGCGATAAACAGTTTTAAACCATATAAGTCGCCTGGACTCGATGGTATTATCCCTGCGGATGTTCAACAAACTACGGATCTAACAATGTCCTGGTTAGAGGTAATTTTCAAAGGCAGCCTAGAACTATGTCACACTCCTAGTAAATGGACAGAAGTGAAGGTTGTTTTCATACCTAAGGCGGGAAAACGCTCACACTGCAATCCCAAAGACTTTAGACCAATTAGCTTGTCTTCCTTCCTTTTTAAAACACTGGAAAGACAAATAGAAGCTCATATTAGGGGCAAGATTGTGTCGGAAAAGCTGTCCAAATATCAACATGCCTATTGCAAGGGGAGATCTGAAGAGACTGCTCTTCATTCTTTTGTAATTTTTATTGAAAAATCTTTCGAATATAGAGACTATGCAATGGTACCCTTCTTGGATATTGAGGGGGCCTTTAACAATGTGCTTCCAGGGGCTATAACTCGGGCACTTTCAGATCTGGAAGTGGATGAATCACTCAAGGACTGGCTAGATCAGATGTTAAGAGGCAGGATCATATATGCCAGTTTTGGGGAATCCTCCGTCAGAAGATTTGCAAGCAGAGGTACACCGCAGGGTAGCGTACTGTCCCCCCTACTTTGGAACTTGGCCATAAATGACCAGCTGCTGAGACTGAAGGGCGGTGGCTTCAAGGTGGTTGCCTATGCGGATGATGTTGCTATTGGTGTCCGTGGTAAATATCCCGGCACCCTTAGTGAGCTTATGCAGAATGCCCTGGGCACTCTTTCATTATGGGCCAATGGCTGTGGGTTGAATGTGAACCCACACAAAACCGAATTGGTTCTCTTCTCTAGAAAATATAAACTTCCTCACATCGATTCTCCCACTTTAAATGGGGTCAGCTTGACTTTTACAGTTGAAGCGAAGTTTCTGAGTCTCGTTTTGGATAGCAAATTATATTGGAAACCCAATATTCTGGAAAGGGTAAAGAAAGCTTCGATAGCGCTATACTCTTGCAGAAATGCCATTGGGAAAGGATGGGGGCTGGAGCCCCGCATCGTACATTGGCTTTATACCGCAGTAGTCAGACCCACACTCTTGTATGGGGTAATAGTCTGGTGGCCTGCTCTTGGCAAAACTGTCAACCAAAAGCTGTTGACAAAAGTTCAGAGAACAATCTCTCTGTGGATCAGTGGTGCACTGAGGAGCATATCCACTCAGGCACTAGAGACTCTGCTATTTTTGACTCCTCTAGATATCTTGGGGAAACAGTTGGCAGCTTGTACTGCCATACGGCTGAAATCCATCTTAATCTAGACCTGCAACAATACAGGGCACTCATCTATTTTGTGCAACAAACAAATTCCCAAGACCACCGACTATACTGTCCTGTCACTATGGTTTGACACAAAGTTCCGGACTAGGATCTCATCCAGGGAGGACTGGATGATGGGTGCAGTTTTGGAACCAGGAGTTATAAACTTCTTCACTGATGGTTCAAAACAGGACGGGAAAGTCGGGGCTGGAGTGTTCTGCGAGGAACTTCTGTTAAATCTCTCCTTCCGTCTCCCCGACTACTGTAGCATTTTTCAAGCTGAAGTAGCTGCCATAAAGGAAGTCGTAGACTGCTTGAGGTATAATGTATATCAGTTTGTGATATTCGCATATATACGGACAGTCAGGCTGCCATTAAAGCGCTTCAATCACACCTCCTCACGTTGAAAGTAGTCCAGAACTGTCTCTCATCTCTTAACGAGATGGCAGATCAGTTCAACATCCACATTTTATGGGTGCCAGGACATTTCATAAGTACAGGGAATATAAACGCCGATGAACTGGCTCGACATGATACAATGGACCACTTCTCAGAAAGCAGAAAGGATATTGAAATGCCTCTTGCGGTATGCGAA
The DNA here is from genome assembly GCA_958295665.1 of Tipula vernalis. Taxonomy (NCBI): domain Eukaryota; kingdom Metazoa; phylum Arthropoda; class Insecta; order Diptera; family Tipulidae; genus Tipula; species Tipula vernalis. The sequence goes on along the minus strand of OY282559.1, from coordinate 182,348,483 downwards.
CTGTTGCTTCAGGAAGAAGCTAGAAAGCTGACGAATGACAGATTCACTTCTAGGAATGACAGATTCACTTCTATTCAAAAGAAATAATTTCCGGTTGTATAAAAAACTCAAAAAAAAATCCAATATGTAAAAGTAGAGAATATACCGATCCTTTTAATGCGTTCGTTTTTTTGCTCAAAAAATATCTGGATATTTTTTTATCCGTTGTCATGAGTGAACACTCCTAGTCCCTATGTTCACTTTATTTGGATTTTTTTGGAGGTTTTTGGCACTCGAAAATTATTTCTTTTATCGGCGTAAAAACATCCCAAATTTCTACGAATTGAAAAATTTAAATTTGAACAAAAAAAATAACATAAATAACAAAAATATCCGGATATTTTCTGTCAAAAAGCCATCAGTGAACATACGGACTGATGGGTTTTTGACAGAAAATATCCGCTTATTTTTGACAAATTTTACCCCCGCTAACTTCACTTTAATAAAATATCCGGATTTTTTTTTATGACATGAGTGAAACAAATTTTTTTCCATAGAACTTTTTACGTTTTGTATGTAAATATTTTTGTTTGTTATTCTATAACACATAGGACACGCCATTTTTTTTGTGCTCACACGGCCTTTATTTATTTATTACATAGACATTGATTATAATAAAAAATGTAATTAAATATATACCTGTTGTATTATTCGTCGTTGCAATATAAATCGAGTTCCTTATATACATATATTAATTGTATTTACACAACTAAATCCAAATTAACGGTTCTATTTTGAAATTTGTTTTATTCCGAAAATTTTCTTCAAATTGACAACATGAATTCCAAAAATCAGCGGGTAATCCGAAAAAAAAGGATATTTTTTGAGCAAAAAAACGAAAGCATAAAAAGGATCGGTATATTCTCTACTTTTATTTGGATTTTTTCTGACATTCGAAAATTATTTCTTTTATCGGCGTAAAAAAATCCAAAATTTTTGCGAATTGAAAAATTTAAATGAAAATAATATGAAAAGCGTCGATTTGATTAATGATATTATAAAAAATATTAAATAATAAAAAGAAAATGTGATGTTGACGTTTAAAATACCAAAATTATATGTCAAGTACAAAAGTTTGTTTTTAAATGTGCTTAGGTCAGATCTTTCAATCCATAAGGCCAGTGAGTTATATTTTTCCAGAATAATCCCACAGAAACTTCTCGATGCACTGGATAGGTTATGTTTGTTTGTTTTTTAAATTTGCTCAGGTCAGATCTTTCAATCCATAAGACCAGTGAGTTGAGAAACAGCCCAAAATTTCCAGAGACCACTCAGGGGAGGTTCTGGAGGGTTGAATAAAGTGTATATAATCAAATTAGATTAATAAATTAAATAATAAAATAAAGCATAATTATATAAAACAAAGTTTGATAATTAAATTAGATTAAATGAAAGTTAATAAATAAAGAATATTAGAAAGAAGATGAAGGATACATATAAAAATAAAAGTTTTGAAATTAAAATATAAATTTATAATTCATTAATTCATAAATTTTTTTTTTTTTTTTTAAATTTAGAATTAAATTATATAATATTCATAAATCTTAATATTATAATAAAATAAAATAAAATGAAATGATTCCAAAAGAAAAATCATTGTGTGAAAAAGTCAATTAAAAGTAGTCTTAATTCATAGTTTATAATTTATTCTATCCACAAAATCACACAATATTTTATATTCTTCCATTTTTTGGTCCTTTAAGATATCTAATAAGGATTTTCTGTATAAAAGTGGGAAATTATTTCTTATATTATTATATATGACACAATCGTTAGTAATATGTTCGTTATCTTCAACGGTGTTGCAAATCTCACAATTAGATGTGGATTCAAGTCCCAAAAGGAATTTAAATTTCTTGTTAACTGTATGACCAGAGATTAATCTGTAAATTAACGTGGTTTGGCAGGATGTAAAATTAGAGTCTTTAAATAGGAAAGATGATCTTGAAGAAGGGCAAATTTGTTTATAAAAGTGGCCGGATGAATTACACATTAATGTGTAGTTTTCCTTCCACTTATTATTTATAGATCTGGAGATATCGTTAAATAGGTCTGTGAGAGTTGGTTCATTATCAAGAAAGTGAGTAGGAGAAAAAACTGCTTTTTTTGCTAAACTATCTGCTATAGTATTTCCTTTTAAGCCACAATGACCCGGGAACCAATGAATGACAAAATTTTTAATTTGGTTATGGCCGATAGTATCAATAATTTGATTTTCATAGTGTCTATTTGTAAAGTGTAATAGAGCCGTTTTTAATGAAATACAAGAACTTTGAGAGTCAGTAATAATGATAATATTATTGTTTTTGATGATTAGAGATATAGTAATTCCAATTTTAATAGCAATGGTTTCAATATTTTTAATATAAGTAGGGTTTTTTAGTTGGATGGCAAATTTCCAATTTTTATCCTCAACAAAAATTCCAATTCCTGGTTTATTGTTATTTATAGAGCCATCTGTGTAAATTTTTGCGAAATTATTATATTTATTAATTTCAGCCATAGATAATGCATATTGTTCAGAAAGTTTATAAAATTATTGTTTGTGATTCCTTCAATATTTGTTATGATGCTAAAATTAGTGGGAGAAGTTTTTTTTATATGAAAAGGTTTAATTTTGGAAAGAAAAGTATAATTAGAATATAAGTCATTAAGTTTATGAAGAGATCTATTGTTTTTAATGTCGTTACCGATTTTGGAATTATTATATAGATTTTTTGAAATATAAATTAGTGATTTTTTAATAAAATCTAGATCTGAAGATGTTTCTAGGGATTCAGATATAATAGCCGGAATTGGAGTAGTTCTTAAGAAGCCTAGACAAGCTCTCAGACAAGCATTTTTAATAGATTGACAGATATTAATATCTTTTTTATATTTAGTGTCTGTAAAAACATATGTGTTTCAAGTTTTGATTTAACTATTGCTTTAAAAATATTGATCATTGTTTCAGGATTTACACCTCCATTAAAATGGGTGAGAGTTTTAAGTAAATTAATGGAGTTGGAAATATTTGCTTTTAAGTTTGTGTAATGATTTGATAATGAAAGTCTATTTGTTAAAGTTGTACCCAGTATCTTAGTAGTTAATCTTTCTTTTATGTAGATATTATTAATTTTTAAATTTAGAGATTTGGAATTATTTTTATTAGTGAATAGTCTTAAAAAATGAGATTTATCAGTGTTAATTTGTAGTTTTAAAGATTGTAATTTATTAGTTAATGAGAGTAAAGTAGAATCTGTTATTAATTGTAAGTTATCATGATTATCGGCAGAAATTACAATGCAAATATCATCGGCATATTGGAAAATTTTTGTATCGGGGTTATTGATGTCGTGTAAAGAAGTGGTATAGATATTAAAAAGGGTAGGACTCAAACAGCTACCCTGAGGAATGCCTTTATTAGTGTAATGAATGGAAGTTTGATTGATATTTTGAATAGATATAATTCTATTTGTAAGAAATTGAGAAATCCAATGTGTAATGTTAATAGGGAAATTGAAGTTTTTAAAGGTGTTTAATAAAATATTTTTATCTACATTATCAAAAGCTTTGGAAATGTCAATGTAAACTAAAACAATTTTTTTTTGTTGTTGTTTGAGGGAGATGATGAAATTAAACATTTCTACAAAATAGTCAGTAATATTTTTATTTTTTCTAAAACCAAAATTGTAATAATTAAGAATATTATGGGAGATTAGATGATCATTAATTCGTTTTAAAATGAGTTTATTGAAGATTTTTGAAAAAATAGGTAACAGACAAATAGGACGGTAGTTAATAATATTTCTATCATTTCTCCCCTTTTTCAAAATGGCGATTGTGTATGACGTTTTCCATTTTGTAGGGTAAATTTGATTTTGCCAGATGTTGTTGAAATAATTTGTAATAGTATTGATTAGGTTAGGATTAGAGGATACTAATTGTTTGATGATTTTATATGAGACTTTATCATATCCTGGAGCAGTATTATTTGAATTTTTAATAATATCAAGAATTTCAATGTTATTAAATTCCGCAGGATTAATAGTAGGATTGAAGTTATTAGAGAGATTATGAGGGGATTCAAAGGAGAAAGGAAAATTGTAATTTAGAAAATTAGTAGCTAGTGTGGGATCTTCTAGGATTCTGTAGTTGGACTGTTTTTTATTTTTAATTTTATTGATGTTGTTCCAGAGATCAGAATTATTAGTTTTGTGATTGATGCTTATTAAAAAAATATTCCAAGATTTTTTCTTTTCCCTTCTGATTGTTAATTTAAGTTTTTGTATAGATTTTTTTTAGTTCAATAGCGGTAAAAATGTTTTTGTTTAAATTATAGATTAGTTGTTTGTGTTTTTTTATGTTCCATAGTCTTTGTATAAGATCGTTCCACCAAGGTTTAGGTTTAAAAGTATTTTTACTTGTAATAATAGAAGTATTTTCAGAAATTAATTTTTCTAAGTGTTCTTCAATATTGCATTTATCATTAATAGAATTTAGATCAAAGTCTTTCAATACTTTTGACCAGTTTGTGATTTGTTTTTTTTTGATAATAATTTAGTTTAAAGTCAATAAGTATTGGGAGATGGTCACTTCCTAAATTAATGGGATCTACTTTCCATGATAGTTTTTCAATTAGATTGATTGAACACAAAGTAATGTCTAATGCTGCAGAATTATTTCTGAAAAAATCTTGCCTTGTATGAGATCCGTCATTTAATAAAAAGATATTATTAGCAGTGATTATATCTGCAATCTTATCACCCACCCTGTCGTAAGTAGGGGACAATGAACTATCCCAAAGACTATTATGAATATTTATGTCTCCAGCTATTAAACAGTTATCTAGATTCTGAGTTATAAGATGTTCAAATTCATTAATGATTTCCTGAGGTCTACTAACAGAATTATTATAAAAAGATAAGATATTAAAATTAATGTTTTTAAATTTGAGGTTAATTTTGAAAGCTTGAAAACGGATGTAATGAAAATTCAAATCAATAATTCTCCAAGAAATTTTTTTATGTATTAAAAAGCCTACACCGCCAAAACCATCTGGTCTATCATCAGTAACAAGATTATAATTGTTAAAAGTCAAATTACTATTTGGATTTGTCCAGGTTTCAGATAGAATAACGATATCAATATGATTGGATTGTATATAATGATATAATAGATCTTTATTACTATTTAAACTACGAATGTTAATTTGTAAAATTTTTAAAGGTAACATAATGGAAGAATAAAATGAAAATAAAAACTGGAAAAAGAAAAGTTTATGTTTTAATAAATTTATTTAATTTAATTTTAAATGAGTCTAAATTAGCTGGATTTTTATTAAAGTCATCGGAATTATTTAAAAGTGATTTGACATCATTAAAAATAGAATCTCTTTCATTTAATTGATTTTTTAATTCGTTTACTAATTTATTTAGGATTTGAATTTTTCTAGCATCAGAATTCATTAGGTTGTTATTTTTCCAGGCTTGATTTTCAACACAGATATCATTAGCGAAATCTATTTGTTTAGAGACTTTTGTTGGCTACCATAAAGGTGGCTTTTGGATTCTCTGAAACTAGTTTTATTTAATATCATATGTTCCCTAATTTGTTTCTGCCTATATCGTTCATTACATCTGAAAAAATTAGTAACATGACCCATTCCACAAAATTTACAAGAAACTTTCATGTCGCAATCGTGTTCTTGTTCGTCCTCGATAGTATTAGCACACGTTAGGCATCTATTAGTTTTAGATTTACATTTAGAAATTGTATGTCCGTAATTTAGACATTTTTTACAAAATAATGGATTAGGTATAAAATACTCTACCTTTAATAAGAGATTATCATATAAAATGACATTGAATGGAATAGTTCCAGACTCAAAAGTAAGCTTAACCAACTCAAGTTCCTCAGCTGTTTTAGTGGCATTGTTCCATTTAGTCATTCTTTCTACTTTTGAGATAGGGTATTTAGATCTAATATTTTCTTGTATTTCTTCATTAGAAAGCCCGATAGGAATGTTCCTGATTATGCCAATAGAAGATGTGAAATTTTTAGGAATGTATGTCGTATAATTATCAATTTTTTTAAAGATATCTGATTTGACACAATTATTTGCGTCTTCGAAATTACTAAAGATAACCTTAGCAACATTTTTGCTAACGCTAGAGATATCTTTGACATTTTTGAAATTATTTATTTTAAGGGCTTTAGCTAAAAGAACAATATTTAAATTCTCTTTACTGATAAATACAGTAAATAGGCCATTGTCTGATCGGTTATATAGATTAATTTTTTCTGCAGTAACTGACGGCATATTTGAGTTATTCGATGAATCAACAGATAAAGTTGAAGATGATGTTGGAGCTATTACTGTATTTTTCGAATCTGCGACGTGAATTTTATTATTATTCATTTTCCTTTTATTTAACATATTGGGACTTTTATCAAATTCACCGTTTACTATTATTTCATTATTAAAAACAATTCTTGATTTTTTAGTACTTATTTCATCCTCGAAATCAGAGAAATCAGTAGAAGTAAATGGTGGAGGTACAAAGTACTGCGTACTTTGTCCCTCCTTGCTTGTGTTATGTGGATTTATTATTTTGTGGATAGAAAAGACTATGATAAGACTTACCCGACTGATAAAGAACAAACAAATCAAAATAAACTATTAAGATATAATTAAATGAAATACAAATTAATTAAAATTAAAAGAAAATTGTAAAATTTATAACACTTCACTAAAAAGAGACGCTCACACAATAAAGTTTCGAGAAAGAATGATAGGTTATGTTATTTCACAAAAAATATTATTTGATGTATTTTATGAATTATTGGTAATATTTAAAAGTAATTTTTATATTTATTAAAGTTATTTTTGTAAAGTGTGTTCACGTTGTAAAATGGCGTAGATTCATATCGTTAGTGCACGATGAATTATGGATTGCTCAAATAATTTCGAGCAGATCCTGAATCTTTTTTAACAATGTGTTTTTTATAAATCGTAAAAAAGGCAATTTCTTCGCTCTGTGCATGAAATTATGGGTTTTATACGAAATTACGAAGTACCCGGAACCACTTATTACGACTTAACTTATCAACTTTTTTTAGGTCTATTCCGTAACGCGTACAGAACAAGACTGTTCACTCATATCATCAAAAAAATCCGGATATTTTATTAAAGTGAAGTTAGCGGTGGGCAACATTTGTCAAAAATATCCGGATATTTTCTGTCAAAAGGCCATCAGTGAACATACGGACTAGGATTATGAATCGTCAAAACAAAATTACTGAACGAATGAATGAACGAGCAAATTGAAGTATGAACTCAGCTTAGCGTTTTTATTTTTGACGTTTCTTTCTTATGAAAATAATTTAAACCAATCGGAAAAGACGTCAAATTTAGAAAATACGAAATACGAAAATGCTCGTGACGAGCCCTACAGAAAAATACAAAAATTCGCTATATATGACGAGCGTTCAAAATTTTTTTTTATAAAAACACGATAGGGCGTCTAGCGTCCAATTGAAAATAAAATATTAAAATCGTTTATTAAAAAATCACTATCACCAAAATTACGCAAAATCACATTTAAAAGGCGTCGAGCGTCCAATTATACATTAAATTAAAATATAAATATTTATAAAAAAATCGAAACACAAAAATACAAAATATTATTAAACTCTAAACGAAACAACCAATCACCCATTCCACACGAGTTGCGCTTACGCTGTTGCATTTCATCATCTCTTACCTCTTTGCACTGTTTTTGCCAATAAACTAAATTTAGTTTATAGGCAAAAACAGTGCAAAGAGGTAACAGACGAAGAAATGCAACAGCGTAAGCACGACTCGTGTGGAATGGGTGAATGTCCACAACAATTTAATGTCGAATTCTTTTCGTTTTTTCAAATCAATGTAAATTTTGTGGTGCGAAAAGTACACGAAACCAAATTGATGTTTTTTTTTACGTTACTAACAACAACAAAAATAGAAACTTCAAATATTATTTGTCAAAGTTGTGAATATACGAGTTTTTTTGTGTCTTGATTTTAAATCATTTTAATTGTTGTTTAATTATTTTAATCGTTTAAATAAAATTTTCAATATAAACAGTTTTCTCCGTCTCGATTTTTATTATCCTTTTGTTTGTTTGTTGTGTTTAATTATTTTAATCGTATGAAATGTTTTCAATATAAACAGTTCTTTTCCGTCTCTTATCCTTTTAATTGTTGTACTTAATTATTTTAATCGAATTAAATAAAATCAAGGCACAAAAACTCTAATTGACAACTTTGACAACTAAAAATTGACGTTTCTAATTTGTTGTTGTAGTTGATTTATGAAAAAATATACATTTCGTAAAATTGATGTACATCGAAAAAACATTGATGTTTTTTGACGAAAAGAACATGATTTTCGATGTACATCAATTTTTTTTGATGTTTTTTGGCGAAAAGAATTTAATGCCAAATTCGATTTACCAGAAAACATCAAAAAAAATTGATTTAAATCAAAAAATAACATGGCATTGTTGTGTTTTTTTTGCCACTTTTTGGCAAATCGAAATTGGCATAACATAACAACAACAAAAATAGAAACTTCAATTTTTATTTGTCAAAGTTGTGAATATACGAGTTTTTTGTGTCTTGATTTTAAATCATTTTAATTGTTGTTTAATAATTTTAATCGTTTAAATAAAGTTTTCAATATAAACAGTTTTTTCCGTCTCGATTTTTATTATTCTTTTGTTTGTTTGTTGTGTTTAATTATTTTAATTTTGACGATGAAGATGCCACCAATTCCGCAATTACCTCTTCCATAATTGTTCTATAAATTATATATTTATTTTATTCAAATTTCAAAACAAAACACTGAATACACTTGACACAAAACACTATAAAAATCAATTCGAAATCTAGACGGCAAAATCTGTTTATATTGAAAACTTTATTTAATACGATTAAAATAATTAAACACAACAATTAAAATGAAATCAAGACACAAAAACTGACAACTTTGACAACTAAAAATTGACGATTCTAATTTGTTGTTGCAGTTGATTTATGAAAAAATATACATTTCGTAAAATTGATGTACATCGAAAAAACATTGATGTTTTTTGACGAAAAGTACATGACTTTCGATGTACATCATTTTTTTTTGATGTTTTTTGGCGAAAAGAATTTGACATACGAAGTAGATTTTCTACATATACAGAACTTTATACATTTTGTGTGACAAGAACATGAAGTTATAACTTATACCGATTTTCCATCGTCATAGTATAATAGCATAATAGTATTATACTACGACGATGGAAAACCGAAGTTGATAGTATAATAGTATAATTATAATATTTTGTTATACTAGCTATCAAAAATATAATAGGTATTGTGTTTTTAACATTATAAATTTATCTGACAGTGTATTATTTTGACAATTCACTAAATTGCGATTCGATTTTTTTTTGTTTTTTTTTGTGGTATCTGCATTTAATGATAGTGCATACATTTTATTAATTTTTTAAAAACACAACTAATACGTATACTTGGTTATTTTTAATTGTTTTTTTATTATGAATACACGTTAAAATTTTCAAAATAGGAATTATACCTACGTTCACATAAAAAAAACTATAATTGGTGCTAGCTTCATCGCATGCGATATTTTGGAGTTATTTTTTTCTTAACAGAATAAGCCGCGAAATATTTTTTCGATTTAATTATTATATTCTATGTTGTTATTTCTCTAGTTTTTCATTCAAGCGGTTACGTATTTTATTTGTTCGAGCTAGAATTAAATAACTCAAATTTTTTGTTCGAATTATTTAATTCCCGTCACGTGCAATTGTTGTTTTAAATTTCTCAACAAAATACAGCTACTATTGACGAAGGAAAATCGGTATTAAGCGTGATTTACACGTTCCAACAATGTTTCCCAACAAAAAATGAAGAGATTAGTATATCGCGAATTCCATATGAAAGACAAGAACAAATATATAAACAAACAAAATTTTGTTGGACTTTTCTTACTTTTTTTTTCAACTTTGTTTCCATAAAAATTTTTTTTGACTATAAAATATACTCGACCCGAGTATATTTTATGGAAACAAACAACAACAAACACATTAAAAATGGCGATTTGTAAAATTTTTATGGCGCTTTATTTTTATTTTTTAAAATTTTTATTTAAAAATTAAAATTTACGTTCGAACAATTTTCATTTTAGCCAAGAAAAGTCGTAATTTTGATAAATAAAGTGGTATCGCTGCGGCATTCGTCAAAAATTACATTGTCGATTTTATACCGCCAAAAAATTATAGCATGCCCAACATTTTTGTTTTATTTTTTTATAAATTTTTGTTTAAAAATGGAAGTTTACTTTCGAAAAGCTTTATTTTAGCCAGAAAAGTTGTAATTTTGAAACATAAAGTTGTATTATCGCCCTATTCGACATCGTAGATTTTATACCGCCACAAAGTTATAGCATGACCGACATTTTCGTTTTATACTTTTCTCTTTTTATCGCATGTAAATATTTTCTATTGCGTGTAGCTCTAAGTCTCAACAAAAAAAAAGTTGGAAAAACATTGTTGGAACGTGTAAATCACGCATTAGCTAATAGCTTCAAATATTTTCATCAGAAACTTATTGCTCAATTTCAGTTAGGGCTGGAACATAAATTGAGCAAAAATTGATAACAAAAACTAGAAATTCTACTTTGGCAACCCTCGAATATCCATTAGTCAATTTTTTCGATAACATTTTTGAGTTGTCATTTTTTAGTCTCGTTTTTTTTTTGTTAATTATTTTTGTGCCACTCCTGTTTTTCTATAGTGATAAAAACTAAATTTTATAAATTGAATTGAATAATAGTTTATGCATTTATCGAAATAACTATAAAATGAATTACAATAAAATAAAGTGAAAAACAAAACAAATTTGTTGCGAAGCAAACGAAAGTGTGCAGCCTAGAGTAGAGAAGAAATATAATAAAAAAAAAAATAATAAAACAACTGTGTTTGTGTGTTATCTTAAATATTCATAATAATGACGAGTTTTCCAGGACTGCGTGGTTTATTTATAAAAAAACGAAATGCAGACCAACATGTATTCGAAATTGGTACACCCACCGATGTAAAACATGAGTACCATGTAAGTCGAAATCAGGTAACAGGTGCATTGGAGGGCCTTCCCAAGAAATGGCTCGATATTATGAACACCCAAATCACTACGGACGAACAAAATAAAAATCCAGATGCTGCTTATCTGGCGGTCAAGTTTTATAATTATTCCATAAAGAAAAAAGATCATCATGAGGCTTTTAAACCATTCGCCACACAAGAAATAATTGACGAGGAATCGGCCGTAATCGATCGGCTTGAACTTAAGGCGCCTAGTAATAATACCAGCCAAGAATTTGAAATTGACGATACAAGTAGTTCGGAAGTGGATCGAGATTCCCCACCACCGTCATTGCCTCCAAAAAAAGTAGTAACACTACCGCCACGACCAGTTATAAAACCAAAACCAGCTCATTTATCAACATCACACACTAGTTTTATAATGAAAACTGTTGAAGATTTGTCCACAATAGAAGACGAATCGATTATTAGGAAAAAAACCGATCGCCGCAGTCCAAAATCCGAGGAGGAAGTTTATTCTGAGCTTAAAAAAATTTGTAATTTAAATGATCCGCGGGAACGATATGACACCCAGGTGGAAGTGGGTAAAGGGGCATCTGGAGTAGTATTTATAGCCAATGATCTACTGACAAATCAACGGGTTGCGGTCAAAACAATCGATTTAAAAAATCAAACTTCAAAGGAGCTAATATTGAACGAAATTCGTGTGCTTAAGGATTTCAATCATACAAATTTAGTTAATTTCTTAGATGCGTATTGGCTAGAAGAAGAAAATCATTTGTGGGTTATTCTAGAATATATGGATGGTGGTCCCCTTACCGATGTTGTAACCGAAACGGTTATGAAAGAGAAACAAATCGCTGCCGTTTGTCGAGAAGTTGTCCGTGCAATATATTTTCTACACTCGAAAGGGATTATCCATCGTGATATTAAATCGGATAATGTTCTCTTGGCATTGGATGGTTCGGTGAAAGTTACCGATTTTGGATTTTGTGCAAATATTGAAGGAGATGAAAAAAGACAAACAATGGTTGGAACACCTTACTGGATGGCACCTGAAGTTGTTACTCGTAAAAAATACGGTAAAAAAGTAGATATTTGGTCAATTGGTATAATGGCTATAGAAATGATAGATGGTCAACCACCATATTTAAATCAAACGCCATTGCGTGCCCTATATTTGATTGCTGCAAATGGTCGGCCAGATGTGAAAGATTGGGATAAATTATCGGCAAATTTTCGTGATTTTCTAGATTGTTGCCTACAAGTCGAGGTAGATCGTCGTGCTTCTGCTCGAGAATTACTGGAACATCCATTTTTAGCCGATTGTTCTGAACTTCGAACGCTAACACCATTGATTAAAGCCGCCCGACGTATTCTCAAGCGTGACGTGTGTTAATTAAACCCTACTCGGAGCTTATCCCGGAACCATCGAAACACAATCATCATCAACAATTCAAAAAACTGTGCTTGTGTAAGCGGCTGTGAAATGATTTTGAAAACCTTAATTTTAAAAGTGCCTTGTTTATAATATTTTATTAAAAAAAAATTGCTATCAGAATGAACCAAATTACCGTACACATTCTTATCTAAATTTCTTTAAAACTGACGATTGATTCAGGCGACCGAAAAAATAGCGTTGAGTGTAATTTCGTTTGTTATCTGCGTTGTGTTGTTGTCATTCCGAAATACATTGATATCACCATCACCAACCGCTTTATCACCAAGAGTGTTATGTAAGATTCAATTTATCGTATATTTTATGTATATAGTATTTAAGGCTGTATTGATTAAATGACTAGTAGTTTTATTTTTTAGTTAATACTTAGTGTTAAGTTACATGCATCATTCATTTTTTTTTTTATTTTACAGAAAAACCCTAATTTTATTTGAAAATAATTCCATTAAGTAATTTAAAAGGTTTCGAAATGGAATGAGAGGCCACACGTTTGATCAGTTGCTGCCCAACAATGATAAAACTAAAATCTACTGAAATTTAATTTTCCTTCGCAATCCGTTCAAATTCTAAAAGAGATAAGAGTCAAAGAGTATTTGAAACAATTTGGAGAGTGATTTTCTTTATTTGATTTTGAATTCGATCAGATGAAAATATTTATTTTAAAATAGTAAAATCTATCCAACTCTATTGATTAGTCAATTAATTACACATGTTTATTGAGTGTGATTACTCATGTATTTAATTTAATGTCTTATCATATTGTTTTAAAATCTAATCAATCTCTTATCAAATAAGTTCTAATATGTTTGGTTTAAATTTAAATCGTATTTTATTTAGTAAAAAAATATTTAATCAAACAAATTGAAATTAGGTAGTTCCTTCTTTTAAAGAAATAATCAGATTTTACTATAGAAACTATGATTGTTTGTGGCCCAAATAGTTAGCTGGTTTATTCAAATTCAACTGTTCAATAACAAGCACTTATTTCAATTTCAGTTCGATAAATTGTTCTTCGCGCGACAGGAAACGAATCTTTTACAAACAAATATAATAAATGCAAGTGTGATAACAATTTTTTTTTAATGAACAAATAATTGATAGTAAGCCCGACTAGTAATAGTACTAAAAATAAACATTAAATGATTCATTCATTCCATACATAGAACACGACGTACACACAAAATACTATTGTCTCTGCCGTCTCGAATTAAATAAATTAAAAATGTCAGTATTTTATCGCACAAAATAAACATACCATAATTAACCAAAACAAAAATAAATAAAATACGCGGCTTGCGCAAATTAGTGTGCTACATATTTAGATTCAATCAATTTGGTAGGCGGGTTTACTCTTAGCTACACCAGACCATCAGTATTATCAGCTTTTTTTTTTAATCCATCTACGGCACAGTATTTGACACATGCGCACAGTAGTACAAAATAGCAATCAATTATTATTATTACATATTTATATAAATACATTGTATCATGGAAAACTTACATAACATTAATTTAATTAATTAAATAAAAAAGTATATTTTTGATGTCAACTTTTTAAATATGGATTAATTTTATATATTATTATAAACATTTAATACAGTAATGTTAGTCGTGCAGCAGCAGCATTTTTTTAAATAAATTAATTAAATTTAGATTAATTAAAAAAAAAAAATAATAGTAAATTGTAATTAAAAAAATTTGTTAGAAATGCAATGAAATTTTTTAATATCTATTTTTTTGCAAAGGGACATTCGAAAATTCGCTTGACTAACGACATATTCTAGCAAACTATGTACTACTATATTAACATTAAATATTCAACTCGCTCCGTCCAAATACGATACAAAATTCTCCGTCTACTTTTCATAAATTAAAATTCCATTAGTTTTCTGACCCTTAAAAACTAGGTCGTTTTCAAATTATGTATAAAATAGTTTATAAAGTTTCGTTATAACGATGACATTCAGATCATTAATATTCAATTTAGGTAGACTTATATGATCACGATAATTTATCTACTTTATAATAAAAACAATGAATAATGATTATTAACGATTAATACTAATATCAGTGATAGTAATTTTTATTTTATATTCCTCTATATCAGTGGTTAGTCATTGGTGTTTCATGGAGCTTATACTTTTTCTTACCAAAGAAACTTCAAATATAATTTATTCAGAACAATAATTTTGCTGTTCGACTTGAATTTTTTGATCAGGACAATAAAATTAGAAAATGTTTAAAAAAATTAACTAATTTGACTGAGTTCCATTACCCAAAATATACATTTTTCAACAAATTAGACTGAAAATGGCTATTCGATGTACAAATACTTGATATAAAAAACATCTTATTAAAGACTTATATCTTGAAATAATACTGTAATGATGTAAACATTTTTTATTTTTTTTTGTCGATAATGTAAACCACCCAGTAATAGTGATAAATAAGCAGTTGCGTCAATTTTGTATTGCAACAATAATTTGTCTTCTGTTGAATACTCCGCAGTAATTTATGCAAGAACTCATCAATTATTCATCAACATTCTGAATTTTTCAAATTAAACATAAATTTGATTGGCATTAAATATAGTAAATTACTATCGAATTCAAGAATCTTTCAAATGTATTTTTAATACCTTACTATTTCTTCAACATTTATAAGAAATACTTTTTCAAATTCTTTGATCAAATATTGAAATTACCTTGAATCACATTCAGTTGAGCCTAATCAAATTTTGCGTGAAATTATAATTTTAAGGTCAGCAACACCTTTTATATTTATTAAGTTATTGATCAGTTCAAGTTTAAAGAATACCATATTACTTTACCGTGAGCACATATCAAGTTTATCAGCCGAATTGATGTATATGTATGTACTATCAAAATAAAATAATTGAATGGTATTATGAGTCGTTTTTTAAATAACTCTAGTATTATCTCGATTGAATTAGAACGATTATTAGGTGTGCGTTATTCTCTTTGACCGTTGTGCTTCTCGTCTCTTACATGGATAATTCTATTTCACGTTTTTCTTCTAGTTAAACTTTAAATATCGTTTTCCTCAGTCTTGGCGACCTTCCAAATACTTTATCGTTGTCTCAATATGATAGTTTGTTGATGGATTGTTGTGTAGAAGCAATTTAGAATTGAAAACGTCGAAATCGTTCGAGTGCGAAGATTACGTGCGTAAACTAAAATATTTTGTATCAAAATTTTTTCCTATGTTTGATATGGAATTCACAACCTACGCTATATCAATAAACAGCCCCTACGCAAAACAAAAGAAAAATATAAAATTATTATAAATCACGCGATATGCATTCCGAAAATTGTTAATTAAATTAATTTAAAAATGTATTTAGTTTTTGTAAATAAATAGTTTTTATAATATTTTTTGGTATAATTGACTATTTTATAAAAAGTGCTTGCTGGCAACACCATATAAATGTAATAGATAAGCTGATTCAAACTAAAAAAGTGTGATAGAACTCTAAACTAAACACACAAATAAATGTTAATTAAATGATCTTATCACCAATGAAAAGAACAGAATAAAAATTGGTCTTTTAAATTACGAATTTCTAGATTGAATATAATTGAGCGACAGTCAATTTTAAGAAATAAAATTAAAACTTATTTCATTTAATTTTACAATAAACGCAAATAACATATCCGTTTAAGAAATATGTAATTACAAGATATAGTGCAATTTCGGCCAGTTACAGGATCTAATGTAAATTTGAAAGTATCGCCAAAGTTATAAGCGAGAACTTTACCTAGTTCAAATTTCGTCTCTACTAAATTTTTATATTTTTATTAGTTTCATTTAAATTGATTGAAATCTTTTTAGATTTATTTCATTAATACCAAAAATCATTATAAACTTGGATATTTGGAATAGTCACATTTAACGGTGGCACCATTTTAACATTTTAAATCGACATCCCCTTTTGTAGAAAAACTACCCAAAAATGTTCTTTCTATAAATTTCATGTAAGTGTCTTTTTATAATTATTCAAACTCATTGAAAATCTAGTACATGAATGTAAATACCCGTCGACGATTGAAAATTAAACACCGTTAAATTTTTTTATCTTTACAAATTTGAGTAAATTTTACCAAATTAATTTAATTCAATTTTATATAAATTTAATTTAATTTTAGATTAAAACCATTGTTTTTTGTCAAATTTCTGTTAAAATTGTAAAACAATTCCAAAATTTATTGTGTTTCAGTGAATTTCAATAAATTTTCAAATGCTCAACCATATTTACATCTAAGGTAGCAATTACGGTCCTAGTTTTGAAAAATTATAATAAACATGCCCAGTAAATATCGTAGGTAAGGTGTAAACTTGGTCACGTAACAGATCGATAGTCGATCTCTAATCGAATACATAATGCATAAATAAACTTGAAAGTCAACATGGTTGGAACGCATTATTACAATTGAATTTAGAATATTTATTTTAAAATTTAAATGGTTTTGCTTAGAAAACAAATGAATTTTGTTCAGGTTTCAAATAATGGTTTCTTGTGCTAATGTAATAAAGCACCAGAAACAATCACCTACCTAACTGAATTGTTTGAATTTATATGCTCAACATAATCAGCAAAACTATTTGCCTATTTTAGTTTAAAAATTTTCAAAGAGTTTCAAAATAGAATAACCAATTGTTAATAAATTGGATAATTTATAATTTTTTGTGCTTCTAATCTTAGTTAGGTTTAATATCTCTCTTCCGGAGGGGTTATATTAATTTGTTAAGTTACTCTGACATAAGTCGTGTTTCCCAAGAGAATTACACTAGAACTCGATAAACTTTAAACTTCTTTTATTCTATGTAAACTGAAAAATAATAAATGTATAAATCGGTAATGTTTAGTGTACGTAACATAAATATACATTGCTGTAACAACTAATTACCATAAATAATTGCAATTATAGCTTATTTTTTACTTACACTTGATAAACCCATGAATTTTTCGAGTGTAAAATATTATTGGGTTTATCAAATGTAACTAAAAATAAGCTTTAATTCTAATTATTTATTGCTAGTTGTTACAGTAAGGTGTATTTATGTTAAGTAAACTACAGATTAGCGCTTTATGTATTTAGTTTTTCTTTACATAGAATAAAAGGAATTTAAAGTTTATCGAGTTCTAGTGGAGTTCTCTTGGAAACACATAGATGATTGTGAAATAAACGAAGAACCCTTTGAATCAACTATAAACGTATATTTGAAAAAATTGGCAAGTAGAGTGCTTTCAAGAATTCCGCAACTGCGCAGATATTGCAGTGATTATTAGTAGATGGAATAAAAAGACTACAAAAACTGCTTTGTGGCTGCTTTCGTAAATTTAACTTTTAAACGTCAAATTGCGAGTAATTTGCTGCAGAAATAATATTTGAATGTAATACTTCAAAATTTGCACATCCGATTGAATCCTTGAAAGCACTCATATCTTCACAATGATGAATTCACATTTTTACATTGTTTTTTGCTTTCAAGTTTTTAAATTAATCATTAATTATATTTATCATAATTAAAAATAATCCTTTGGCGTTCATTTTTTAGTAAGCATAAACAACATTTAAAAAAAATTAAAAACAGTGTAAACGATCCATATAATGTAAATAAACAACTGGTTTTCAAACGAAACCAATAACAGATATTCATGACAAACATCACTTGTGGGTTTGATTGCAAAAATAATTATAATGAACATAACATTACACTAAAATTATACCAAATATACATAATTTTTTAATTAAATAATAATTATAAATAAAGATGAAATTAAGGTGCCTTGTTTTTATAGATTTTTGTATATAAAAAATATTTGAAATACAGTAGTTTATAAAACCCGAGAATATTTTTGATAATTTTATTTTACAACATACATATAAATATATTTTTTACAAATAAAGGAACAATTAAAATGCCATTTTTTAAAATAAATAAATTAATTAAATAAACATAAATTCTTCAATGTACTCAGTGTATTTAATTAAAACCCGTGTAATAATGTGACGATACCACAGCATAATAAATAATAATAATGCACAGACAAAAAAAAAAAATCGCCCACAAAAGACTGAAAAATGATTAAAATACAGTGTGCATCGAAGATTAATTGTTTATTATTATTAATATTAAGTAGTTTTTGTAAATGCTTTTTAATAATTTTATCTATATGTAAGAAATTTTCGTTTCTTTACACAATAAATAATAATTATATTATTATAAATAAATAATCTTCTACATAAAAATATAAATTTTGTTCTTTTGTAATATAGTTTTTAATTATAAAAATGAAAATTGAATATATGTATAAATAAATATATATATATATATATATATATATATATATATATATATATATATATATATATATATATATATATATATATATATATATATATATATATATATATATATATATATATATATATATATATATATTTTAGAAAATTTTATATATATATATATATATATATATATATATATATATATATATATATATATATATATATATATATATATATATATATATATATATATATATATATATATATATATATATATATATATTATATATATATATATATATATATATATATATATATATATATATATATATATATATATATATATATATATATATATATATATATATATATATATATATATATATATATATATATATATATATATATATATATATATATATATATATATATATATATATATATATATGTCTGTGCTCATAAAACAAAGGGACACAACTGTACAATTCGCATTTTTCAGAAAATCGTTTTTAAAACTACGAATCATTGAAAATCGTATAAGTTTTTTGAATTCTAGTGTTTGTAAACAGTAGTCGTATTTCCATGAGAATTTTACAGCAACAATTGCTTGCGACAGACGAATTAAATAATTCAAACCAAAAGTTTGAATTGTTTAATTCTGTGTTGTTTTATTTCAATTCGAAAAAATAATTCGCGACTTGTTTTCATGAGAAAAATAATTCAAAAATAATCTGAATTAAATTTTTCTCATGGAAATACAGCTAGTGGTTACGGTTGTTTGTAGTTGCTGGAAAATTACAAAAAATTGATACTGCATGAAATCGAATATGGAGAATTCGAATTTCAAATAATATGTAAAAGGGTACAACTCGACTTGTGGCCCTTTGTTTTGTGACCATATATACCATATATATATATATATATTGATAATACACAATATATGTAATATTATTTTTGAGTGTTTTTATTTTATTTTATTAAATTTATTATATATTCATATCATTATTTTATTATTTTTATTTGATTTAATTATGTAAGAAGAAATAAATACAGTTATTTTTATTGTAAGATGTATAATATAGAAATGCAAATTTGTTGTTTGTTTTTGTTTGTTTCTATCTCTGCAATCTTTTCTGGGGCTCAAGGCACTCCCAACTCTTTCGCAGTTGGCTTTTTACATCCTACCTCAAGCAGTAGCCAAATCGAGGACGTACGGCTTAAACTGTGGAAGCTATTAAGGTAGCTTTTATAAGGAAATATATTATATTTTTTTCGCTTTAAATAAATTTTAAATGTTCTTTGCAGTTCAGAAAAAGCTGGCGGAAACAACGATAATTCATAACTACACGATTCGTCGTGTAGTTATGTATTATCCCAATATGCAAGACCGCTTGAAAAACATCTTAATAAGGAAAGTATCAATAAAATTGAAAAGTACACGCAAAACCGTACTCCTCGTCAAATAATAATAAGTGAATAGAAAGAAAACAAAACTGGATTTGCTATTGAAATTCGTGCTTAATTAGGTTGCGGTTATATTGGTTAAGAATTCGTATGAACCTGGGGCCCTATTATGAAATTTTCGATAGCGTTTTTTTTTCTCGATAATATCAAGTGTTTCGAAAGCACCGAAAATACTTATGAAATTTTCGATAACATTTTTTTTCTTCGTAATCCCTATAGTTTCGATGACATCGAAAATAAGTAACATCATAGAGATATGTATACATAAGACATTTACTTGGCAAATATGTAAATATAAGACATTTATTTGAAACTTAGTAATTTCTTATCCGATTTTGATGAAATTCAGCATGCATGATGAAAATGGGATCTAATATGACTTTTAGATAAATTTCTGGAATATGGTAAATTAGGAAGGAACTTGGCCATTTTTGATCTGATTTTGGTGAAATTCATCATGTAAAATGATTTTTGGATGAAGTTCTGGAATATGGCCAAGTATGATGGAGCTTTCCCATTTCTCAACCAATTATGATGAAAATCGACATGTGCGTTGGAAATGGGATTCTCAAATGATTTTTGGATGAAGTTATGGAATATGGCCAATGATGGAACTTGCCTAGTTGTCAACCGAATATGATGAAATTTGACATGTGCGTTGCAAATGGGATTCTAAAACGATTTTTAGATGAAATTCTGGAATATGGTCAAGTATGGTGGATCTTGCCTATTTCTCATCCAATTATGATGAAATTCGACATGTGCGTTTGAAATGGGATTCTCATATGATTTTTTGGATGAAGTTCTGTAATATTGCCAAGTATGACGGAACTTACCTATTCCTCAACTGATTATGATGAAATTCGAAAAATTATTTGAAAATCCCATTTCCATTGGAAATGCTGAGTTTCATCAAAATCGGATAGGATATGGCCAAGTTCCTTCCTAATTGACCATTTTTCAGAACATTATCTAAAAATCATTTTAGAATCCCATTTTCATCGTGCTTGCTGAATTTCATCAATCTCGGATAAGAAATGACCAAGTTCCTTCTGATTGACCATATTCCAGAACTTCGCCTAAAAATTATTTGAGAATCCCATTTCCATTGGAAATGCTGAATTTCATCAAAATCGGATAAGAAATAGAATCCCAAGAAAATTTGTATAAAAAAATCATAAATCCTCAGTTGAAGGAACGCCTCACTACAACGCACACCTTTTTTGGTCGCGGTGATGTCCGTTGTGAAGTTTTTCTGTAATATAATATTAATATAACACAAATCTAATATTAACATAAAATAAAAGTTTATTTGCAACTCACATTTTTGAAAAAAAAAAATATATTTTTATTTATCGAATATGGCAATTTAATTCTATTAAATTACGTTGATGAAATAAAATGATCATCACCTCAAGAGTAGTCGAAAATTTTCAATATTATCGAAAAAAAACACTATCGAAAAAAACGAAATCGAAAAATTTCGTAATAGCTCATGTTCGATATTATCGAAAAAATACACTATCGAAAAATTTCATGATAGCTCATTTTCGATACTATCGAAAAAAAACGCTCTCGAAAATTTCATAATAGGGACACATGTTGTACATTGTGGTTATATTAGATAAGAAACTCTAGTACAAATAAAAAAAAATACTCTTGCTGGAAAAGACCATAAGCTGTTTGGCGTGGATGACTTTTTTTATCTAAAGTTAAAAATGGTAAATTTCATTTGAAAAATCATGAGCGATGTTAAAAAATTATTCGAAGCAAGAAGGTATTTCTTCACTCGCACCGCGAAATAAAAAATTCTCCATAATTTTTTGACGCCTCGCCTCAAAATTTGAATTTACACAATTTAGTCAAAAATAGATCAACAACCTTAAATTATGGTCAAAAACGGTCGAAAAGGGTCAAAAACCCTGGAAAAGGTCAACAATTTTCAAAAACTTCCGGAAAGTGTTAAAAGCTGAGCTAGAGATATTACGAAAAAGAGGAAACAAAATATTCTTATTGTTTCGTGAGCCAGTTTTTGAAACTGTTGAAACTATTGAAACAGTTCTGAACGTAAATGAAGTTAAAATTTTACATTTTTCAGTTTTTTTAACTGTCAAAAAGGGTCGAAAACACAGGTTTTGAAAGTCTGTGGAGAACTCATGTCAAAAAGCGTCGAAAACTGTGTCATAAATACTAGTTTTCGTTTCGATACTACCCATATCTGAATTTACAACAAATGTGAAGCCTAGACGTTTTCATACTGGTGGCATCGACTTTGAACATTCGGTTGCTACCAAATATTAGCAACAAATAAAATATTCTGAATTTGTAACGTACCTAAACATGCGCTAGATTCTTCGGTAAATATAAAACCGTGGTGCCAAATATGTCCGGTAAATCACAAGTTGATTATTCATTTGAAAACATCATTTGTCGACAAACGAAATGACTAATCTGTATAGGTGAGTCAGCCGTGTGGATATATGAAAAGCAGGCCGATTACACTCCTACAATTGACTTTTACTACAGAAGAAGTCACTTTATCATCAGTACTCTTATCAACCAGACGACAGTAGTCCAAGTCTACTCGCATGCCTGCCTATAAGACAGTGCCCCGTAATCACCCAACAACCACACTGATCTGACTCCGCTGAAGTGAGATCAGCTGTTTGGATCTCGCCAAGTTTAACTTTGGCCAGAGCTGCCGATTTATTACGCATGAGGTGATACTTGATCATCTGTCATTCGTTAGCTTGCTAGCTTCTTCCTGAAGCAGCAGTTTGCATACCGCAAGAGGCATTTCAATATCCTTTCTGCTTTCTGAAAAGTGGTCCGTTGTACCATGTCGAGCCAGTTCATCGGCTTTTAAATTCCCTGTACTTATGAAATGTCCTAGCACTCATAAAATGTGGATGTTGAACTGATCTGTCATCTCCTTAAGAGATGAGATTGAAGCTCTGTGAGGAGGTGTGATTGAAGCGCTTTAATGGCAGCCTGACTGTCCGTATATATGCGAATATTACGAACCATATTACATTAAATCTCAACCAGTCTACGACTTCCTTTATGGCAGTTACTTCAGCTTGAAAAATGCTACAATAGTCGGAGATATGGAAGGAGAGATTTAACAGAAGTTCCTCGCTGAAGATTCCAGCCCCGACTTTTCCGTCCCGTTTTGAACCATCAGTGAAAAAGTTTATAACTCCTGGTTCCAAAACTGCAACTATAATTCAGTCCTTCCTGGATAGGATCCTAGTCCGGAACTTTGTATCAAAAGATAGTGACGGGACAGTATATTCGGTGGTCTTGGGAATTTGTTTGTTGCACAAAATAGATGAGTGCCCTGTATTGTTGCAGGTCCACATTGATGTGGGTTTCAGTCGTATGGCAGTAGAAGGTAACAACTGTTTCCCCAAGATACTTAGAGGAGCCAAAAATAGCGGAGTCTCCAGTGCCTGAGTGGATGTGCTCCTCAGTGCACCACTGATCCACAGAGAGATTGTTCTCTGAACTTTTGTCAACAGCTTTTGGTTGACAGTTTGTCTAGAGCAGGCCACCAGACTGTTACCCCATACAAGAGTGTGGGTCTGAATACTGCGGTATAAAGCCAATGTACGGTGCGGGGCTCCAGCAGCCCCATCCTTGCCCAATGGCATTCTTGGAAGAGTATAGCGCTACCGTAGCTTTCCTTACCCTTTCCATAATATTAGGTTTACAATTTAATTTGCTTTCCTATAGAGAAGAGAACCAATTCGGTTTTGTGTGGGTTCACATTCAACCCACAGCCATTGGCCCGTAATGTAAGAATGGCCAGGGCATTTGGGGGAAGGCGGGATATTTGCGGACACAAATAGCAACATCATCCACATAGGCAACCACCATGAAGCCACCAAGACCAAGTCCCAAAGTAGGGGAACAGTACGCCACCCTGCAGCGTATCTCTGCTTGCAAATCTTCTGGCGGAGGATTTCCCCAAACTGGCTATCCAGTCCTTGAGTGATTCATCTACTCCCTGGAAGCACATTGTTAAAGGCTCCCTAAATATCCAAGAAAGTTACCATTGCGTAGTCTCTATATTCGAAAGATTTCTCAATTAAATATATCGTCGGCTAGAAATTCAGAATGTGTAAGTCCAAAAACAATTTTTTTCAGGAGACAACGAAAACTAGTGCCGTATTGTCTTCAGACAAACACTTATATTCTTTCCAAATTTCTTCACCTTGTCGTAATTTTTTATGATATTTTTAAATGGCGATTGATGCACAATGGAAGAATCTTTCGTTTTATATTAAAAAAGCAAAATTGGAAAAAATGGACTTACACATTCTACATTGCTCGCCGACGATATAAGAGAATTAAGAGCAGTCTCTACAAGTCTCCCCTTGCAATAGGCAGCTTTTCCGGCACAATCGCGCCTCTAATATGAGCTTCTATTTGTCTTTCCAGTGTTTTAAAAAGGAAGGAAGACAAGCTAATCGGTCTAAGGTCTTTGGGATTGCAGTGTGAGCGTTTTCCCGCCTTAGGTATAAATACAACCTTCACTTCCGTCCATTTCCTAGGAATGTGACATAGTTCTAGGCTGCCTTTGAAAATTACCTCTAACCAGGAAATTGTACCTCTAACCAGGGATAATACCATCACGTCCAAGCGACTTATACGGCTTAAAACTATTTATCGCCCACAGGATCTTTTTCCTGTTAATAATTTGCCTGCAAGGCTACTTGCCCTTTTACCTACTGATGTGGTAGGTATAGGTTCGGTACAATTAGGAAAATGAGTCTCCAGCAGAAGTTCCGCAGTTTCCGCGATTCCGCACGATTAGTGGTTCATATCTCATCCGGCCATTGAAGATAAGTTGGGATGGAAGGACCAATTGATAGTACTTTGCGTAGCTTAGACATCTCCGAAGACTCCTGAATTTTGCCACAGTATAGTCTCCAAGATCTGTTCTTGACACTTCTCAATTAATATTTGTAAATTCTGAGAACTTCCTTATAGGACTCCCAATCTACAGCGGCTCTTGTTTTCCTTGCTGTTTTGAAGAGTCTTTTACATTTTCGAAGCGTGTGTGTTGGATCCCCTTGGACCACCAGGGTGGCCGAGATTTACCCCTAGGCCTACTAAGAGAAATAGAGCCCAGTATCGCTCCATTAAAAACCACGGACAGCTCGTCCACCAAGCCATCGAGCTCTTGCGCAGTTTTTGGAGGTTTTGGCACCGGAACCGGTAGTGAATTACCCAGAATTGTGCTAAAGGTATCCCAGTTGGTTTTCCTCCTATTTCTACAGATTGGACTTTTTGGAGAAGCCAAGATTAGTACTTAAAATTTAATCAAGGAGTCTGTACTTCCCCAGATAGTGTGATGAGAATTTGCATCACTCCCCAGGATGACTCCAACCTTGCGCTTCTGAGCCTCCAAGATTAGCTCACCTAGAAAGATTGGTGGAATATCCACTACATCATAAGCCAGGTAAGCTGATACTAGCCAGAGGTTTCGTCTATCGACATCAATGCTGATCGCTGCTACGCCTTCATTGCTGAAATTTGATAGCAGAAAACAACTTATGTTATTTTTAATGAAAATGCACGGCCGAACCTTACCTTCTTTTTTGCGCGTGCATCAATCTATAACAGAGAGTCTTGAGGCCAAGTACGCGGTATGATGCTGCCTTAGAGCGGTGAAGGTTGACTTGAAGAAATGTCAATGTCATCTCTACAGCTCCTCAAAGACAACATCATCGAGCAAATATCACTAATTGAACCATCATTATGCGAGAAAGTTATTCAAATTTTTGGTAAAAGATTGACAGCCTGCCGAGCTCGCAGAGGAGGTAACTTGAACGACATTCTTTTTCACTATTAACCGGAACCAATGTACTTTAATTTTCAATAAAACACAATTTATGTCTTATATTTAAAATTTTATTTCACACAATTTATGTCTTATATTTAAAATTTAAAAGGATACCTCAAATTTGAACACCCTCTATTTGTTTTTACCAAAACAAAAGGAGAAAAAAAAGTTTTTTTTTAAAATTCTAGTGAACAACTAAAAAATTTACAAATTTATTTTGGGAAAAGATTATAACGGTTGTGAACCAAAAAATTCAAATAATTTAGAGATAGCTTAACCTAATTAGCTAAACCCTAACACTACCCTAGACCACAGAATACAACCAGAAGAGACATAACGCTGTTTTTGTATGGAAAAATTTGGACTCATTTTTTTGACCTTGATTGTCCGAAGGTAAGAGAAAGTTGGGTTATGTATTCTTTGGTTTATTGGTTTTGATTTGAAATAATAAAAATTGAGAATCCTTAACAGTATAGTTAGTGAAATTATTTGACAAGTTTTGTTTTTACAGCATAATTTGTATTAACTACTATAATATTCAAATATAATTATACTTCAATGTCCAAAAAAGAAGGTAAGATGAAATAAAATTTGGTCCACGCAATGTCTATTCTGGTTAATCTTTCTTCTGTGCCTAGACCCTAACTTACAGGCTAACCGTAATTGAGAAAGCAAAAATGAATTATAACAAAATAAATTTAAAAGAAAATTAATATATAAAATAAATTTAAAAATAGAAAAAAATTAATTGATAAAATAAACATAAACAAATTAATAAAAAAAAACGTCCCTGTGTTGGTTACTTGCAGGTTACAGCTTTTATTGAATGTGGATTGAAGATGTTTTTTTTCACTCAGCATCATTTAGGCGCTTGTTCGCATTATAGTCAGTGTTGCCACTTTAGTACAATTGTAGCAGATCTGCTACATTTTGCCTCTTCGAAAATTTCAGTACGTACTTATTCGTTTCTACTACATTTCTTAAAATAATTTCTTTTTCATTATTCAAATAAATATAGTAGTTGAATTGAAAACAAAAATTCATGGCTTGTAGTTTGTTCCCAAGAAAATTGCTTAGCAATATTGGGTGAATTTTAGAATACATAATGGGTTGTTTTTAGATTATCTGTAAACGGCTTAATGGATTATTTGTTAGTGACGGTTTAGTGGGTTACTGGTTTTTGTGAAATCCCCAAATGTCAAAAATATGTGAGGTTGTTGTGCAAAAGTGAGGTTTTGTTTTATTGTACGGCGAAGTGAATCTGAATTTACTACTTTTGGCGTCTACAAATATTTAGATTATTAGTTTGAAATTCATACAAGTTTTATTTGTTATTATTTACACTGTTTCGGCTATGAAGAGGTTTTTTAAGACGATTGAAAAAAATGGGTGAGTGAGTATGCGATGACGATCTACTGTCGTAGTTTTTGTATAGGTTATTTACAAAATATGGTTACGATTTTATAATTCGATTTCATTTAATTTTAGAAAACCGGCATCAATAACCTCTGAAACGGTTGCAGAGAAAAATGCTGTGGCATCTACAGTAATTCCATTAGAAAAAACACATACTGATTCAGATTCAAACGGCTCCACTTTGGCCTTGGAACCAAAGAAAAAAAAATACCTCCAAAAGTATAAGTCGGAATGGGAAAATAAATATCTCTGGCTAAAGAATGTAAAGGGTGAAGCATTTTGCAAAGTCTGCAATACTAAGATGGTAAATAATTTGGCACATATTAAGCGGCACGACACATCATCCCAAAATCACCAAGAAAATTTGAAGATTTCTAAAGAAATGCGTCAGTTAGATGTTTCCTTCATGGGTCAGCAATCATTAAAAAAAAAGCAGGTCGAAATGATGTGCGTATTATATTGTATCCAACATGGTTTACCTTTTAGGCTAATGGATTCATTACCTCAATTGATACAAACAATATCGCCTACATCGTTGCAAGCGCAACAAATTAAATGCGGTCGAACTAAATCAACTGCTTATACTAATACAATAATCGGCCCATTCGCTGCCGAAAAAATATGCAAAATTCTTCGTGCGCATAGTTTTTCTATAATAATAGATGAAACTACCGACCTTACCTCCGATAAATGTCTGGTATTGATTTGCCGTTATTTCGACCAAAATTTACGAAAAGTAATTGACGTATTTTTTGGGATGATTAAACTAAAAAATTCCACAGCATCGGATATATTTTTAGCCATAAAAGAACATTTCTTTAAATTTAATGTCGATTTAGAAAAAAACCTAATAGGGCTAGCCACGGACAACGCGTCGGTCATGTCTGGTAATTTTCAAGGCGTAAAAGCCAAATTCCAAGAAATGAAAAGTGACATATTCTTTTTAGGCTGTACATCTCATTCCATAGCACTGTGTGTCAATTATGCCTTAAAGCATTTCCCAGAATCGATTGAAAAAAATATTAAAAATATTTACAATCATTTTTCGAATAGTCCCAAGAGATTAAATGACTTTTCGGTATTTCAAGCAGACTTTAATCTAGCAAACCATAAAATTTTACGTGGGAGGCATTAAAATATTATTTTACTTTATATTGTTACGAGATAAAAGACAAAGGTAAAGATGACAATGCGAATGAAATTCTCGAATTTCTCAGTGCCGATAATCTTAGGTTATATTTAGAATTTTTATCATCCATTTTAAATAGAGTTAATGCAGTAAATAAAATTTTTCAATCGGAGAAACCCGAAATCCAAAATTTATATTCCACAATCAAAGGCATTTATTTAGAAATTTTAAAAAATTTCATTATTTTGGACAAAGTGGATATTAAAGTTGATATTAAAAATAATAATAACCATCTTCCGATCCAGTTAATGTATTTTTCTTTAAATTTTCAAGAATTGGAAGATAAGTTTTCTGAAGAAGATAAACCTAAAATATTAGTTACTAAACAGAATCTAATATTATTTTATATTGAGTTTTGCTGCCAAATCAAAAAAAGATTTAATCTTGAAAACAGCAAATTGGAAATGTTAAAGTACTGCAACGTGGCCCAAATCGTTTCTGGTAGTATGCCATCAATTCGGCAATTAATATTAAATTACCCGTTTAAAAACGAGGCTATTTCAAATGAAACACTAAATGACCAGTGGCGTAGTTTAATTGGCAATAAACTTCTACTTGCCCAACTAAATTCTGAAGACACTGTGAAAAATTGGGTCCAAATTAAGAATATAAAAGACAATTTAGGACAATTTATGTATTCGGCATTGGCAGACTATATTCTGACATTGTTGTCACTACCACAAAGTAGTGCGGCTGCAGAAAGAGCTTTCTCTGCTTTAAATTTAATAAAAAATAAAAAAACAAATCGTCTCGAAAATAAAACAATACAAAATATAATGTTTTGTAGGACTCTTTTTAAAGATAACCTATCTGAATCTGATAGTACTGATTATATATATGTTCCAGAGGAACAACTGTGCAAATTTGCTGCAAAGTTTAAATTTAAAGATGGAGCATTCGAATCCATTTAACCCTTATATCATTTTCTGATTTACATTAATTTATTAAACTAAAAGTTTCATAATAAGTGTATTATTAAGAAATGTAATTTGCGATATTTTATTTTTATTTTATTTTTGAATTGAATTTTTATTTATTTGTTTTTATTTAGTTTATATTTTTATACAAATGAGACTTTGAATTGTGATAATTTTGTTATTTTGTTTAAAGATAAATTGTATTGCTGCAATAAAAAGAATTATATTAATATATGTACCACATTTTGTTTATTTTGCTAGTGCTAACTGCTAATACATATTAAATAATAAAAATGTTTGACCTGCTACATATTTTCAATAAAATGTAGCAGATCTGCTACATATTTTCGAGAAAATGTAGCAGATTTGCTACGTTATTACCTTTTTCAAGTGGCAACGCTGATTATAGTGTATTTATAGATTGAGTATTGTGTGATTCTGAGGATCAAACATTTTTTTCTGTTTTTATTTAAAATTCGCTAACTCAATGTGATCGTGATCAAAAGAAATTTTGAACAACTTAGGTTTTTTTATTTAATATGCAAGAGAATCGAAAGCCTGTTATCATTTGTCCCCAAAATTAATTTTATTAATTAGGTGATTACGTGTGGTAATTTTTAGTAAACCTGTTGACAGTGGAACCGAAACTCTACTTTATCGTTTGATGATAGTAAAATGGTGGTTATTTGGATTTCCGATTTGTTTAATAATACACCGTATGTTTAGAAAACGTGTTACATATTCCTTAAAACATCTGGAAAAGCTTGCTGTTATAAAAAGCTGATTTTAGATACATTCAAATTAATTTTAAAGAAAATCTTTTTATTTTGACGAAAACCTTTTTATCTTTTTCACGGGCAAAAAATCTTTCAAAAAAAGATAAATCTTACGATCTGGCAGCACTGGCCGTCACTTAACAGCACACTTTTCTTAAAAATAATAAATTTTTCTATTCACTCACATTACAATTTTAATGCTGTATTTGTCAGTTCTTACGGATTCGGTGGCCGATATGTGAAATATTCTGTAAGGTAATAATTTCGTCAAATCCTTTAAGGATTCTTACTGATTCGCTGGTTAGCCCTTTTGTCTTATCACTTTTTCCCGCTGTTTGGTGGTGAACAAACAACTCAACACTTATTTTATCCTTAATACATTTTTTTATTATTTGAGAATAAAATATGTACTCAAATATTTGCCATCTATTTTTAAGCGACGAATTTATTCAAAATTTAAAAAAGTTAGAGGATATCTTCAACACAAGTAATTCGACGATATTAAAAGTTGGAATAAACTACATGAAAAACTTAATACATATTCACACGAAGTCGAATTAGATTTGAAAATAAAAAAATTGTTTTTAGGTGCAAAATGTTTTATAAAATTCCGTTATTAAACGCCCAGTTAATAGAAAACATAAATTTGAAAAAAAGGAACTTAAATAAAACTATAAATTAAAATTAAATCTCTGGCTTATTTCATTTATTGTCTTATGGTTTTCGCTCCATATAAATATCAGCATTTTTGTCTACACGTGACGTCAAATTGCCTTTATTTTCTGTGTATCTTGATTACCACCCACATGTGACCAAACGGCGAAAATGGGTCATACACAAAATTATTATTTTTTTATTCTTAATTAATTTTTCTTCAGTTTTTTTCTTTCTTTTGTTTTAGTCTCTTTAAAACTGGAGTTACTTAATTATAATAAATTAGTATTACCTATTAAAATATTCATAAATTTACAAAAAAAAAAAAAAAAAAATATTCGTATTAATTACAACAAAATATTACTATTGGCTAAGTTATTATTATTGTTTTTAATTAAAACAAAAATTATTGTTCTGGTTATTTTTTTGCTTCAGTATTATTAAAAGATCTTTTTTTTACAGAAAGTTCAAGAACTTTCTCTAGATTTCTAAACTTATCTGGTTCCTTCTTTTTCTAATTTTTTTTTTGTTTTTATCAATTTTAATTCTTATGAAAAAACACAGAAAAAAAAATTAAAATTCCACACTTGTTCACTCAAATTTTTAAGAGATTTTGATTTCTTCCTCATTAAATACTTAAAAGATTTTATTATAAAAGTATTATCACAAAAAAAACATTTTTTAGTGGTTTATTTATTCTTATTACTATTTTTTTTAAAAATATTTCTCCCTGTTTCTTTTCAAAAATAAACTCGAAGAGCTACTTACTCACTGACTCAAAAAACCACAGCCACCGCTAATTATCGATCTTCAAACAAAAAAAAAAAAACGTCTCCCGCGGGAAATTTCCAGTGCTTTGTTCTTTTTTTTGCTGTTTACATAGTGTCAGCATTACCTACACACCAACCATCATATACCATCTATTGGCAAACCAATCTTTATTGGTTTACGTTTTTCGATTACAAAGATACATATGAAAACTTGAACAACAAAAGCAAAAATATTTACTGATTTTAAACATTTAGGCTTAACCTTAGAATTGCGTACCCTTCTTCCAGCTTAATCCCGTGTTCGGGGAATTGAATTCCTCAGTATTAAGAAAAGACATTGAAATGAGGAATTCATTTTCTTTATTGTTGCATTATACATCTGATAAATGTATTGGTGAGTCAGGAGTTGTGCGGTCTAGTTTGGCTTACGGTGTTCCATATGGGGGTGCACCTGGTGTAGATAGACCTGGTGTTGTTGGGTCTGATGTGGATGGACCTGATAGGGTTTGAAGAACATCCTCATCAGAAAATTATTGGTCGGAGTCATTCTCGTTGAACTTACGCTTGAAACACGGTTCGCAAACCCAGTTGTTTTCGTGTCTCTGATCTTCGTCCGGAATCTTTTACAATGCTAACATCTGCATTGATTGATTAGTTACCTGCATTTATGGGAACGGTCGCATAGGAATGGATTTAAATTTGTAGCCCATCATGCTCATAGCGGTTTTCATAGATGGCTTCAGTGGAAGTTTGCTACGGTTGTCTAAATGTTTCTGAACTAATTCCAGCGCTAATTCTTTTAGAAAAAATTTTCTTTTCTCGAATTTGTTATTGTTCCAAGTCGTATGACATACTTCGAACAATCGGTAAGTATTATAAAGTATTACTATTGGCTATCGGTTACTTTTCCTTTTGCAGGTGTGCCCGCGTACCATTTTGTCGAATACGTCGACGCCGCCTTTGTGTTCGTTGTAATCATGGATGATAATTGGTTTTTTTGTTATTTCTTTTATCTCCTCGGTTGCATTTGCAGTCGACATTAGAAGCACATTTTTTTTGAATCAGTAGTTTAGCTCACTAGCAACGTATCGTCCGAGAAACAGAAAACTGAAGCAAACGGACCTCTTTTCTGAGCTTCTCCGAACGACGTGAACAGTCAGGGTATTTGGAGTTTATTTGATCTAATTGTACCAACTAGTGTTGTATTGCAGGTCCACAAATCTTTTACCAATAGATAGCTTGTAAAAAAGTTAACCATGGTAATGTTCGCGCCAATATCTAAATAGCGTTGAGCAAGGCGCATTGCTAATGCATGTGAAATTCCAGTGGATCTTTCATCGCTTGCCTGATACAGGATAATTTTTTTTCCATCTACAAGCCAAAAAAATTTAATCCCATACTTTCCTGGCTTGGATGGTATGTATTGGCGAAAGCTGGATCTGTTTCTGAAAGCCACCAATCATCGATCGTGAGTTCTTTGAATGGAACGAAAGGCAAATTTAAATTTATTTTGAAGAGAGTACAAATTGTCGATCCACACGAGTTCTCAATCGTCGCAACGCAAAAACCGACTGATTTGCTCGAATTCTCTCTAATGACATCACTCCTATGTAAAATGGCATATCAGACTTGTGGAATAAATCATTAGCTGCCACTAAATTTGATTTCTCCGCACCGGCGTAAAGCAATATGCCGATAAACGCGTACATTTCATCCATATTAGTATCACGCCAAGGTCTCAATTTTTTCGGCTTTTGTGCACGTTGATTCACTGCATACGTCCTTTGAAGGCTTCGTGGGACTACAGGGAATGGAGTCTAATCTCTTCCTTTTCATATCTTCAGTTCTCGCTTTCTCCGCAGCAGATGGCATCGACCACCAAACAGTTTTGTCGTTTTTGCCTTAAACCGTGCATTTCTGGCCACGATTCATTTTCCCATCATCGTCGGGGTCTCTATCGAAATAATCAGCAAGTTCTTGTTCTTCCTCTGTAGTCAAATCACGATGAATATTTGCCAAATAAATAATTCTATCCATGTTTTAGCTTGAAAAAATTAATGCGCAAAAAACACTTGGGGAACACAGCACCCCTTACACGATTCTAAGGTTAGTAACACCCACAGGAAAAAATATTGGAACGACATATTTATGCGCCGTCACATTCATACAGCTCTATTCCTGTGTAAGCAAATTTAATACTTTCTTTTTACTCTAATTTGAATGTGATGGATCGGTTGCATATTTGGTGAATACACGAATTAAATAATTAATCCAAATTAGAGTAAAATAAAAAAAAAATTATTAAATTTGTTTACACGAGAATAGGGCTGTGTGAATGTGATGAAAAAAAAAGAAAATTTGTAAGGGAATTTGGTTGTACTAGAATAATTCGCTAATCCAACCTGCACAGTATATTCTTCTATATAGTATATAGAATGAAAATTGAGGTACAATCAGCCCAGTCGCTGCGGCCTGATGAGAAGAATGTTTTTACATAATTAGAAGCTATTCAGTTCGAAACTGAATTTCTATTAACTTCAAATAAATTAAAAATAATATTTATTTATTATACCTAATAATTAGTTTTCTAATTGAGAATTTAATTTCTAAATTAATTTTTAATTTTATTTTTTAATTCATAATTTGTTTCAGAGATTTAAATTAAAAATAATTTTGTTTTTTTTTAGGTAATAAGCGATTAATATCGTTTTTGATTTTCAGTGATATTGCATGATATTAAACTAAAGTAGTGATTATGATTTTGGAAACAAAATTTCATTAGAATAGATCTAGGTTAGCACTGGAATATTAGTTACAATGGTAGTGAGTTGAATCAGTTTAGGCAGGCGCAGGGGAAATTAACTGGGGGGGGGGGAGGGGCGAAGTCCTAGATTCATACCTCCTTTCGGTGCTCCTTGGGTCACGCTAAATGAATCAGGCGGTGTAGTGGAGACGAGCAGAAATCCTGTTTATAGTCATGGACACTACATGTCAGGGCGAGTCATTGGCGCCTCAAAACCAATATCAAATCAGCGTCTGTTCTCCAGGTTAGGTGCGGCTGAAGCGGGCGTCTGTCTTGTATCAAGCGGCTCGCTATATAAATGTGTTCAAGGTAGGACTGGATGCTTTAAGATTCTCACCAGTACGTGGCCCACACACGTAACAAGCGGGTTGAGCAGCAGGCCAACAACTTGCTCTCATAAAAACAATTAAAGTTATGAACCCTAATCAAAGGCCTCGGATTACCATATCGGATTCATCACAAAATCGACCTCGGAAATTGTACACGGACAACGCTTTAAAAATGGGAACATGGAACGTGCTTAGCCTCTTAAAACTTGGAGATCTCCAGATCCTTTCGAATCAAGCAAAGGGTTACACATTAGACGTGCTTGCACTACAAGAGCTTAGATGGTCTGGGAGTGGGATCCATGACACCACCAATGGTTACACTCTCCATTACAGCGGCCATCAGAATGGGGGAGAATTTGGAGTTGACTTCCTTATCGATCAGCGCGCGAAGCATCATATCATCGACTTCCGCCCTATCAACATGCGGATATGCACGGTCAGGCTCTAAGAAATTTAACATCATGATCGTTAATGTACATGCACCCACCGAAGATAAATCTGATGACATCAAAGATCTCTTCTTTGTCGAGCTGGAGGAAGTCCTCAATAACATACCGCACTACGACATCAAAATCATCGTGGGCGACTTTAACGCAAAAATCGGTAGGAGAGCAGAAAATACATCGTACATCGGTCCTAACAGCCTGCACCTAACTAGTAATAACAACGGCCAACGCGTCACCGACCTGGCAATAACGTACAACTTAGTTTTATCAATTACGTTTTTCCCACACAAGAGAATCCACAAAGTAACGTGGAGATCGAATGATGGAAGAACGGAAAACCAGATCGATCACGTCATGGTGTCTAAGAGACACTCCACCAGTATATCCGACGTCAGATCTTACAGAGGTGCAGACATGGACAGCGATCATGTGCTTGTCATATTTAAGTATAAGTGCAAACTGTCATCTACGTTCAACAGACAAGCACAAAAGACCGTTCGGTGGAATATTGATGCCTTAAAAGACCAAGCTTCATTGCAGAGTTACCAATCAGCTGTCACTAATTATTTAGACCGGACCAATAACAGCGAAGAAGCTCCTCCTAACATCCAGGAGCAGTGGCACGCTTTACAGACAGCCATAACCACCGCGGCGCAAAGTTCCATCGGAAGAAGGCCTCCGAGGTCCCGCAATGATTGGTTCGATGATCAATGCCGAAGGGTCGTCGAAAATAAACGAAAGCTTCTTGAGAAATGGTTGACTCGCAACACTAGAGGCACTCTAGCAGAATATCTCCGCGCTAGGAAAGCTACCACTAAATACCTTAGACAAAAGCACCGCGATCATATGAGATCTTGCATCGAAAACTTCAGCTTCCAAGCGGAAATAGGAAACTCAAGGGACTGTTTTGCTAACGCCAGAAATCTAACTAAAGACTTCCACCCAAAAAGTACAGCCATCAAAGACGGAAATGGAGAGCTGAGAACAAACGTGGCTGATGTTCTCTCTGTATGGCAAACCTACTTTCAAAATCGGCTAAATCGGAATGACGAAGTGACCCCCATTAGAGCAATAGCTCCTCCAGGTGAAGAGGTCTTTGTAGAATATCCCACAGTAGAGGAAATTGATGCAGCTATTAGTAGATTAAAAAATGGAAAGGCACCCGGTCTCGAGGGAATCCCCGCAGAATTGATTAAGCTCGGAGGCGCTACTCTTGCAACAAATCTATACGATCTCATCGTCTCTATTTGGGACCAAGAAGAGCTGCCGGAGAATTGGAAGACCGCACTCATATGTTCGCTGCACAAAAAAGGAGACCGTCTTAAATGTGGAAACTATCGTGGTATCGCCCTATTGAGCACTGCTTACAAAGTGTTGGCTAATGTTGTACTTGCCAGACTCATCCCTTTCGCCGAAAACATCCTTGGCGACTATCAATGTGGTTTTTGTCCCAACCGATCGACCACTGACCAATGTTTTACCAAGAGGATGATCTTGGAAAAATGTTGGGAGTACAACATAACCATACATCAAATGTATATAGACTTCAGATAGGCATGTGACAGTATAAACCGCGAAAACTCAAGGGCCGTGCTCATATGCATAGGAATTCCAACTCGTTTCTCTGTGTAAATTCACAACCTCTGGGTCTGTATGTAGAATCGTAATTGAGGGAGCTGTGTCAGACTCCTTTAAAATAACATCTGGTGTTCGACAGGGAGATGCACTCGCGCCTGTGCTGTTCAATTTGCCGCTTGAATACGTAGTGAGAAAAAGCAACATTGAAACTTCGCGCTGTATATTTAATAAATCAGGCCAAATTCTTGCATATGCAGATGATATCATGCTTCTTGGCCGAAGACCTAGCGATATCAAGGACAGTTTCATACAGCTCGATCGCTGCGCAAGAAGACTTGGTTTGGAGGCGAACAGCAGCAAAACAAAATTGTTATCAACACCCAGGAACATCTCCATGGTAAATCTCGGAATTGGCGACCATAACTTTGATAGCGTCGAAAACTTTAAATACCTCGGGTCAGTTATAACAACGTCGAATGATATGCAGGCAGATATAAAAGCCCGAATCGCTGCCGGACAACGAGTTTTCTACGCCCAATCGAAATTATTGCAATCTAAACAACTGTCGCAGTCGTGCAATCTCGCACTTTATAAAGCACTCATAAGCCCTGTGCTGGCTTTCGGAAACGAGAGCTGGACCGTGACCTCTAACGATTGTAGACTGTTATCTACCTTCGAAAGGAAGGTCATTCGCTCAATCTTTGGTCCAATTAAAGTCGCGGACAACGAATATCGGATTCGTATGAACCACGAGATAAGGCAACTTCTTGAGGCTGCGATATTATCGGATTCATCAAATCCAATCGAGTTAGATGGCTCGGCCACGTTACACGGTCTCCACAACAACGAATGACCAATAAAGTGTTCCATCAACAACCAGCCGGTGTTCGTCATAGAGGAAGACCCCGACTGCGCTGGCGTGGCGACGTCGAACAAGATCTACATGTATTAGGATGTCGAAACTGGAGGACGAGAGCCATAGATCGAGACGAGTGGAGGGCCTTAGTGCGAGCGGCAAAATTCCTACATGGGATGTGAAAGCCAGAGAAAGAGAGAGAGGGGAAATTAACTAATGTATATATTCCTATAGATAACCAATCGATCTTCCAGAATTTAAAACTAATAAGCCTTTCCTATCCTTCGGTTTGGTTATACGTAATAATAGTGTATAGTGGGCCCGGTTTCACCCAGAAGGCAGGCTTGGGCTTAGTCGTGCACTCCCATCAATCATCAAACCAGAATTGATCCAATCAAATCAGGTTTTCATGAAGTATTGTAAGTCCCTATGTTGTAGTTTGTAATTTTAATTAAAATTTATCTGGATACTAATTATTTTAATTAAAAATTGGTTAACCGCCACTGTTTCTTTACAAAATAATTGACACCAGAGTTGCTCCGATCTGATGAGGCGTTCTCTCGCTATATTGATCTCTCACGGCTTTTCCTGGCGCATGATGACGTCAGTGCGATTATATTATGCTTGAGGCACAAAGCCTGAGGACCGACCTAACCAATCATAAAATGTTTGTGCTTGAAGAGAAATTGCTTGCGACCCAAGGATTATTTTCGTGTCGCTTACTTTTACGAACATTAGGGGCTGATTGGTAAGACGTTGTCACGTCAAAAGGCATTAATTGCATTGATTTGTTTTTCATGTCGAGTTGTTGCTTTTCGTTTGTGGAAATTGCATGTTTGCGAAAGTTGGGCTATTTATTTATTTACTTCGCGGATTGATTAAATGTATGTTTTTTATTTACTACATATTTAAAGTTTTGGTTTTCTTATATGTATATGTAAATGTACGTACATATGTCAATGTATTAAAGCGCAAAATTAATTAAAAAAAAATAATATTAAATATTCCCAAATCAAATACAAATCGTAGACCACAAATAAATTTAGTTTGTTAATAAAAATGTTATTGATAAGGTTACAAAAAAATAATATGTTTACACCAACACTTAAATTCATATTCAAAGTGTTACATGAAATTCGGTATGTATGTAGATTTACTGATATGTATATACATGGATATGTTTATGATTAAATTCCGTTCAATGACGACATAAATTTTACGATAATATAAATTGAAATATTATATCTTATCATAAATTCGCGCACCGGAATAAATATCATGTACATAAATTACAGATATCTCAGTTTTTTTTTTATTGCACTATTCAATATTTTGGAAATTTTTTAGGTGCATAATTTATGAATTAAGTGATGTCATCAATTTTCTATACTTTGAATGTTGTGAAAATTTTCAATAATTAAATCTTTCCGCTAGTATGTCGTAACGTTCTTTTAAGCTATAAACAAAACAAGAGCGACGACGACAAGCGACGACGCGTGTCAAATTAAAATATACAGAAAGCATACGAATAACAGAACCAATTTCGCTGGCGACGATGATAATATTGCCGAACTTTTTTTTAGAATCTATTTCTAATTTTGTCGCCAGCGTTGCAATGTTACCATCGTTACCAATTTTTACAATACGCTCACTCAAATTATTCATTTTGATAATTCATAAAATATTTTAGATTTCGTCGTTTTTCTAATTATTATTTTTATTTTTGTTTCGCGCTAACGCTCTGATTGTGTTTACTAAGGCGACATCGCCGACAGATAAATACATTTTGCGGTCGTCGCTTGTCGTTGTCGCTCTTGTTCTGTTTATAACTTTTGTAATGAAGTAACTTACAGTGCTGGTAAAAAAAAATTGGGCAAACATATTTTGTTACAAATTGGAGTCTTTTTTTGCTAAAATTACAAAACTTTTGAAAGCAATTGGCTTATTGTTTCATTTTATATACATGTATGACGTAATTTTTTGAAAAAAAAAAAATTTACCTGCAATTTAGGGGGAAAACCCGAAAAATGCCAAAATTTTCAAAATACGCTGATTGGAGTTAAAGTAATGGAATAAATTAAACACTTATTATTTAATTTTTTTTTTGTTTTTTACTGATTTATAGAAATTCTATCTTTAATATTAATATTTTGTTGGACCGCCATTTGCTTTTATTACAGCGATACACCTCTGATTTATTGAATTTGATAAATTTTTCAATGTCGTAGACGGCATGGATTTCCAAATCGTCATTAACAAACTTTTTCAAGCTTGAATTGATGCTGGGCGCTTTCTTGCTACTTCTAGCTTCATTATAGACCAAATATTTTCTATAGGATTTAAGTCTGGACTGTACGGGAGCCAGCCCAACACATCGATATTTTTTCTGCGAAGTGCTTTTTTACCTTTAAATGAAGAGATACGAAAAAAAAAAGAAGTTTTTAGCAAATTATTTATGTTTATCTGAAAGGCAATTTTTCTATCTACAATTCAAAATGAATAAATCACAACTTTGGCGCTAAGGCACGGAGCGTTGTCCTGTTGAAAAATAAATCTGCAAGTCTCGTAAAAAAGCTTTAACAAAGAAGGCTTAAATTCGTTATGTAGGACCTGCAGATAAACAGCTGCTGTAATTTTGGAACTAATAAAGCACAATCGACCGGTTTAACTTCCAGAAAGGCATACCGAGACAATAACTCCTTCATTTTTCGGTGGAAGTCTTAAAAGACATTCGATGCTAAGCCTCTCGCGAAATTCTCTCCTTACACTGAGAAAAATGTTGACTAGTAAAATTATAGGCGAAAAATATTAACTTAATATTGTTTCTTAATTAAAATCTCAATCACGTTTGTTGATGAATTTAACATGACACGTTGTTAAACAAAAAAGAAACGTTGTTAATTTAAATTGAAAATAATTGACATAGAAATCTGTACACCCAATTCGACCGCTCTATGAATTAAATTTATACACTATTGATTTAATATTTTCTAATTTTGCAGAAAATGTATGAATATATAAAATACTGAGCGGTTAGTACAAACATGAATTTTTTTTTTCTATTAAAATTATAGAAAATAAAAAACCCAAGTTTATATTATATAAAACCTTAAAATTATATTATATTATGCTCTGTAAGAAAAATTGTATGTACTGTATTTTTATAATTAAGCGCCATATACACGAAATAAAATACATGACAACAAAACAAAACGAAAAATACATACCGTTACATGTATTTCTTTATTATCCAATCAAATCAATTGTCTGGCTTTTTGTTTTGTCTTTTTTTAAATTAAATTGCAAGCGGCGTTGCCAATTTAAAAGAAATTTTTATATATAAACCAGTTAATTTTCTTTTCGATTGTAATCTCGTTATTTGTGCGCTGCGTTCGATCTCGCTATGGAGTTAAATTTGGAAGTTGTCGGTGGCGCTACTAGGCAGTATTGTGAGTAACATTACCCTTTAAATTAAATTGGGATTCCTCCTAAAAATGTTCTTAACGACCATTTATATATAAGTTTACGTTTCCCGTGTTTGTTAATTAAAACTACTAACTGCACGTAATATGCAATGAACATTTTTATAATTTACGGTGAAATAAAATGTCAAAAAAAATTTTGTATGCCATTCCCCAAAAATTTAGTTTTTGGAGTCAAATAGTTTTCAAAAAAGGAAACAGAAATATTTACTGATTTATTAAGCTTTATTATCTATATTTTATGTTATAAACAAAAATCTTGTTATAAATCTTATTATTGCAGGAAATTTTTTCCGTTGGTACAGAATTTTGACACAAAATAATTTTTTAAATTTGGCAACACCGTGTAACATTTCGAATGGTCTTCGTTGTACGTCGTTCGTTGCGCACCAAATAATTTTATTTTTTTTTAACGTGCTTCATTATTCAGTTCGTCGTCAAAGAATACGTACAGTGTGTTGTGTTAAAAAAAAAGATATTAAATTTAGACGCCATAATTATAAAAGTTTTGCACTCGTGTTTTTTTTTTGCTATAATTGTTTTTCAAGTTAAACTTGTTATAATTTGAAGCCTAATAATAGTGGGGCTTGGTATTTACTGTTGGTGATCAATTTTTTTTGGAATTCAGCGAGAATATTCATATTAAAAAATTATTAAATTTTCCGTATTTTTCGAGAGCGCTTCGCTTATATGAGCCCACGCAATCCGTAAGTATTATTATATATTTTATATAAGTGCATATACTACACAATTTGGTGGTAGATAATGACTGTAAAAATGCCAATTTTAAAATTAAATTTCTAATAACCCTCATATTATATAAAACCAAATGGGAAATCTAACCTCAAAAGTTTTGTCCACAATTTAATTGAAATATTTTATTATACCGACTTTTAAACTTGTGGTTCAGATAAATTATATTCAAAAATTTAATTTAATATTATTCAAAAAATGATTTATTAAATTTATACTAGTTATGACACCAGCACTCCAAGCCAAGCAATTTTATTAAATTATTTGAAAGACTAGCTAACATAATAAGAGTTTACAGCAAGAACATGAATTTAATATCATACCTAGGGTTATCATACCTATTTAATTTCTAAATTTTGATTTATATTTGAATTTTTTAATTTGTTTTTTATTTAATTTTATAATAAATTTTTAATTTGACGTCGGTGCTCATTGAGCTTTTGAAATTTGCTTTATTTATTTACTGAAGCCAAACTTTGTAAATTTCTTTTGTTTGAAAAATTCAAAAAAATTGCTTGGTTTTCAAGCAATTTTATTGAATTGTTTGTTTAAAAATTATAACAGTACTACTTTATTTTCCTTACAGATTCTGGTTAGTGATTTACGACACGAATAAATCCTTCGTATGCTGTTTTATTCCAGCAGTTTCTGTATGACCGCGGCAAACCGAACATCGAAATTTTAGCATAATTTAAGTACAACCGAAAATAATCTAATATCGAGCGTTATTTGTGTAAATTATTCCTGAAATACTCAACAATTCTTCTTTCAAAACTAATTGAAATTCAATAAAATTCCATTATTAGTTAGAGGTAGAAAATATCATTTAAAAACCTTAACGGCTATTATGAACCTATTATAATTTTAATTACAGATACTCGTTAGAGGATTTAGAACACGGATGCGACATATTTGAAGGCCGGTTTTCTATATGTACCCAGCAGTCATTCAACACACGCGTCGAATATTTGAAATTATTGCAATAATTGTATTGCAAAAAGTTGGTTTTTTTAAGTAATTCAAATTTCACTGAAATTATTCTAATATTGATCGTTATTCCAGTAATTTATTCTTGTAATAGTCAACAATTCTTTCTTTAAAATATAACAAAAAAATTGCTTTATTAGTTAAAGGTAAAAAATATTATTTAAAAATTTTAATGAATATATTCATAAACTTAATATTATTTTTATTACAGACTCTCGTTAGAGGATTTAGAGCATACAAAAATGTTTATTTGTTTTTTATGTGCCAGTAGTTATTCTACGACAGCGGAACTCATCGGCCATTTAAAATTGTTTCACTTGCTGTCACCAAAAGATGGAGTACAATGCAAGCAAGCTGATTGTAATCAACGGTTTTCGGATTTTCGATCATTTCGTCGGCATTTAGAGAAAACCCACAAGTTCGAAGAAGGTTTACACACAGGAAATTCAATTACCATCGAAATTCCTACGGTCGAGTTGATTCATACAAATAATAATGATGTAAGTTCACAAAATTTAAAATGTGCTCCTAATATTTACTTAGATGTAGAGTCAAATGTTGATATGTTAATAAAAAAATCGTTAAAATTATCTCTTCAACTGTACTCCCAAAATTCAATGCCGAGAAAATTGGCAATTACTATTCAAGATATGATTTCCGATCTTCTATCTTTAATATCAGTTCAATTAGATAGCTTAACTAAAGATTGCGAATGGCGAAATAAAATAAATTATATAATAGAATTTTGTAAAGACCCGTTTAAGAATATGGCAACAGAACACTTGTTTTTTAAAACATTAAAAGAATATGATTTGTACGAATTTCTGAAAGCTTTTG
Source organism: Tipula vernalis (assembly GCA_958295665.1). Taxonomy (NCBI): domain Eukaryota; kingdom Metazoa; phylum Arthropoda; class Insecta; order Diptera; family Tipulidae; genus Tipula; species Tipula vernalis. Next base: position 182,304,425 of record OY282559.1, on the reverse strand, counting down.
TCGTGAACAGCTCTGTTTCACAGAAAGTTATAAAAGGAAACCCTACTCTTACCGAAAAAATATCTAATATTTATGTAATGCCATTAGGATTTCAATTTAAGTCAATATTTGAGTTGCCTGGTATCTTGGAGGTGACATTAAAAAACACCGAGAAATATTTAACAGGAAGCGTTCTAGAAAACTTTGCCTCTGGAAAATTATTCAAATCCAAAAAAGAGATGTATCAATCCAAACATATAATACCTTACGTATTGTACTTTGACGACTTTCAAATAAACAATGCATTGGGCAGCCATACTCACTCAATCTGTGCATGTTATTATAATTTTCCAACCATGCCTCAATATTTGTTGTCGAAACTAGATTTTGTGTTTAATGCTGCTTTTATAAGTACTAGAGAATTAAAAAATTATGGCAACGAATTATCCTTCCATCACTTGGTTCAAGAACTCTTAAAATTAGAACAAGGAATTGAAATTAAAGTGCCAAACGGAAATATTAAAATTCATTTTATATTGGGCCTTGTGATTGGAGATAATTTGGGGTTAAACGGTGTTCTCGGTTTTGTACAATCATTTAACTCCAAGCGTTATTGTAGAGTATGTACCCGCATGAAACACGAAATGCAAAGTGACATTTCCGAAGAACTTTTATATTTGAGAAACGAAGAGAACTATAATAAAGATGTATTGGCCAATTATTTTTCTGAAACTGGCATAAAATCTGTTTGTATTTTTAATGAGTTAGAATCGTTTCACGTAACAGATAATTTTTATTTTGATATTATGCATGATATATTCGAAGGCGTAGGCGAATATGATATTTGTCAAATTTTAAATTCTTTAGTTAGTGAAAACGTAATTACTTTAAATGTTTTAAATAACCGGAAAGCTCTTTTCCAATATGGGGATATTGAGATTGGTAACATATCCATCACCTTTAACTATCAACAGTTTAAATTCATGTAACCTTAAAATGACCGCACGTGAAACACTTCATTTTATTAATTTTCTCCCTCTGTTAATAGGAGATTTAATACCTCAAAATAATTCTCATTGGAAGTTGCTATTATTATTAGTTGAAATTATTGATTTAATTTTAAAACCGTCATTTGCGCCTGAAGATTTAGATCAGTTAGAAACCGTGATTAGAAATCATCATATGTTATACAAATCTCTATTCAATTCTACTTTGAAACCAAAATTTCATTTTCTGACGCATTACGTTACTGCTATTATAAATTGTGGGCCACTTAAACATTTATGGTGCATGCGATTTGAAGCCAAGCACAAAGCAGCAAAAATTTATTTTAACTCGATTACGTCTAGAGTTAATGCTACATATTCGTTATCTATCAAAGCGGGGATTCAATTTGCAAAGTTCCTAAAAGATTATGAAGGTGGTTTGAAATCGACATATGAATTTGTTGCAATTGAGAATTTAAATTTGACAAATGAATATTATTATTCAAAATTGCTTGAAAATGAAATTGAAAATTGCACGTTTGTTTCGATTAGTAATACCATAATTTATAAAGGTAATATTTATAAAAGCTCTTATTATTTAACTTCTAAAGTTGGTATGACATTAAAGTTATTCAGAATAATACACTTTATTTGCGAAAATAAATCTATATTTGTTTTATGCAAATTAATTGAAATAAAGCAGTTCGATAAACATTTCCAATCTTATGAAGTAGGTAATAATACAGAGGACTATTTTATAAAACACATAGATTATTTTACAAGTCACCCCCTAAATATATATCAAATTAATAACGGGAAAACTTATTTTAGAAACAAATTTTTATAAAAATTGTAATTAAAATGTAAATTATATAAAAAACAATGTTATTTAGTTTAACATTTAACATATCCTACCTAATCTGTATTAAATATGTTATAATATATATTATATATTTCAAATTGTATTGTTTTATAATATCAAAATTTTAATATAAAATTATAATTATATAAACTTATTGATAATATTTAAGGTTAAAATTATATTTAAAACTTAATTTTACTATAAATTTATGATTAAAGAGTTTCGAAAAATAATAGAATTACAGATCATAAAAATATCTTTAGAATCTAAAATTATTGCTAAGCACATAAAATAAAGTGTAAGCTAACTGTGTAAAAGTGAATAAAAGCTAATTAAAGCCTGTTAAACAATTAAAGTTTCATTTGTTATTTTACTCCACTAGTTATTGAGTTAACGGTAGGTTAACTACAAATTTATTACACCAAGTAATATAGCTTTTCCAGGTTAAATTAAACCTTTTCCAAGTTAACTGCAACTTTTTCCAATCTAAATGAAACTATTTCCATATTGAACGCAACCTTTTCCAATCTAAATGAAACTATTTCCAAATTTAACGCAACCTTTTCCATTACAAATTAAACTTTTTCCACATGAAATTAACCTTTTTTAAAATCGCAGTTTTCAATCTGCCGAGACTTGTCGAGTTATTTTACATAATCCGGTTTATATTAAATAATTCTAACAAGCGATTTTAAAAAAGGTTAATTTAATATGATTTTCTAACAATTTTACTATTTTTTTTTCTGAGTGTATGAGAATTCTTCCATCTCCAACATGCAGCTTGAATTTTGATTCATCGGAGAAAATCACATCATTCCACATCTCTTGAGTCCAAGAAACATGCTCCTGGGCCCATAGCAAACGTTTTTTTTGTCACTCGTAATGTGAACTCAGGCTTGTGGACTGGTTTAAGTGCTTTCAAACCAGCTTTAACAAGTTTTTTTCTCACTAAGCTGGCTGAAATTTGCTTTCCCGTTGCTCGCTCAAGATCCCCTCTCATGTCCGATGAGAAGTTTTAAAACGGTTCCGACGACATTGTAGTATTAAAAATTCTAAAATCTCTTAAAATTTATCAAATTCAATGAATCAGAGGTGTATCACTGTAAAAAAGCAAATGGCGGTCCAACAAAATATTAATATTAAAGATAGAATTTCTATAAATCAGTAAAAAACAAAAAAAAAATTAAATAATAAGTGTTTAATTTATTCCATTACTTTAACTCCAATCAGCGCATTTTGAAAATTTTGGCATTTTTCGGGTTTTCCCCCTAAATTGCAGGTAAATTTTTTTTTTTCAAAAAATTACGTCATACATGTATTTAAAATGAAACAATAAGCCAATTGATTTCAAAAGTTTTGTAATTTTAGCAAAAAAAGACTCCAATTTGTAACAAAATATGTTTGCCCAATTTTTTTTTACCAGCACTGTATATGAAAAATCATGGTTTTGATTAATTCGCATTTAAAAGTTTTTTTAAAAAAATGTTTAAAAATAAAATCTTTTAGTTGATAGAAAATTTAATTTGTGGAATGCTTATTTTCTCTTTTGATTTTATATTCTCTAAACTGATAAGAAATAAAAACAAGGTTGTAAAATGTTGTATTTTAATGAATTCTTTTATCGTCAAATTACTAATAACAGAACAATAATTTTGTTTTTCATTGTCTATTGAATACAAACATTAAGGCCCGCTGCACATTTCAGCTAAGCTAAGCGAGAAAAATAGTTTACCATAGTTTAGTTTAGCTCGCCTAGCTCCTTCTATTGCACACTTCAGCTAATAACCTCACTCACACATACTTTGATGTTTTGTAATTCATTATTAACGCATGTATAATGTTACTTTTCGAACGTTTCTCAAAATAAAATATTTAAAAAAGGACAGTTGACATTTTGTTTTTTTTCCTATTTTTAATTATATTAAACTCGTATATATTTACGATATATAATCTTATATAATATTACATTAACTAAACATTATAAGTATACTTCAAGAATTTTAGAATTACATAATTCTAATATCTTAATATATGTTCATAAGTAGTGTCCATACATAGAAGTGTAAAATCATATTAGCTAAATACATCAAATGTCTACACAACAACTCGAAAAATTAATCGAAACCGTTCGGCGATACCCAGTATTGTATGACACAAACCATACCGAATATAAATCTTTTAAGTTCAAAGATGAAATTTGGGCCAAAATTGCTCTTGAATGTCAATTAGATAATGGTAAGTAACTTGCAACAGTGAAATTTTCACCTTTTACAAATATGTAACTCCTAATACTTCTGCTATAAATTTTAATTAATTTAATGTTTTATAGCTTTTACAGTGAAAAAAGAATGGAAGAAGCTTCGAGATTCTCATAGAGAATATCTGAAAAGGATCAAAACAAAAAGCGGCCAGGAACGGGCATTAATCAAAAAATGGAAATATCATGATGTAATGTCGTTTTTAGGGGACTTCATGATAAAAAGGGAAACCCAAACAAACATCAGAGAAATTGAAAATTATGGAAGTACAGTCGAACCAAATGATGAAATTAATGAAAGTTATCAGGAAAACTCACAAAAAAAAAAAAGTTTAATAAGGACGGCGAAATATTGGAAATCTTTAAATTGAACGCAAAAAGAAGAGAAGAGCAATCTATGCTCAGGAATCAAATTAGAGAAAAGAATCAACCAGCGAATCAATCGCTTTACAATTTTATTTATCAATGTACGAGGCAGCCGTTTTATTTACGCCTAATTTACAAAGGCAATGTAAAAGAAGAGTATTTGATGTAATAAGCGACTGCGAAGAACAAGCAGAGTACCTTCAACGTTTGTCACCACAGTTTAGCCCAATTTGTTCAACTCCAGATTTATCAATTACTCCAAGGTCGACTCCGAGATCAACTCCAGTACCAGGCATTGAAGATAATTACTATACATGTGATCCTCAAAGTAAGAAATATATAAATCTTTCTTTTCGATAAGTAGATATTAATGTTTTTATTTTTTACAGCAGCTTTCAAAATGGTTTCAACAATGCCAAATACTACAACAATCGAGGAAGATACTTCCTGCTCGTATCAAAATTACACAACACCGGACGTAGAGTCTTCAAGATCTACTCCCATGCTAACCTTTGAAGAAAATTATTCCAAAAATGCCTCTCAACGTAAAAAATTTATTAATCTTTCTTTTCGACCATATTAAAATTTTTTATGTTATACAGAAGCTTTTAAGTTTGATGATAATTCCTGCTTGTACCAAAACTATTCAATGCTGGATAAAGGTATTTCAAGATCCACTCGCGTAGCCAGCAATAAAAATTCTACAAATGGTCTTCAACAAAAGAAAATTCAAAATCTCCCTTTGAAATTAGTACGGATATCGACGCCAAATTCAAACACTACTAGATCAGCTCCCGTGACAAGCATTGAAAATAGATATTTCAAAAGTGATGCTCAAGGTGCGTACATGCTCCAATTCTGGTGAAAAAATGTACACCACGAAGTTAGCCAAATAATATAATTTCTAGTTAAAATTGGTTACCCTGGTGAACTTTCTGTTCTAGTTGGAAATAATTCAACTCATACAGCTAACTTCGTGGTGTACATTTTTTCACCAGAAATGTATAGCATGTACGCAGCTTCAAAGTAAGAAAATTATAAATCTTTTTATACTACTTTGATTAATATTCTTATTTTCTACAGAAGTTTTTGAATTGCTTTCAACACCAAAAATTTCTACAATTGAGGATGATGCTTCGCACTACTCAACGCTGGATGAAGAGATTCCAAGATCAGTTCCCGTACCAACCATTGAAAATTCCACAAATACCCAATATAAGAAATTTATAAATGTTTCTTTTCAAACAGTACCGAACATAAAGACTACCAGATCAGCTCCCATGCCAAGCGTTGAAGATAAATATTCCACAAGAGATTCTCAAAGTAAGAAAATTATAAATCTTCTTTTTAGTAACTCCTATTTTGATTAATATTTTTATTTTTTACAGAAGTTTTTAAATTGGTTTCAATACCAAAAATTTCTAAAATTAAGGATGATACTTCCTGCCGGTATCTAAATTACTCAACGCTGGATGAAGAGATTCCAAGATCAGTTCCCGTACCAACCATTGAAAATTCCGCAAATACTCAATATAAGAAATTTATAAATGTTTCTTTTCAACCACTGCTGAATACAAATACTCCCAAGGTAACAAGATGCATTGAAGATAATTATTCAACAAGTGGTCCTAAAAATAAGAAAATTAAATCACAATGAATGAAATTTAAACCTTTTTTGAATTGTTAGAAATAAATTAAACAATTTAAATTAAATATTTTAAAATGAATATTTGTTTATTTACTAAAATATGATAAAATACATAAATAATTACAAAATTCCGATACATCGTCGTTGTATACACTTGCGAGAACTACCAACGGTCGCCCGACAATTTTATGACTAATATTTTCCTTTTTGAATAGCTTACATCTGCCAGGAAACAGATCCTTCTGGAGAGGAGAAATATTCAGCGAATCCTTTTCTGATTTGAAAAGTTTCATTTCGGCTTCGTACATTAGATTTTCGCAAATCTAAAAGTTGATTATCTGCGTCATCAAAATCCGTTGCGTAAAATTCATTTCCTTGTTGCTGCATACTTTGTTTTCTTAAGTAGTTATGAAGCACGGCCGTGGCTTTGACTATTTTGTCTACCTTTCTTAGACTGGTTTCAAACGGTCTTTTTAATACTCTCCATCGTGCACTTAAAATACCGAAGGCACACTCCACAGTTTAACGAGCTCTCGATAATCGATAAATAAAAATTTTGCAATTTGTATCACGTTTTGTGTGACAACCAGGGTATGGTCTCATAAAATTACTTGTTAATGGAAAAGCTTCGTCTCCTATTAAAACGAAAGGTAGAGAATCTGGTTCAAGAACAGGTAACTTTAATAAATTATTTTTTACCCTTCTGCCAAAATTGCTATTGGCGAAAATATTTCCGTCGCTGAATCTGCCTTGTGCACTTACATCAACAAATGTAAATTTATAAGACGCGTCTACTGCAGCCATAAGTACAACAGAGAAAATTTTCTTGTAGCAAAAATATGAGGAGCCAGAATTTAAAGGCTTGCGAATAACTATATGTTTTCCGTCGACAGCGGAAACGCAATTCGGAAACTGCCACGTTTTATTAAATTCTTAAGGCTTTTCCCGCCAAAACGTTTCATCTGGCAGTTGCAAAATATCTAAAACATAAATTGAAATTAATTTAAAATTTAAGATTCATTTTTAATGTTTTTTTTTTTCAATTACCTTAAACAAACCGCTAATTTTTCTCTGGTAGAAATGGACGGCCGGAAAAATGAGTTTCCACCTTTGATGTTCTTCTCGATTTTAGAATGCACTTCCTCAAATTGAGGTTTTGTTAGACGCATGTATTTAAAAAATTCGACGTCCGTTAAATCGGGTAAAAGAGCATGAAACTCGCCATACTTTAAACGTTTTTGTAAAAAACGTGAACACAAAATATTCCTCTTTCTTTTTCTGGATAAACTTAATAAAATAATATCCTCCTCAAAATCCTCTTCAGAAGAACCCGATTCAGAATCTAGGTAATCTACGTTATACAACATTTCACTTTACAGGTGTATCTACACGTGTAACTTTAAATGATTTAAATGTATAACGACTACGATACAATTTTAAATTTTTATTTCTGACGTTTTTTGCATGACGCATGACGTCCTTTATTTAGTTTTGAGAGAAGTTCAAATAAGCATGTAACCTTATATATGCATCAATAATAAAATAAACAAAAAACATTAATGTATATGTGAGCGATATAGCCGACATAGCAAGGCGAAGACAAGTCGAGCTAGCTTAGTTTTCATAGCTCCATAACAAAATAATATAGCGCGCATATCTTAGCTCTAGTGTGCATCGTCCCATTAAAACACGTTGTTTACAATCGAGGGATATGAACATAGCTCACATCGCATAGCTTAGCTTAGCTGAAATGTGCAGCGGGCCTAAAGGTCGGTGTATGAAATTTGTCAAATGAGCTCGTAAAGCAAAAGGCAACTGAACGAAGTTAAAAATATGTGTTCGTGGTTGTTTTTTTTTTAAATTTTTATGCAAATGACAAAAGACACATAAATATTTATTGTAGGGTGAGAAAAAATGTTGCAATTGTAATTTCATTATCGCGAGATTTTATCTCCTTTAAGTTGCGACTTTCTTGATGAGCTCAATTGACAAATTATTTGTCTTAAATAAAATAACTAAAATTGTGCCAGTGCAGAGAATTGGGTCGAAAGGAACATCACACGACTAATACTATTCAATAAAAACGCTTATAAGGTTTAATCATACACAAATAAGGTTAAACATGAATTTTGAAATTAACTGTGCTATTATTTTGAATAGCCTATTTGTAAAATAATAAGTTTAACTATTTTTTTTTGAATATTCCTTTTATGAATTAAATTTTTTTTATATTTAATTACATTTATATTTATTGTATGTAAATAAAAAAAAAATAATTCAAAGTTTTTTAATTAATTAAGAATTCGCCAAAAAAATCACCGAGTGTGCAGCGTTTAATTTCCTCCTGTAATGCACGGTTGGTTGTGAGTTACTTGACATAAACCTTTGACTTCAAATAACCCCATAAAAAGGAATCTAATGGTGTTAAATCAAACGATTTAGGGGGCCAATTCTGATCACCGAAACGAGAGAGTACGGAAATGTAGGGAAATGTCTCATGCTGCAATTGTAAAATAACATATTGGCGACATCAATATCATCCAATTTCGGCAGAAATAACTGTGTTATCATGTTATTACGACCGCCTTTTAATCATAACCGTTATCAGAAAATTTTTAAGAAAAAAAAAAATAACAACAAATTATAGTCCCGTACGTAAATTAATTTCTCGCACAACGAGGGTTAACACTAGAACTACCGACCGGTCAAAATGACCGGTTATACATTTATTGAATTCAATTTTGTTAATTATTATGTTAATACGTTTGTGGGAATCTGTGATGACTTTTAATTTGACAACAAAGTAATTATGTTAAAATTCATCATAAACTTCCAAAAAAATATTAACATCATAATTATAAAAATTGAATTCAATAAATGTATAACGGTCATTTTGACCGGTTGGTAGTTCTAGTGTTAATGATTTTCTATGCTTTAAGATGAAAAATAATCCATTCGTTTTTGCTGTAAACATATCGTCGCCTTAGTATTATTCTTGTCTATGTCCATTTTGTCTATATAGGAGAAAACAGCATTTGAAGTTCAACCAAAGAATTAAGGCGTTTCTGAGTGATTTCTCTATTTATTTTGAGTTTCCATGTAGATAATGTTACTCCAGAGCTTAATCGCAAAGTTTCGCACTTCAAACTCAAGTAGTATTTTAATTATTTATGGTTCCAATTTAACACTTTTGTCTATGTCCAATTTTGGTACGCCTTTTTTTGAACGGCTTGTCTATGTCAACAATAATTTATCTATATCCACGTAATTCGAAAAAAAAAAAAAAAAAAAAAAAAATTTAGTATTTTGACCATCAACCAATGTTAAAGTAGAAACAATATAATATAAAATAAAATTATAAACTTCGTTAATTAAAATATAAAACCATAATAAAATCCATTATTACTTTTTATTAATTTTTTTGTTGAATGTTAATTAATTCATGTAATTTCTAATATGCTACCGGTGGTTAGACCATTTTAATTGTGTTTCGATTAACACGAGAAGTATATTAGTATTTACGAACAGTAATTCAACGAAACCGACTAATAGACCTAATTCTATTTATTTAATTAAATGATTTTATTTTTACAATCTTCGAAACATATTAAAAATCAAAATCCATTAATTAAATAAAATTCATTAGATTGAAATAATATTTCGAAATTGGAAGGCAATACTTTTCATGTGATCGTACATAGATGTGAATACAATACTTTTCATGTGATCGTAGGAGTGGGATCAAACAATATTATCAACCAATTTATCCCTACTAACTAAAAAGTCGTTAAATTTTTTTTTTTTTTTTTTTTTTTTTTATATTTAAAATAAATTTTATTTATTTATTTTATGTAATTACAATCTAGTCTCCTGGACTACTGAGCAATTTGTTTCTGACTTAATTTACTAACTTAAATTAATCTATGGATTCTTCCCATTGGCGTTCCATAGTGTTTGGTAAATTGAAGTAAACCACATCTTTGTTGTGGATTTTAGATCAACATAATGCTGCTTAAACTGACAATCACACCAGCTCAAAAGGTTTGGTTCTTTTAAGTCTGCGAACTAAATTCGTGATGCTTAGGAGCTGTGTTGCCTCAATGTTCACATGTTGGCGGAGCCTTTCTTCGTGTCTCCGTGCTTTTTCCTGGATTTCATTTAAGATGAGGTTCATTTTAAGGTCCCTATGAAGGTCATTGTTCCTGACATACCAAGGTACATCAACGATGTTCCTTAATACCATATTCTGAAATCTTTGGATGATATTTACGTTGCTCTGTTTGGTATAACCCCAAAGCTGAATACCATAAGTCCAAATCGGTTTCAATATTTGCTTATAAAGTAGAAGCTTGTTGTATGTTGATAAAGAAGATTTTCTTCCCATCAGCCAATACATTTTTCTGTATTTAAGTCTTAATTCTTCACTTTTCTTCTTGACGTGTGCTTTCCATCGTAGTTTAGCATCCAGGGTCATGCCGAGATACTTAGCTGTGTTCGCATGCGGTATTATTTCCCGAATTTAGCTTCATTTAGTTTTATTCTCCATCTTTTTGTCCATTTATATATTTGATTTATGGCTGATTGTAACTTCTGTGTTGATTCTTCATTGCTTTTTCCAACAGCTAAGATCGCCGTATCATCTGCAAAAGTTGCCACTGTGTTGTTTTCTAATGTAGGAAGATCATAAGTATATAGTAGGTATAAAACCGGCCCTAATACACTGCCCTGTGGAACTCCTGCATTGATTTCTTTCAATTCAGAAAATGTATCATCTAACTTAATCCTGAAGAACCTATCTTTAAAGTATGATTCCAGTATCTTAGCAAATTGCATTGGTAGAAGCTTCTTTAACTTGTGGTTAAGTCTTTCATGCCACACTCTATCAAACGCTTGTGCAACGTCTAGAAATACTGTTGAACAGACTTTTTTCTCCTCTAATGCTTTCTCAATTATACTGGTTATTCTGTGTACTTGATCAATTGTTGAGTGTTGGTTGCGAAAACCGAACTGATGATTTGGGATCAAGTTTTTACTCTCGATTATCGGATTTAATCTTTTAACCAGAAGCTTCTCAAAGAGTTTGGACATTACTATCAATAGCGAAATTGGCCTATAAGACGATGCGATATGTGGTGGTTTCCCAGGTTTTGGGATCATAATTACTTCTGCAATTTTCCATAAGCTTGGTACACATTTGATTCTAAATGCTGCATTTATAAGATTGGTGAGTTTCACCAGAGCTTTCCTTGGCAGTTCTTTTAAGATTTCTGCAGTAATAAGATCGTACCCAGGAGCTTTTTTCGTATTGATATTAGCTTTTATCTCACGCATGACTTCTTTTGGTGTTGTCGGTAGGATTTCTTTACTTTCTTGCACAGCTTGTTCAGTTATTATCTCGGCTTCCAACGTTTGGTCTTCATGTGGCTGGAATATTTTTTCGAGGTGTTCGGCAAATTCTCGAGCTTTATCTTCATTATTTCTAGCCCATTTCTCACCTGCTATTTTTATTGGGGGAATCTGCATTATTAGTCTTTTGATTCTTTTAGTTGCTTTCCAAAGAGAATAATCAGTACTGTTATCATTAGTTAATTTTCTTAAATAGTTGCTGATTGATTCATCTTTCAATTCTTTGATCTCTCTTCTTAATTGTTGAGTGAGATTGTTCAAATGAGTTTTATCTTGGGGGGCCCTTGTTTGTTGCCATACTCTTCTCGCTCTTCTTTTTTCTGCGAGGAGTTCCCTAATTTCCAAAGGGTAATTGTTTCCCTTGATTTTCGTTTTAATTTCAGGAGTATTTTCCCAAGCTGATTGCTGTATATCGTTTCCAAATTTGTGAACTTCTTTGTCTAATTGTTCTTCAGTCTTTAATGGAACCATTAAGTTAATTTTTTCTTCTAGCGATAGTCTAAAGCTTACCCAATTAGTGTGATTATTTACTAGGAAAGGGTTTCTTTCTTTCTGAATGATTTTTTCACTTAACGTTAGAAGTATTGGTGAATGATCAGAGTTTAAGTCGTGGCTTTCATCTACTTGTACATAATTTACAGATATGTTCTTTATTATAAAGAAATCAATCAGATCTGGTACTTTGTTTGGATCAGTTGGCCAGTAGGTTGGCTTTCCAGTTGAGAGGGCTTCACAACTGCATTTTCTGATAGCTTTTAGGAGTTCTTTACCCTTAGTCGTTGTTAATCTGGATCCCCAGTGGACATTTTTTGCATTAAAGTCTCCTCCAAGTACAAATCGTTTTCCTAATTTACTGAGGAACTCGAGATAATCTTTTTCTTTCATTGAGTACTTCGGTGGGCAGTAAATACTAGCAATACAAATAGAACTACTTTTGGATTTGACAATGACAGCAGTTGCTTGTATTTCTTCCGTTTCATATTTTAACTCCTCATAGTGATGAATACTATTTCTAATTATAACAGCACTACCTCCTTTAGCAGTGTTTCCAGGGTGAATAGTGTGATATATTTGATAATTTTTAAATTTAATGTTTGATTGTCTAGTGAAGTGTGTTTCCGTGATGAGACATACATCGATTTTTTCTGTATCCAGGACCACTTGCAGTTCTTGTTGATGTTGCATCAGTCCATTGGCATTCCAACATAAGATTCTAAGATCTTTGGCCATTTTTCTGTTTAGGGATGGCTCCCTTAGTGCTGTACTCTAGTTTCTGTAATCGCTCATCAAATGTATTTAGTCTGCTTAAAATTAATTTAAGTGTTTGACTTATATCGTCATTTTGAGCAGTTTTTCCTGGATTTCCGTTGCTCATCATTACTTGAGCATAAGTCATTTTACCAAATTGTCCTTGAATAGTTCCCGACACGCTACGATTTACTTCGGGTCGGTTCATCTTAACCGCTTGTTTCCTGAATGAACTTGGATTTTTAGCAATCACGTTCTTATTTTTGATATTTTGCAGTTCAATAGCAACGCTGCATCCTCTGTAGTTAGCCGGATGGTTTTCTCCACAGTGAACGCATTTAGGTTGAACATTTTGGGCTTTTACACAATCTTTGGTATGATGTTTACCTAAACATTTGACACACCTAGGTTCCCTGTTGCAATATTTTTGTGTATGTCCATAGGCTTGACATTGTTTACATTGTGGTATAAGCTTAGATCTTCTTAGAGGCTGAATAACCACTTTGCACCCCAAGATGTACTTAATTTGATAAATTTTTTCGATATCTTCATCAGTATCGAAGGTCAACATAAACATGTTTGTTGTGTGATGTTAAATTTTTATAAAAAAAAAAATAAAAAATCATGCATTAAAAAATATATTATGTACTCGTCTCTCTTTTGACCACGTAAAACTAAACTTTCCACTATATTTACCCGAGACGAATGTAGAATGATATAGCACGGATATAGACAAAATCTTACCAAAAAGAATCAAATCACAATTTTTACACAGGTTTTCTATGAAGATAGACAAACAAGCCGGATTTCAACGATATGGAACTGAAAAACCGCTTCCAAAAGGGAGGAGAATCGCTGCAGGAATTTTCATCGGCAATCGAGCGATTAGTACATCTAGCGCATACCAGTACATCGGCCGATTATATGGAAAGGCTAAAAATTGACGCATTCATTGACGGAATTCAAGATCCAGAGACACGCAAGGCGGTGATGTGTTGACAAATGAAACTGCACAATCCATCACCAAACCGTCAATGAAAATACGCTGAGTGGAAGTCGACACTAGCACAAACACAGAGCAGTCAACATCAAGATACCGAGACGGAAGCGGCAAAATCAGATGTTGGGCGTGTGATAAGGTCGGTCACATCTCTCGCGATTGCTGGGAAATAAGAAGAAAACGGGGAAGATCACCATCTCAAGCGGAGCACAGACAGTGGCCAAGCACGTTAAATTTGAAAGAGTCAGCTTAAACGGGCAGAAGCTGACTCCCACAACCGATTGCCCCATAACTTCCATCAGCGTTTCGAAAGTAGCAAGAGGCGGTGACAACTTAACAATCAAAGGCGACATTGATGGCACGGATTGCATCATCACCCTGGATACGGGAGCAAATCGCACGATTGTCCGTAAAGATCTGATCGATGGAGGTATACAACCAGCTAATGGATTGAAGTTACAAACGGCAACTGGAGGTAGTTCAATAATAAAAGGCAAAAAGATCGTGAAAATAAAGACCGGAAGAACTCTTTTCCAAGACGAAGTACTGATTGCAGGTATTGTGGATGAAGTCGTTATGGGAATGGACTTCATGAGGGCAAATGGCGTCGTGGTCGAGGACCGAAGATCTTACTGAGGCACAGAAAGATTCTGCACATCAACTACTCAAACGGTACACGTCCATATTCTGCAGTACATCGGATAATAATGGAAGGACTTCAATGGTAAAGCACCGAATTGATACGGGAGCAGAGATGCCAATTCGTCAATCACCCGAGAGATTACCATTGGCAAAACTAGAAGAAGTCGACCGGATGGTAACAGAAATGCAGGCAGCAGGAGTAATCGAACCATCTAACAGCCCATGGAGCTCACCGGTAGTATTGGTCGAGAAGAAGGACGGTAGCATGAGATTCTGCGCCGATTACCGAAAACTCAATGCTGTGACGAAAAAAGATAGCTACCTACTGCCAAGGATCGATGACACGTTAGACACGTTATCGGGTACTCGAATATTTTCGACATTAGATCTACAAAGCGGCTATTGGCAGGTGGAAGTCCATGAGGAAGATCGCGAGAAAACAGCGTTCAGTATGGGTAACGGGTTTTGGCAATTTAATGTTATGCCGATCGGATTATGTAATGCCCCTGCGACTTTTGCACGATTAATGGAGCGCGTGTTAAAGGGATTACATTGGAAGACGTGCCTAATATATCTGGACGACATTATCATCATGGGGAAATATTTCGACGAGCATCTAAGGAACTTGCCAGAAGTTTTAGATCGGATACAGGCCGCCGGATTGAAGTTAAGCCCAAAAAAGTGTAAGCTGTTTAGAACTGAAGTAAAATATTTGGGTCATCTGGTAACGACTAATGGAATTCACACCGACGAAGAAAAGATCGCAGCGGTAAAGAACTGGCCAAGACCTAAAAATTTACACAAAATACGAAGCTTTCTGGGATTGTGCACCTATTATAGATGCTTCGTGCCAGGATTCGCCAACATCGCCAAGAGTTTACACGAGTTGACCAGGAAGAACAAGGCATTCGAATGGAAGAATGACCAGGAGGAAGCATTCGTGGAACTAAGGAGACGGTTATGTGTCGCGCTAATCCTCGCGTACCCTATACCCAACGTGAAATTTATTTTGGACACCGATGCAAGTAATGACGGTATAGGAAGTGTGTTATCACAGGAAATTAATGGACAAAAACGAGTTATTGCGTACTTCTCCAAAACATTATCAAAACCGGAGCGTAATTACTGCGTGACACGGAAAGAATTGTTGGCTGTAGAGGAGTGTGTCAAGCATTTCCATAAATATCTTTATGGCCAAAAATTCCATTTACGGACAGATTACGACGCTTTACGGTGGCTGTTGCAATTCAAGAATCCAGAGGGACAGGTAGCACGCTGGATCGAGCGTCTTCAAAGCTACAATTTCCAAATCGAACATCGGAAGGGAAATGCACACGGAAATGCCGACGCATTATCAAGACGGCCGTGACCAGTAGAATGTAAACATTGTGGCCATGTTGAAGCAAAGGAAGGCATCATTGACTTTAGGCTTACGCAAGTGCTGCCTGATGAGGAGTGGACCGACGAAATGATCAGGAAAAAGCAATTGGAAGATACGGATTTATCAGTTATAATGGAATGGAAGGAAAAGGAACACCGGCCAACTTGGAGCGAGATCGCGGACAAAACTCCCATTGTCAAGGCTTATTGGGCTCAATGGGATAGCCTCCGTCTTGAGAATGGGTGTTTAAAACGATTGTGAGAAAGCACAGATGGCAAAGTGAAGCAATTGTTGCTGGTGATACCAAAGTGCCGGATTGCGGAAATCCTGAACTAGTGTCATGGGGAAGCAAGTGGGGGCCACCTAGGAATTAATAAAACACTAGCAAAGATACGTTAACGATTCTACTGGTCAGGATGTAGGCAGTCAATGATAGAATGGTGCCAAAAATGTGACCAATGTGCGGCGGTGAAGGGACCCGCACGCAAAAGTCGTGGAACCATGAAACAATACAACGTTGGAGCACCATTCGAAAGAATTGCAATGGATGTAGCGGGACCATTTCCCACCACTGAGAGCGGCAACAAATATGTGCTAGTAATCATGGATTATTTCAGCAAATGGCCGGAGGTGTACTCCATTCCCAATCAGGAGACGACAACAATCGCTGATGTCGTGGTAAACAACTGGATTAGCAGATTTGGAGTGCCGATGGAGATTCATACCGATCAAGGAAGGAATTTTGAATCGGTGGTATTTCAAGGAATATGCCAGATGCTCGGTATAAATAAAACGAGAACAACGCCTTTGCATCCACAGTCTGATGGCATGGTGGAAAGATTCAATGGTACATTGGAGGAATATCTAGCAAAGGTCGTTGAGAAAAACCAATGCAACTGGGATCGGCATATACCGATGTTTCTGATGGCCTAGCGATCAGCAATACATGACACAACCGGAATGACACCAGCTAAAACGTTATTTGGAGATAACCTACGATTACCTGGAGATTTAAAGTTTGGGGCTGTACCATCAGCGGCTTTATGTGGACAGGATTACGTAGACAGGATGAAAGAGGAACTTAATGAGATTCATCAATTTGTACTGGGAAAAATACAGATGTCAAGTAACCGGATGAAGGCTCGATATGACATACGAGCAAATAACCAGGGCTTCCAGGAAGGGCAATTAGAATGACTTCACAACCCGCAACGGGAAAAAAGGATTATCACCGAATCTGCAACCAGCATGGGAAGAACCTTACACTGTCATCACCAGGATGAATGACGTGGTTTATCGGATTCAGAAAGGACATCGAAGTAAACCGAAGGTGGTGGATTTGGAGAGGCTGGCCCTATACAGAGGAGGCGATTTGGGTCCTGTTCGGGACGAACAGACTTAGGAGGGGGGGGGTAGTGAGACGGTGACACCTAGTGTGTAATAGAATAAGTTAAATTAATAGCTCAATGTCTAACTGTACTAAAATGGAATTTTCCATGATAAAAATTGTTCTAAATGTTTCTACGCTATTCTAACTGGCAAAGTCATGAGCTTTCTAGAAGTTTGGTTTGTGTATATAAAAAGGCGAACGAGATCGAATTGGATTAGTAGTATTTGGTAAGCGTAATTAAAAAGTAATTAAAAAGTGATTTAAAAAGTGTTTTAGTGGAAATAAAAATTATAAGCGTACAGTAAAATTTGAGAATAATTTATATAAAGTGATTTTGTGAATTTTTATTAATAAACTGTGTTGTAATAATTCTTGTGTTAACTAAAGAAATTCGTTGGTGATAAATTAAATTGATTTTGTATTATTCACAATCCAGTGAAACGAACCTTAATTGACAAAGCAAAAACGTTATGTTTTGTTGAATGAAATAGAAAATATTCGTTATCATTTTGTAAATCAATACAGAAAATTACTTCCAAAATATCTTTTAATTTTTTACTCAAATGATTCACATTTATACCGCTTTTATTAGCTATAAGAAGTACATTTGTATACTTCTTTACAAGTTACAGAAAATAAGCACATTCTAAATTTGGTACCAGAAAAGAAGTATGTACTTCACTTTATAGCACCTTTCAGTCAAAAATAACGATCATCTTTAGAAGAACCGAAAGATGAGCTCATATCTGATCAAGTAATCGGATTAAAAACATCTCCCATTTTCCCAAGATTTTCTTGAAAATGCGAATTTATCAGATAAACCGCTGGAACACTGTAGTATCAATATCAAAAGTACCGTTTTCTAAATGTGGTTTGAGTTTTTCACATTTTTGAAAAGTCGAGTGCGGTTTTCTTGCGCAATATTTTATTTGGAATTCTATACCGATAACCAAATCAAAAATTTGGATGGTACTGAATGACGCAGTAATAAAAAATACATTTTCTTCTGGTTGGTGTTACTTAACAAAAAAAAAAAAAAAAATGAAAAATTCGGAGGAGGTTAAAAGCGGGAAATGTTTTTTGTTTGTCTTCGAATGAAAATAATTTATGTAGATTATTTATATCTTATTGCCCCTTTTCATATATTATTATTATTATTTTGGTTTTGTTGTTGTAAGGATTCGGTTTGTTTTTTAATCAACATCCATAAATCATATACGTAATATACACGCAAGAGAAATTAAAGTTTGGTGCTGTGCTGACTATAAATTCTGTTTATCACCATATTTATTATGTCTTTATAGGCAGCTCTAAATTTGCCTGTACAAACTCGAACGTGCGTCCTGTGGCTGATGGGTGAGGGAACACTAAAATAAACAAAATTATTTCATAATTGAAAATGACTTACATATTTTTAAAATTTTTATTCTGATTCTATATTTTGTGTATAAAATCTGATATACTGAGAATAATAGTACAAATTAAAGTGAACAATAATAATACGGTAATAATAATAATAATAATTCAAATATATTTATATTATATTTTAAGCAATTTATGTGTAATAATTATAAACGGTAACATCACGGCTATATACAAGTTTCATCTTTTTTCGAAAAACTATCGTTGTCATTGCTATCACTGTGTAGTAAGTTTCCGCGTATACCATCACTACTTCCTCCCACTATACCGCTAATACCACCACTGGCTGCATAACATTTGGGTCGTCCATTTGCTGTATTTCCAATTACGACAATGACATCAGAGGTTGGTATTGTTGGTTGAACGCCCCCCGTGTTGGTTGTATTTTCATCAGGCAACTAAAATAAAGGAATGGAAATAGATGGGTTAATATTTAATATTTTCTATGCCTAAGGATAATTTAAAATATATGTGCACAGATAAAAATGTGTATTCAATTTAGAGTTGTTATCAGATTGTACGGCAGTATTACCTATGTACATATGTGTATACTACTGTATGTTTAGAAAATAAATTTTGTAATTGAATAATAATCCTAGTAGGAACAAGGAAAATCCTGGTAAATTTAATTTCTCCAAATTTGCGTGAACTTATATCATCTAGATATAGGTATTTAGCAAAGATTGGTGGGGCGAGAGTACTGCTAAATGAAGATGAAATATAACGTTACGGAAGAGTTTGTTCGTGAATGGAATACTGGGTGAACTAAATCAGTGGCAAATTATCCTCAAAACAAAGCGAATGAAAACTGCCAAACAATGATGCATCTATGGCATAGATCGTGTTTTCCAAAACAAGTAGTATCGAAATAAGTATTTTAGTAGTAAGCATTTGCTACCAGATGCTACTACTGGACAGTAATAGTAAAATCGTAAAACATTATTTTAAAAGATGTCGATAACCCTGCAATAATATGCAAAAATGAAGAAGTAGGCGCAGATAAGTTTTTTTTGCATTTTGTGGTCGGTTATTGATTTTCGTTATACATTTTTGTGTTTTTAATGTTGTGTTTAAGGCCCAGATAAATGAAAGCATATACTCGTGTTTTGAATCTAAGACACATTATTGTATTATTATTTTAGTTTATGAGATGGAGCTACGAGTACAATGCCAGTTTTGAGATGCATAGTGAATAAAGCAAAAGGAAAAAAAATCATTTATTTGATGTTTTTGTTTACTTATAAATGCATGGTTCGGTTTCAATACAAGAAACAATTTTATTGTATACCATAGTTATTTAATTTTGCGATGTTTCTTTGAATCATTTTATAGCAGTTGGTGGTTTATTGATCTAAAATATCAAAGAAACTTAGAATTCAGTAACTTACAATTCAGTATGCGGCTTACTTACAGCGTATAATTATTCGAATAGCTCTTTTAACGAATACAACCTTTGATACTACACAAAATTGATACCAAATTGTATTATTTCTACCTCAAGGCCAGAGAACAATCTCTGATATCCGCAATTTAGGTGATTACTTATACTAAAATCATTTTGGAGGTGATTAGAATTACGTTATTGCAGACTAATCACTCATTAGTATGCATTCAAAAATATAATGGTTTGCTGTAAAACTTTGTCGCCTGTTGAGATTAGTGAGTCTAAGAACATCTTTTAGAAGTGAAGACCTAAAGATAAGTTTTAATGAATTTATCATTAAATTTTGGCCGTTTATAAACAAACTTTTGTGGCACACTTTAAACTACATATTGGATTAACTAGCTGTACGGGGGCGCTTCGCTATACCGCAACAGCATAGCGCGCCGCTGAAGCGCTTTGCGCTCATACAAATTAAACTATACTCCAGAATCTCCAGAATTATACAGAGTTAACCCAACACCTCCAACAGTTGAGCTGCCTATACGTTTGCTGATGAAATCGACCGCTAGCAAAGTAATAAATCAACGCAATTTTAAAATAACATACAAAATTATTAAATGCCATTAATTGGATTCAAAAACGAAACTAAAAAAAATCACACGGCCACCTGGACAGCGATTTTGGTCGCAATTTGAGGATTGAGTTGAGAATTACCGGAAGGCAATAGTATTGATAAATTGTATAATTGTATTGGTGTCCAAAGAATAGATAAAAACAGAAAACAAACATTTGTAAAATAAAAAAACAATTCAGTGTTATCTCATGCGTACGAAAGAAATGTTGTACACATTTTTATTTCCAGTAATTTTCTGTAAAATTTAAAACTAATAGAATGATAAATTGAATAATGATTTAAAGATAAATAAATATTAACTAAAAATGGAAAATAGGTCAGAAAAATATTTATAAACTATAATTTTATTAATAATTTTAAATTAAGAAAAATCACACGATATACTTCTTCCCTTTCCTGCGCTTGGATTAACACTAACTAACACTAACTAACATCACTGTGCACAAGCTCCAATACCCGACTCGATCGTGCTCCGCCTGAACCGTTGAATGATTTTCGAGATTGTTTTCCGAAAACACACGGCTCGCAAACAGCTTCAGCATCGTTGTTCATGGCACCCATTCCATCGACCAAAGTCGACAAACGCTTAACGTCCGCGTAGTTCAAATGTGCCAACCGACGATGCCACAGACGAATGCTTTGTTTCACTTGCGTAGATTCCATTCCATTCGACGCTTTCGCAGTAATGCCTTCGTTTGATGATGTTGAAATATTCGCTACCTCATGTCGCACACCCTTCAACTCAAACACATACAGCTTTCCATTGCGCCTGCCAATGGCCATATCCAAATTATCCTTGGTAATACGGGCCAAACCATCGTCGATAATTACTTGGCATCCAGCGCTCTCCAAACGACTCACAGGTAGCAAATTGTATTTTTTTTCGATCAACAAAACATTCGTGAGCGTGCACTGACGCTCTGTGCCATTGACGATGATAGTTCCCACAATTGTACCACATTTTGTTGCTGTGATCGACACACCATTCTTTGTAATACCAATTACGACCGGCTGGGTCAAATTCCTCAGCTCGCTGAACATTAACTTATCATTCGCCATGTGATCTGAAGCACCCGAGTCAACAATGAAACATATTGTCGTCTGCATTCCATATTGTAGCGCAAAATCACCAGCATTAGCCACAAGTACCACTCCATTCGCATCTGTATTCGACGCGCAATTCGCATTTGGCTTTTGATAATGCTGCTGATTGGGTTTCCCCTTAAAATTGCTGTTCGATGATCCACTAGTAGAGTTCCGTTGATTCAATTTCGGACATGCGTCCCTTCGATGACCAGGCTTTTTGCAGAAATAGCACTTAATTTGCTTCGAAGTATTATTGCCATACATGGCGACGTTGTCTGAATCACCATTCAGACGACCATTCGAAGTTTTGCTTTCCTCGTCCAACAGCCGCGAACGCACCAATTCCATCGTCAATTTAGATGGTTCGATATCGCTTCGGTAGCGTAATCATGAGCGATACAACCAGCATTCGATCATTTGTCTCAGCGCCACACGCCTTTAATTCACCTATCAATTTGTCGAATGGAAGAAAATGTGAAGTTAGGTTGTCAGAATCTGATCATCGCATCGTCAACATACGCTTTCTGACACCAATTTCGGTCGCCACACTTGCATGTTCGAAAATTGCTTTCAATAAATTCATTCATACATCGCAAACGCTGTCGCCCGGTCCTTCAGATATTCCAAATGTGAATCAGCAACACGTCGAGTTATATGCACCTTGCACATGCGATCCTCCTTCTTGATTTTCTCGAAGTCGGCACCGACTGCAATTTTCGCTTCGGCGGCATCTTCTTCCAGCCATTTGTCGATACCCTTTTCCTCCAAAGTAATTTTCAGGCGGAAAAATCAGTTGTCGAACTCACGTCCTTCGAATTGTTTGAATTGCTTAAATTGGCCCAACTAAACGTTTGTTTCGCACCAATTTACACGCGATAGCCCATAACCTTTAGAATAATTCGCAGTAGCAGCAAAAGAAAAACAAAAGTTAATATAAACGTGTATATTCGATTAATTAAAACCAGAACTGAAATTAACGTTATTTCAATTTATATAACAGGGCTGCCACCTCTCACTACATAAAATGTGATTAAGGCTAGTTTACATTTCCAACAATTTTTCCCTATCTTCTAACATGAGGAATTCATGTTTTTCTATCTATTGTTGTTGAAACCGAGACATTCATTTCACTTCGTTAACAAAAATCCAAAACAATATACCCCAGTTGTACTATGCGTGAGCAACCGACAAATTTTGTGTGAGATGGCACGTTAAAAACATGAAACAGAAGTATAAAAGTAAAAAATACGAAATCTTCGGCTTTCTAAATGTGTGTGTGTGTAATAGAATTCATAAAGTAATGTAACACGAACCTATTAAGAAGTAGCAGTACTACGTCGATCAATTGTTTTCTACTGTGTGATCAGTATAAAAACAAAGCAAATTAGCAGCGTTCATTATATTTCAGAATTTAGCGAAATAAACATCAATAAATAAAAATTAAAGTTTTTATCTGCAAGTGTATTGTGTTCCGTGCCGTGGAATTAAAATTTAATAATAAAAATATAAACATTAGAAAAATAAATTATGTAAGTATTAAGTATATTTTGTATTTTCTATTATTTAGTGATGTTACAATATTTTAATAAATGTGCGAGAATTCCGTTATTGATCCTTGCAAAATGGCGTCAATGTTTGCCTAAAAACTAAGTAAATACGTATATTTTTTGTTTTGTATGTATGTACGTAATGTACTTGGATATTGTTTATACATAAAATAAATACAAAATACGTATTGAGACAGGGCAGCACATGAAATAAGAGGAAAAAAACAATAAAAATAAACAAAATACTACCTACTCATACATTACTACCTGAACATAAAATATTTTTTATCTGAAATTTATGTCGATTTCGATTCGCCTTTTACCAAATCTTTGAAAGATCATTCTCTACTGCTGTGTGAATCGAACAGTTCCCGCTAAACAATTTAAGCGAATTCGCAAAATACGTCGCATAAGCGTACTATAAACGTAACACTTTTTTGCTTGTCACAAATACATTCTCAAATTTGAATAAAATATATGTAGTATAAAAATACCTCGCAACCAAACTTAATTATCATGATGCAGAAACGACGTAAATGTTTCGTTTTTGCTACACCTAAACATAACACCAAATTCCTTTATGAATATTATTGGAATAATATAAAGAAACGATAACTATTTAGTTTTGAGTTTTCGATCGCCATTACGTATTTTTTGGGTTGAAGAATTTTTTTTAATAAATAAATAACTAAACAAATAATTAATGTCCAAGTTTGATTTAGAAAAACATAATTTGTTACTTGATTTTTTTTTTTAGAATAAAAGTAAATACTTATTATTTTTTTAGAAAAAAAAATTGCAAAAAAATGCTTCATTAAATTCATATCACTAAAAATGTTACGTTATTATTTCACTAATCACGTGACATAAATGCAACACCTCAAGTGAATAGTTTACGAACTACTACCACATTAATAACTCCTCGACAAAAGTCTAATTATCATAGGACGGGAACGACATAACTGCTTCGTTATTGCAGCACCAAACTGTTACGTTTACGAAGAGTTGTATGAACAAAATTCTTCACTAGTGTTACGTAAACGTAACACCTTGTTTGACGGGTTGCTCTGTATTATATATGTATGTGTGTGTGTTTTCGACGTTTATATAAACATAACCTATAATTTTTACAAAAGGTCGATACTCGATAAAAAACAACATAACATATGCTTATGTTATATACATAACAATATAACAACAACAAGTTAATTCTTTAATGTAAAATATTTCTATAAAAATAAACAGAAACACAAAACACAATGACGCTTTCAAAATGACAGTTCTATTTGTGTTTGTATTAGTAAATCTGCCAAAAAATCGAGATTCGTAAAACAACAACAATTTTGCTCGACCGAGCGACTTTACTTGACAAATCGAACAGTTTGACAGCAGAAAGAGCAAGCAGGTTTGCTCTTTTTTAGTGAATCGAAAACTACATTAGTTGCTAGGTACCCTTTCCTCAATATCTATTTTGTATTTATTTCATGTAAGAACAAACACACATGTTATAAGTACATACGTATACACCTTTTTCAAGTCGAGTTAACCATTTTTTAAACCAAATTAATAAATGTTCAAACAAATTAACACTTTTTCAAAAGAAATTAGCCAATTTGCAAAACATATTAAACTAATTTTTTTTTTTTTTGCAACATACCTTTACATATGTTGCATACAATAAAATATATCAATATTCAATTCTCTGCCAATTTTAAATTACTCAGCGAATTGAATTGAAAATTGTTGTTAAATTTAATTGAAAAATTTTTAATTTGTTTTGCAAATTGGCTAACTTCGTTTGAAAATGTTTTAATTTAATTTGAAAATTTGTTAATTTGGTTTGAAAAATGGTTAACTTGACTTAAAAAAGGTATATACAAAACTAATGTCGTTTTCGATTAATTTTTCACCCCTCTTTGAAAGGTGTAACCTCAATTTCTTCGTCAATCGAACATAAACACCGAATTGTGTTCTGTCATCTGTCAAACCATATTAAAACGACAAGTCAAATCGAAAATGACAGCACAATGACAGTACTGTTTAGTGCATTTGTAAAAAGAGGGGTAAAACTACCAAAAACATCTGGAAATTGCACTGGTGTAGCTGTCAGTGCAATTCAATTTGGTCAATCGAATATTTCCAGGGTAAAAAAATTACACTTTTTGCACTGAGTGCAATTCAATTTGGTCAATCGAAATCCACATAAAATTTACGTACTTACTAATTTTCATTTTATTTTGTTTAAAACAATTTACAAACATTTGATGTTAGTGCGATGGTTTTCTATAAACTAATCGGCACATAGTTCTTGTATGTTATAGGAATTTTTTATTGGGAAATAATGATAAAATAATTTAACCATCTTTTTTATTCCCCCACTAATATCTGTTATCGATTGCGCCCTCCATTTTCGCGGCTTACTTAAGCAGTGTTTTCAAATAAATTCCAAAAAACGAGGTAATAGATTTCGATTTTGGCTTTTGAATTATATCTTTTTGATTTCAGTTTTAAAATTTCGATACAGATCCATTGAAAACAATTTTTTCATTGTAATATGCATAACTACATATAACGCTTAAGGTTAATTTTTTTTGCTAAAATTTATCGCTAATTACAAAATGTTTGCTTTATTTTAGCCCTTCATGAAACGATTTACAATACCATTTTTATTTCAAAAATCCAAAATAATATTAAATTGGCTTGAAAAATAGGAATCTTTTAGCTTTGGGTTTATCGCTTAAACCTAATTAACATTTTAATTATTTTAACTAAGTAGTGTTGATGTTATTTTTTACCTAAGCTTGTAAACCTTCAGTACTGGAATTTCGCAGAATAATGTAGAATTAATATAAGAATTTAAAAAAAAATAGCTCAAGCAAGGTTTAGTCACATTAATATCAAGGTAAATAAAGTAAATACCTATTATAAAATTGAGCATGTTATTTGGTATCACACTCTCGCAAACTAACTAAGTGCAGACAAAAATGCAGATACAGTCCTAACCAAATTATTTGTACCTGCTAAATTTGTGATGCAACGTAATGCAAACAATTTTAAAAATTATATAAATAATAAACTTTTTGAAATTTAATTACCCTGCTTTACATTTCTATAAAATTTTATTTTAAATTTTAGTTCTAGGAGAAATTACAGTTAATTTAGTTTTTGCCAAAATTATTTGTACCCACAAATTTGTTCTCAATATTATTTGTGCAATATGGAAAAAATAAAAATAAAACTAGTAAAATTAAATTTAAGATTATTTTTTGCTAATTAAATAATGATATAGTCATTCATGTTTTGTATGCAGATGATCAGTTTTTGTTTAGCCTCTATAACATCTCGCAAGTGGTTCAAAAATTTGTTGTTAACATCACCTAGAATCTTATCCCATTCGGTTTTCTTGGCACCCTATTACAAATTTTTGGTCTTATTAGATCATGAATATCTTCCACTTTAACTTAAGCCTCCGCAAGTTTAAATCAAAACCCTGCCCTGGCCGATACAAATAATTTTATTCAATATTTTTGTATAATTTCGTGGCAATGACTTTTCTTATGTATGGGAGCATTATTGTGCTGAAGAGCAAATTGACGACCGACTAGTTTATCATCAACCAGGAATGTTACTTCATCAAATAAACCGAAAAAGAACATTATCCTTGAATCATTGATTAACCATCATTATCTAATACGTCTAATATCCAATTACCTTGAATTAATTCGTTTTAGATCAATCTGCAGCAGTCGCACTGTTTATTTTTAATTTTTGATTACATAATTTTTAGAAAATGGGTACTGGAAACCCGCTTATTTGTTATCCAATCTGCAATTACGAAGGAGGTTGCAGGCTGATGTAGCTGATTGTGCAAAAAAGCCGTTTGATACCTTCAATCAGGAACTTTTTTCTAACACTCCAAACAGATCAATGGATAGTCCTTCACCAATAGAAGAAGAAGTAGAAACAGATCCTGGTTATCGTAATTGGTTTGATGAGGATGAAATTAATGAACCTTTGATGTCTGATGATGAAACGCCTGATGAAAATCCTACCGAAATCCCAGAGAACCCAAATAAAATAACGATAGAGTTGGCTGAGTGGGCAGTCGAATCAGGTTTAGGTAGAGAAAAAATTTAACAAATGGTTAGGAATTCTAAATAGGCACAAAATTGATGTCCCAAAAACAGCCAGAACACTTCTTAGAACACCTAGTAGAAAAATATTAACTCGTGTGGTAAGCCCGGGCTTATTCTATCATTTTGAGGTAGAACAGAACTTAATAAAACTAAATTACACTTTTTTAACTAATGTTGAAGAAATAGAGACAGATATCGGAATAGATGGTTTACCCTTGTATAAGGCTTCAAACGTTCAGCTTTGGCCAGTTCTTGGTGCGTTTGTAGACAGAAAAAATATATCACCTTTTATCATTGGCGTTTATTCAGGAACTTCAAAGCCTGATAATATTGATATATTTTTGTTAGATTTTGTAAATGAGGTTAAAACACTAATTAGTCAAGGAATCCAAGTAACAAGAGATAAGGAAAAAATTTAAGATCAGATGTTTTATTTGCGATGCCCCACCCAAATCGTTTGCCATGGACATAGTAGGACATAATAGTTTTCACGGTTGCCCTAAATGTAGTCAAGTTGGAACACATATTAATAAAATTGTTTCATACAGTACATATGTTTCCCAGCTTTATTCAGATATTACTTTCAAAAATCGGGATTTCCCAAGTTTCCATAATGTTAAATATTTTAATTCTCCCACTATTTTAGAAAGTGTAGATGTAGGAATGATTTCCCAATTTGCAATGGATCCAATGCATCTTATTGATCTTGGAGTAGTTCGTAAAATATTAAACTTACTGATCAGACGTGAAACCGTAGAATTTAAGTTAAGTCCGGATGTAAAAAGTATGTTAGATTCGAAATTAATTAACTGTGCAAGTAGTATTCCTTTAAAATTTGCGCGAAAACCTAGGTCAATAAACGATTTAAAAATGTGGAAAGCTACTGAACTTAGGCAGTTTATTTTGTATACCGGAATTGTCGTGATGAAGGATATCGTTAGTGGAGAAATTTATGATCATTTTCTCTTATTGCATTGCGCATATAGATTGATATCTCATAGAAATGCAAGGAATCATGCTTGTTTATTCAACAAAATGTTAGCTGCATTCGTTAGAACATTTCCGAAAATTTATGGCAGGCATAGGGTTAGTTATAATGTACATGGTCTTCTTCACATCGCAGATTGCGTTTCTCAGTTCGGTAGTGTAGATTCTTTCTCTGCATATAAATTTGAAAATTTTATGCAGCAGATAAAAAAGTTAGTAAGGAAACCTAGTTTAATTTTACAGCAACTGGCCAACCGGATCGACGAACTACAAATGTCAATTAATTCAAGCGAAAATTCCCCTCATGCCTTAGATTTAAACTCGAATAGTTTGAAATTTGACGATTTTATAGTAAAAAATACTGAGGCTGATAAATGCTGCTGCTTGTAAGGGAGTATTCCATTTTTAATTATCGAATTTATTGATCAAAACGGAACTGCAATGGTTATTGGTAGACGATTTACGGACGTATCTCCATTTTTCATGCGCCCGTTAAATTCCCAAGTAACACTTGGTATAATCCAATGTAACAGAATATCGGAAAATAATGAAGTTTTCCCTGTTGCCAACATTCAATTTAAATACGTCAAATTATTTTATAAAATGAGTTACATTTTAATACCATTATTGCATTAAAGCGGTAATTTAAGTTATTGTTGAAAAACAGAAGAATTTGTTTCAATAACCATATATTCGCTATATACGTTCGCTACGATAATCATGTATTTGATCATGTGAACATTTGTTAATACAATCAAATATATGGTTATCGTAGCGAACGTATATAGCAAAAATATTCTTAATAAGCTTATGCTTATAAACATGTACTGTGTAAACGAATTCTACTGAATTTCAAAATAATAGATAATTTACCTTATTGGGCGCACTGAGATATTCTAAAATGTATAATGTTTCACTGAAACGAAAAAATATCTACGTAAATATGTAAACAAGTAGACTACATTTTTCTTATAGTTATTTGTCGTTCCGCACTTTTAGAAATATAAAGTTAACGTATTTTCGGTAGACTCTCTGTGTACTAAATGCGCCCTTTGTTTCTCTGAATAAATGACGATATTAATTTTAATCAATTTAACCAATTTTTGTTTCTATTTAGCATGGATAGTCAAGATATTGATTTTTAGCAAGAGGTAACGAGCCCATTTGAAGCTGACTACAAGGATTACGTATGTGTGGATCCTGGTAATAAAAGGTTTTATTTTTTGTTTGATTGACTTAATATAATAAGTTTTTATGTTTCAGGCCGAATATCACCTAGCCGATATAACGAGTCATGCACAATGACTCAAAAACATTTCCCGCCACCACCTTTAGATTTAATTAACAGTGTTGAACCAATAGTCCCGTTAAAACAAAAAATAAACGTTTTTAGAACCCCTGCCACCACTTCAACATCGCAATTTTTTCTTCAAGTACTACAGTCGAAACAAGTGGCTGCTGTAGGGAAGAAATAAAAAAAATGCACAGTAAAATTAACCAGTTATGTTATCTAGTTAAAGATATGTCAAACCGGATAATACACAAGAATAGCGGAAGGAGCTGCAGTACCATAAACAATGAAATCCAAACACTTTTCCCAGTAAAAACAATCAAAAATCTGGAGGAGCTAGAAGCTAGATGTACTAGCAGAGTGTTTAGGGAGGTACCACTTGTTTTATTTTTATTCTTCCTAAATGATTAATTTTGGGTTATTTCAGACAAATCATCTTACTACTTTGGAATAAAACGTGGCCCAACTACAAGAAATATTTTGGAACACTAAGTAGTTGAAAACATTTTAAATTGTTATAACAAACGCCTCTAAAATTTTACTTTAAAATTTATAATTCTTTGCAAAACTAATTTAAAACAAAAAATTCAAATGATTTGCCATTTTTTAAAAATACTGTATTTTCCCACCCTGTCTGAGATAATGGGATTTTGACAAGATACATCTAACTCTGATAGTAATATAAAATTCTGACAGTATCTGACGAATTCTGAGCTGGTTTAAAGAATTCTGATGAAATATTGTGAATTTCGACATAATACGTGGAATTCTGACATGATAGGTTTACCAAATTCTAAAAAATTTATCGAATTGTATAAAGCGAATTTTGAAATGATATATCGAATTCTGACATATGATATTTCGAATTCCTACCTGAAGGTATACCAAATTCTAAAAGATTTATCGTACATAACGAATTTTGAGATAGTATATCGAATTCTGACATATGATGTTTCGAATTCTTATTTGATGTAAACCGGATATTAAATCGAATTCTAAGATAACATAATGAATTTTGACATCATGTGTCGAATTTCGACATAATTCTGACAAAAACATTGAATTCTGATAGAATATAGTAAATTCTGAGATGAAATATCGAATTACGACATTATGTTTCGAATTCATACATGATATATAGAATTATGGGGAACCGTTCATAATGCCGCGTTTTAAAATGTCGCGTTTTAAAATACCGCGTTTCAAAATGCCGCGTGGTACAAAATGTCGCGTTTTAAAATGTCGCGTTCCAAAATGCCGCGAGGTACAAAATGTCGCGTGATACAAAATGTCGCGTTTTAAAATGTCGAGTGGTACAAAATGTCGCGTTTTAAAATGTCGCGTTTCAAAATGCCGCGTGGTTCAAAACACGCGTGGTACAAAATGACGCGTTTTAAAATGACGCGTTTTGAAAAATCCCTTATAAATCAATACAATATGATGTGAAATAATAAATAATTTAATAAAAATTATTTGAAACAAGCAAATTGTGTTTAAACATATAGTAAAATTTTTCTTCACTGAATGGAAATTATTTATAAATGTAATTTTATGTAATTATAAAGTGGGTCTAAGAAAAAGAACGCAAATGTTGAAATTTATTAGAATATTCCTTCACTAAAATGTTAAAGTTAAGTCCTTATATATTTTCGACGATTTTTTATCGACATTTTAAAACGCGACATTTTGTAACACGCGACATTTTGTACGTCGCGGCATTGTGAAACGCAACATTTTAAAACGCGTCTTTTTGTATCACGCGAAATTTTGTACCTCGCGGCATTTTGAAACGCGACATTTTAAGACGCGACATTTTGTACCACGCGACATTTTGTACCTCGCGGCATTTTGAAACGCGACATTTTAAAACGCGGCATTTGGCCCGGACCCAGAATTATGATATGGTATGTCGAATTCTGAGATGATATATCCGAATTCTGACATATATGTCATATTATATAGAACTGACATGATAGGTATATCAAATTCTAAAAGATTTATTGAATTCTTACAGTATACAACGAATTTTGAGATGGTATGTTGAATTCTGACATATCGAACATGACATAAAAAAGTGACACAACTCAAAAAATTGAGTTTTTAAGATATTTCGTCAAAAAGATGCGCATTAATCGATTTCATAACCTGACACAGTGGAGATAGTGACCATAAGGGTCATAGTTATTTTACAAAGCGAGAGACGGCTTAATTTTCCGATCTTCCTTTTTTTGACGCCCATAGAGAATAGTACACTATAATCGAAATTAGCATGTTTTATTTTGCTCTCCTGAAAAATTTGAAATTTTGAGTTGTAAATATTCTTTGTCACGTGCGATGTAGACGTATTATATGGAATACTGACATGATAGGTATACCAACTTCTAAAATATTTATCGAATTCTGACAATATATAACGAATTTTGAGATGGAATATCGAATTCTGCCATAATTTGTAGAATCCTTACATTACATATGAAATATAATGAATCTTACAGTTTGTATCGAATTCTGAGATGATATTTCGAACTCTGACATATGTTTCGAATTCTTACAAGATGTATAAAAAATGATTATTGAGTCGAATTCTGAGACGACATAACGGATTTTGACATCATGTGTCGTATTTTGATATAATTCTGATAAAAATATTGAATTCTGATAGTACATACGAGGGTGAATCAAAATGTCTTGCAATATCATATGAAAAAAAAGAGTGAGTGATACAACTATATATTTTTTTAAAAAAAATTTTGTCGCGGTGAAACTTATAGAAACAAAATTCGATGTAAATTTTACAGTTCGTTTGTTTTCTTCAATTTAGTAGCCCGTGTTTTGAAAAAAATTCAAAATGAATGAAATTGAATATCGTGCCGTTATTAAATTTTTCTGTAAAGATGGACGCAATGCAATTTATATATTCAATTACATATCAAAAGTTTACGGCGAATTTGCACCATCATATTCCACAGTAACAAAGTGGGTAAAATTGTTCAAAAGTGGTCGGGAGTCATTAGAAGACGACAACCGCCCGGGTCGTCCCGCAGGTGCTATTAGCCATGAAAATATACTTTTGGCAGAATCAATTGTATTAGAGGACCGCCGTATTTCTGTTTCGCGGTTAGCGTGGAGACTTTCCCTTTCATATGGTACCACTTACATCATATTACATGACCACCTTCACATGTCAAAAGTAAGTGCGCGATGGGTTCTCCGTTTGTTGACTGTACAACAAAAGAAAATTCGTGTTCAAACTTCAAAGGCGATTTTAGAAATGTATGAAGAAAATCCAGAAAACTTCTTGGATAACATAATAACAGGCGATGAAACATGGATTCATCATTGGGATCCGGAATCCAAACAAGAATCGATGCAATGGATTAAACGTGGTGAACCACCACCAAAGAAATTCAAAACTCAACCGTCTGCTGGTAAGGTTTTGGCAAAAATTTTTTGGGATGCTGAAGGGATATTGATGATTGATTATATGCCACCGAAAACCACAATCACAGGCATCTATTACGCAGAGTTTTGCGAAAATTGAAAAAAGCGATCCGGGAAAAACGGCCAAAGAAAGTTAGAAAAATAACCTTACTCGTTCACGACAATGCACCAGTGCACAAGGCTAAAGTTGCTCAAGCTGCATTAAATGACTGCGGCTTCGTAGAAATTCCGCATCCACCAAACAGTCCAGACTTGGCACCCAGTGACTACTTTCTGTTTCCTAATTTGAAAAAAAAATTAAGGGGCCGGAAATTTTCCAGTGATTCTGAAGTACAGTCTGTTGTAAATGAATATTTTATGGAGTAAAAGAAAACTTTTTTTTTAGAGGGCTTAGACAAGTTAATTGATCGATGTAACAAATGTATAAACCTTAAAGGAGATTATGTCGAAAAATAAAAATATTGCTGTCTCACTCACTCTTTTTTTTCATATGATATTGCAAGACATTTTGATTCGCCCTCGTATGTATAACGCGAATTCTGAGATGATATATCGAATTATGACATTATATTTCGAATTTTTACGTGATATATAGAATTTTGGTATGGAACGTCGAATTCTGGCATGTATATAGAATTCAGACATATTTTATAGAATACTGACATAATATATCAAATTCTGACAGATGTATCGAATCCGATAGTATGTATCGAATTCTAACATGAAATTTCAAATTCTTAATGATATACATAATTCGGATGTGAAATATATAAATTTGAATATGATAACTTCTGAAAATATACCGCGAATTCTGATATGGTATTTCAAATCCTTAGGTTATATATCGAACTCTGATATGATATAACGAACTTTGACATAATAATTAAGTATAAAGAATACTGACTGGATTTATCAAATTATGAGATGATTTATGATGATATCCCAAATTCTGACAATTATCAACGATATATCAAATTCTGACTGATGCGTCGACAATATATACATATAAAGCAAATTCTGATATGATATTTCGAATTATTATGTTGAATTCAGTGATGATATATCGAATTCTGACATGAATAAGATACATATGACAAATTTGGAAATGATAAGTCGAACTCTGAGATGATAGATCGAATTCTGATAGTAAATGGCGAATTCTAAGATGGTTTATTTAAGCCTAACGCGATTCTTCGAATACCGACATAATATAAAGATTTCTGATAGTAACTATAAGTACTCGTACTAATGGTATTATGACCGATACCATAAATCACAAGTTAGAATTACCAATTTTGGTTTTCCACATACAGCCAGCACCTCCGGCACCGAATGGAATATAGTACACACATTTGTCGTTGTGTTTTAGTGAAATTTTATATCGGAGATGTTAAGCCAATTCTATATAAATAGTTCCTAGGTTAGGTTTGGGTGGCGGTCCGCAAGGACCAGGCATAGACACAAAAATGGTCCGTAGCCATAAATAGTTCCTAACCTTAAACATACTCGTATTATATCACACAAGACGAATGAAATTTCCCACATCACACTGCATAAATCCAGACTTCCATACAACTTTCCAGTCTGGAAAGTTTAAATGACTGCAGAAATTATCTTACAGTATTATTTTTATATAGAAGTGCTAATCTAAGCTTAAAGAATTTTATTTTCCGTACATCGTTTTTGTGTGGTAATTTTTGTATTCAGGAGGTTCTAATCTAAATATTTAGTCAAAGCTGGTACATTTTTTTTTTGGTAAAATCAGGTAACGTCTGTCATGTTTGAGTGTATCTGAAGTTTTAAAGTTGTAAGTTTTAAAAACTCGGAATTATCTGTTTATAAGTTTTACCAGCTAACATTCAGATTCTGAAAAAATTGCCGTGTGAAGTAAAAGTAATTTAGTTCGCAAATTTTACATGTTTGAATTGATATTGTTTGCTAAAATGACTGATTCATTACTGCGAGAGAACAGTTTTATGGGTTTATGCCTGAAAATGACAGGAACCATTATAAATTAGCTCTGAAAAATGTTTTATGAAAAAGCTAGATATCTTCCAGAGTATTATAATTATTGCAAGCAAAAGCCGATAACTTAAAATATTATGTAATAGTATTATTAGAATAGCAGTTATTAGAACAGGGGATTACAAAATGAAATAGCGGAGTACAGGAGTTAGCACTAAGCGAAATTAGTACAAATACTCCGATTGTACTCACTTCGACAGCACTGAAACGAAGAGATTAAAACATTTGAAAAATGAAAATAATAAATAAAATTAGTATTAATCCAAGCGCAAGAAAGGGAGGTTGTACGTCGTGTATTTTTTCATAATTTAAAATTATTAATAAAAAATAGTTCATATAAATTTTTCCAACTCATATTATATTTTTAGTTAATATTTATTTATATTTAAATCATTATTTTATTAATAATATTATTAGTTTTAAATTATGCAGAAAATTAGCAGAGATAAAAATATGTACAACCTTCCTTTCGTACGCATGAGATAATACTAAATAATTTTTTTATTTTTGAAATGTTTTATTCTCTGTTTCTCTCAACTCTTTCATTTTTCCAATGTTAATTGCCATCTAGGTTATGTCGCTGAATTAAAAAAAAATAATTTTTGCTTTTAGCAGTATGGCTTGTATATTCTAGACGGCATTGACAGTAGTATGGCTTGTATATTCTAGACGGCATTGGTATTAGTGATGCGTATAAAATAAATCAGAAAGTATACATACACAAAACTAACCCAAATGTGTATAATTCTACGAAAAAATCTGTTCAAATACCGATATAATATGTATAAATACCACTACATAAATAAATTTTATATTTTCTTCGCAATTTGCGACCATGTCAAACAAAAACAAAGCAACATTGGCGAAAGGGTTGGACTGTAGAATAACGTTCACTAAAGATTTTCGAACTTGAAAATGATTTAGTTACAAATTTATTTTTGGCCTGAAAGAAACCCATTTCTAGTAAATAATCAAACTAATTGGGCATGCCTTAGCCTGTCGCTAGAATAAAAAATTAACTTAATGGTTCCATTAAAGACTGAAGAACAATTAGACAAAGAAGTTCACAAATTTGTAAACGATAGACAGCAATAAGCTTAGGAAAATGCTCCTGAAATTAAAACGAAAATCAAGGGAAACAACTACCCCCTCTCCCGAAATTAGGGAACTCCTCGCAGAGAAAAGAAGAGCGAGAAGAGTATGGCAACACACAAGGGCCCCCAAGATAAAACTCATTTGAACAATCTCACTCAACAATTAAGAAGAGAGATCAAAGAATTGAAAGATGAATCAATCAGCAACTATTTAAGAAAATTAACTAGTGATAACAGTAATGATTATTCTCTTTGGAAAGCAACCAAAAGAATCAGAAGACCAATAATGCAGATTCCCCCAATAAAAATAGCAGGTGAGAAATGGGCTAGAAATAATGAAGACAAAGCCCAAGAATTTGCTGAACACCTCCAAAAATTATTCCAGCCATATGAAGACCAAACGTTGGAAGCTGAGATAATAACTGAACAAGCTAAGCAAGAAAGTAACGAAATCCTACCCACAACACTACAAGAAGTCATGCGTGAGATAAAAGCTAATATAAATACGGAAAAAGCTCCTGGGTACGATCTTATTACTGCAGAAATCTTAAAAGAACTGCCAAGGAAAGCTCTGGTGAAACTCTCCTGCAATTGAAAATCAAAATAGTATAAACTTTATCACATATTCAATTTTTGAGATAGTGCAAAAAATTTAAAACAATTCCTAAGTTCATGAAAGTTACGTTCGCAATAAATAATAATATCACTAATAAAGTGGAAAAAGTGATTAAGAAAGTCTGGTTGAAGGAAGAAATTGGCAATAAATATTCTGTATTGAATAAACTAGAGCTTGAAACATATTACACACACTTAAAAATGACCTCTAAATATTATTTAGATGGTGTAAAATTTAACTGTTTGTGGTTAGAGTTCGATGGTTATGTTCATAGAAGAATATTAAAAGTGCAGAAAAAACAAAACCAGATTCATCGCAAGAAAATCCAAAAACTCAAAAATAGTCGCAGCATTAATATTAAAGAACGGATTCCAATCATCGATAACTTCGTCCAGCCCATGTCATCTACAGAATTTACAGTCAACGAAGATCCTCAACAAGGGGTTAAATTTTGCTTCAAAACCTGCCGCAGCACCTCTGGAAGACATCGTAGTGGATATTGAAAGTGGAATAACTCGCTGCCCCTCCTTGGTCAAAAACAACATTAGGTTTGAGGCAAAGAAAATTATTCTTCAACACAACGGAAAGAAGGATAGCCAAGCCTCATCTACATTGAAAACCATCACGGCTCCCAAAAAAAAGAAGGACGTCGTTTTTCTGAAAGCAGACAAGGGGAACGCGGTCGTTATTTTGGATAAACGGGATTACGATGAACGAGTATTATCAACAATAGCCGAAGGTCCATACAAAGAACACACTTGGAGAAACAACAATCCAAGGGACCCTCTCAACAAAATGGTCAAGCAAGCCAAAAATGTAACAAAGGAGAAAGTAGCTTTATTGAATGATCGTCAATTAGAATACTAATTTCACGTTACCAATCCGAAGGTGTCGAAGCTTTATGCATTGCCGAAAATTCATAAGCCCGGTAACAAGATGAGACCAATTGCATCAAACATCTCGACACCTACAGAAAACAAGGCTAAATGGTTGTTGAAAGAGCTGGAAATGATTCCACCACCAGAAGGATGTAGCACAATAAATTCAAAGGAGTTAGTGGAAAAACTAGCAGATATAACATTAGCTCCTGATGAAATATTAGTATCATTTGATGTGACGACATTGTTCCCGAGTATCCCAATAAAAACGGCAATAAACAATTTGGATCATCTTTTAAAAAATCAAGTACCAGCAAGTCAAATACAAGCTTACATCAAAATAGTCGGTACATGCATGGAGCAGAATTTTGTTCAATTTCGAGATAAATTTTACCAGCAAACATCCGGAACATCCATGGGAAGCAAATTGGCGCCATACCTAAGCAACGTATTCTGAGCAATGGAGGAAAATCTAAAACAAAACTTCGACCTATTCCCGAGGATTTGGCTTAGATATGTATATGCCATTTTTGCAATAGTGAAACAACCCCATTTGGCAGCTATTTTCGACCATATTAATACAATAGATCCAGCAATTAAGTTTACAATGGAAACCGAGGAAAATGGTATTTTGAACTTCTTGGATATAAAAATCATCCGAAATAATAACAATAAACTAAAATTTGGAATTTTTAGAAAGTCTACAAATACAAATAGATTCATAACAGTAGATTCATTTCACCATGTTACGCACAAGCAAGCAGCGTTTCATTCTATGGCGCAGAGATTATTTAATATACCAATGGAGCAGTCGGAATTTGATGAGGAGGTTAAATTTATTCAGAACGCGGCCGTACCCAATGGGTATTCTACTCAATTTGCTAATAACATTATCAACAACCACAAAGCCAAGCACATCAAATCATCACTCACCGCATTACAACCAGCCATGGAAAC
Source organism: Tipula vernalis (assembly GCA_958295665.1). NCBI lineage: Eukaryota > Metazoa > Arthropoda > Insecta > Diptera > Tipulidae > Tipula > Tipula vernalis. Next base: position 182,265,762 of record OY282559.1, on the reverse strand, counting down.
GGTGAATACTACTAGAGTCAGAGTTCCATATTTTCCTGATATTACTAATAAACTGCAGCGCGTCTTCCGCAAACACAACATAGAACTTATCACTCGTCCATCAACAACCATCAAAAAGGATTTAAACAACTTTAAAGATAAGGTAACACAAGATTTACGGTCTGGAATTTACCAAATTAAATGTTCTAATTGCCAGGACACCTACATCGGCCAGATATCGAGAGATTTCAGCACTAGGCTTAAAGAACATGAAAAAGCCAACTGTAATAAATCTAGTGGTGCATATCATATGTTCCACCATAACCACAAAATAGATACCACTATTCCAAAAATAATAAAAACAGTACATCAAAAATGGAAACTAGATGCATACGAGTCATACCATATCGCTAACGCCGCAAATCTCATGAACACAGATGATGCAAAAATTAACTCCCCTTTATTTAAAATAATCTTTTAAAAATAACCATACAAGCGCAACACTTTTTATTTTTATTAAATTTGTGGGTTTGTCCGCTTCCTTTTTTTTTTTTAGAAAATTTTTGTATATAGGTATAAGAGTTGATTTTACTTTAGTTTTTTAGTTGCAAAAATTACCAGTAGATGATCTTCACAAGATCGAAACTAGTCGTAATTTTAAATAAATAAAAATAAATAAATTCAAATCATTTTTTTAAGTAAGTGAAAACTTTGGTGTTTTGTAATTGTACAAAATAATATTAATTTTAAAAAGATCACTAACCACTCCGCTTGAAAAAAAAAAAATTTAAAAAATTTTTTAATATTAAAATATTATTAATTACACAATTAAAATTTCCCAAGCAGATTCATTTTATTATATTGATAGATAGTCTCTATTGGCGCTATATTAATAAAGGAATTATTAAATTGATTTAGATTTAACTCAATATGATTGAATATTTTTTTCAGTGTGACTGGTTTACAGTTAATAAAGCAGGGAGGGGTACTCAGGGCAGTGTGTTTGTAGAAATGATGTATGAATACCTTCAATCTTGTGGGAGTGAGGTGATTCTACAATGGATACCTTCACACCTACAGATTTAAGGTAATGAAAGAGCCGATATGCTTGTCAAAAGGGGTTGTATGATTGAGGAGGTAATAGATTATAAATTCATGGATGCAAGAGATGTACTTCGGATGTTTCAGAAGAATCTGTGGAGAAAATGGGAGAATGAATTTATGAAACAGAGTAGCGTAAAAGGAAAGAAGCACTTTGAATGGAGTGGAGGCACTACAATGATACGAACGATGAAACGGGTGAGATTGAATCATGGTAATTGGAAAGAATGCTTAAAGAAGCGTCATTTGAGTGAAGATGATTTATGTGAAAGCTGTTTGGTTGTGGAAGACATCGAACATTTAATTCTAAAATGTTCCAAATTTAGCCAAAATAGAGGAATGTTCGATGTCCTTATGAATGTAAGAAACTTGCATGAATTATTACGAATGGGGAAAAATGAGTATAACAATATTTATGAATTTATCAAACTGAATGGTTTAACGGTATGAAAGTGGATCGGTCAATGAAAGTTGAGTGAAAGAAAAAAAAAATTGTAACAAATGAAATTTGTAAATTTTGAAATCAGGCCAGATGGCTCCTTTTTTGGAGCTAGTGGTACAATAAAAAAAAATTATATATGTATATTAATTAGATTTCACTATTGTCCGCTGGAACACATCGTACCATTCGTCAATTAGGAGGCTCTAAATGTAAAAGAGAAACACATCAATTTGAATTTCGGGTGTTTTTTTTCTTTTCGTTTTCTGTTTAATGTATGGAATCAATTTTAAGCTCACTTTAGTTTATAGAATTTTAATATATCGTTTAGCTAATAATTAGGAATGCTTCTAAAATAAATAATAATTAATGCTTTCAGAGAAAGTTTCAAAGAAATTTGGTACATACATACGTAGGTTTCGAAGCCAAAAAAGTTTGTTTTTTTATCTAATCGATTTTCTTATATTGTAAACCTCTTTCACAGCAATCGTTCAGAATTGTTTGAATTTCACAGAACAATCAAAGCTTAGGAATTCTATTGTAATTGGACAAAAAGGAAATATAATACAAATAGTATTTGGCATGCGTATGATGTGAACAATATACGTCTTTTATGACAATACAAAATGTATACTCAAGAAAAATGGAACATATTTCTCAATAGGGTTTAACCAACATACGCATACCTAAGTTTGTATCTCAGTAAATGATATTCGGGTCATCTGTAACAGCACTCATCCTCATCAAACCATATGTCACATCGAATTTAAATTTTAAAACAAAACAAACAAAAAATAAGGAAAAAAGAAACAAATTCGATTTCCATTTTAATATTATTCGAAAGAAAGCAAAAAAAGAATTTGTTCTATCTTCTATACAAATATATGTCCTTAGCTTTGTCTGCTAAACTAATTTCTGAAATACAAATATTTGTTGTATGTTCTTTTCTTGTTTTTATGTTTGGATAAATTTGCATATATTTAACATTTTAAAAACTTAACCCTAATAATTTAATTTTGTTCGTTTGCCATCTTCACGAATTCAACAAGCAACCAACAATTCAAACACACAACAAGGAACAAAAAATTATCTTAAAGAAAATATCTTTACGAAAACATAAAGAGATATTCAATTATATTGTCAACTTAACATTGTTATGTTAAAATATAGGATATTGCTAAATAAACAAACAAAGTTAAAGTTAAGCTTTTCGTGTGTATGTGCTTTTTCTATTTCGTTATTTTCTTCTTAGCAAAAACTTTTTTCTTATTTTTGGCACTTCTTATTTTTGTTTTTTGTGCTATGTGAGTGTATTCCGATCAAAGAAAACTAAATAAAAAATGCTTTTTGTCTAGTTTTTTGAAAACCTTTGTTTTTGGAAACAACGAAAGATAAACTTCTTTAATTTAATACAGAATTACCTATAATGTAAGAAGGAAACCAGTTTTATGGTTTCATCTCGTTAAATAAATTATTAAATTTCCATCATTGCTTGAATGACAATTGGTAGCTATCATATAATTAAAATCAGAGGGTCACAGCGAAACTGGTTCCGTTCTGGTTTGCGGTTATGTTCCTAATTTTTATTTTTCGCTTCGGTTCCGTTGTAATTGATTTTAATGCTCCGGTTACGGTTTGGATTCGAAACCAGTTCAAAATCGGTTTACAAAACTCCTAAACTTCATTGAAAAAAATCAATTTATATTTTACTAGCTATCGTCCGCCATTACGAGATCCAGTATATACTAAATATATTTTACATAACTACAGAAAATACGTTTTGAGAAAATCGAAGTTAAAGTTTTGAGACTAGTGTACTTTTGAGTTAAAATGAAAACTATTTTTCTTATTGCGTGTTTCTTAATTTAGTTTCAATACTTTTTTTAAATTCTCATCATAAAGCTTATTATTAGCTATCGATTGGCATCAATAACTCAATTTGTTAAAAAATATTGTTATTTAAAACACAATATGTTTAGGCAATTAGAGGAAATTCATATGATTACATAAACCTACCACGCAGTTTCAAATACCTTAAAGCGAAAGTTAGTAGAAATAGTTAAATCGAAAGAAAATATGTTTTCGGTTTAAATTATGACGCCTAATATTTCTATATAAGGATCCAATAAGTCAAGGTGCTTTGTCTCGTTTGGCGACAATATTTTAGTGAAAAAACAAAATTTCAATTATGAACTTAAACAAACTAAACAAGTTGGAAAGGGTATTTAAGGAGTAACGCGAAAAAAACAAAAACCAGATCCAGTCATGATAGCATTAACAGAAAAAGACGGACGACGCTACAGCTTTTTAAAATTTCACGGGAAAAGTCCCCAAAAAGATGCCATAGTTCGTGAGTAGGTTGCACAACATTGCTTCAAGTATGGTTTGTTAAACTTTGATTGCGGAATTCAGATGTCGTGAAGAAGAAAGAAGAGGTTGTTGTTGTTTTGCAAACATTTGTAAATCTTTACAAAAAGATGCATGCTAATTGAATGGTTGAAAACTAGCCAACTTGAGCAGATCAAGAAAACCGAAAAACAAGTTACCGAAAGACAAGTTCGATGAACTTCCAAGAAATTTAGTTTCGCTTGAAATCGGTAATACTGTAAAGAAAATAAAGAATTTAGCAAGAAAACGTAACATTCTATTATACTTTCATTTATTATGGTTGGCTTTTGTGGATGTTTCTTGTTAGGAATGTAATTTGTTGTAATGCAAGTCGAGGTTCTGTAGCGCAGTGGTCTACAGTGACATTTATTATACTTACTGTTTATTGTACTTATGATGGTTGTTGTAATTATGTTTTGGTTAATTGTTTGTTATACTATATACGTTTATAATTTGTTAATGTTTTATCTAATGCTGCTTTAAAGTATTATATTCTCTACAATGTTCAACTACCGATAAGGATAGTGTCCTAATTGATTTGTGTCACTAACAGGGTCGATTTGTGTCACTAACAAGGAGGCCAACGTATTGGCCAACGGATGCAGGAAAAATACCAGATTTGCTTGATTTCTTCATCATAAAAGGTATTTCATCCAATTACACTATAGTCGAAGGAATTAACGACTTAACATCTGATCACATTCCTGTACTGTTGTCAGTAAGCGCTATAGTCATCAAGAAAAAAAAGAAGCAAAACCTTACTAATAGATTCACGGATTGGGACCTCTTCAGAGAAAAACTGGAAGAGCTAGTTGAATTAAAAGTTAGTATTAAAAGTAATGAAGAATTGGAACAACAAATAAACAATTTCATTGAATACACTCGTATGGCCGCCAGTCTAGCTACTCCAGAATTAAAGGACAAAGCGGAGATTGAAGTCAAATACCCGGCTGAAATCAGGGAACAAATCAAGGAAAGGAGAAAGGCAAGGAGAATATGGCATCTCACCAGAAATCCCGCTGACAAAACCACCTTCAATCGAATAAGTAACAAAGTCAATAGGCTAATCAAAAGCTTCAAACAGGATTGCTTCGACAACTACTTAAGCGGGCTAGGTCCAGAAATGGATAAGGACTACTCGTTATGGAAAGCAACCAGCAAATTTAAACGACCTGTAGTTCGAGTACCACCTATAAGAAATGCTCAAGGCAATTGGGTTCGACATGACAAAGAAAAAGCGGAACTCTTTGCTCAACACCTAGCAACAGTGTTTCAACCCCATGACATTCAATCCAACATTGACGTAATACCTGTCTATCAACCAAATCAGGATTTTAAAAGGGTCACGCCAATGGAAATTGCTGAAGAAATCGACAAAAGTCTTAGTCAAAAAAAGGCACCAGGAATTGATGAAATATCACCGGGTCTATTCAAGGAACTTCCACGCAAAGCAATCATCATGATCACATACTTATTTAATGCCTGTATGAGATTGAAGTATATACCCAAATGCTTCAAAACGGCTCAAATAATTATGTTGAAGAAACCAGGTAAACCAGATGAAGAAGTAACATCATACAGACCAATTTCACTGCTTCCGACCTTATCAAAGCTGTTTGAAAAACTACTACTAAAACGTCTAAAGCCAATGGTAAACGTTCCTGATTTTCAATTTGGATTCAGGAATAACCACTCCACAATAGATCAAGTCCATCGAATAACTACGGTAATAGAGCAAGCGTTAGAAGAAAAGAAATATTGTCCCGCCGTATTTCTGGATGTATCTCAGGCCTTTGATAGGGTTTGGCACGAGGGATTGACATTCAAGATGAGCAAAATGCTACCACACAACTATTGCCAGCTGCTTGAATCATACCTCTCTGATCGCCAATTCAGAGTTATCCATGAAGAAACATGTTCTGACTTTTATCCAACTCTAGCGGGAGTTCCGCAGGGAAGCGTATTGGGACCTCTACCTTATCTACACTGCGGACATACCTACAACGAATAAAACATTCATCGGCACGTTCGCTGATGACACTGTAATTATGTCAGTAGACGAATCACAACCAAGGGCAGTGGAAAATCTTCAACGAGCAATGAACGACGTTACTAAATGGACAATTGACTGGAAAATAGTGCTTAATGAGCTCAAATCAACCCATGTGACATTTACGCTCCGACACAAAAATAACAGTCTACACATATACCTCAATGGGGTGCAAGTGCCGCAGGCTGAATCGGCTAAATACCTTGGTCTGCATTTAGATTCAAGGCTCAACTGGAAACATCATGTGAGACAAAAAGCTGAACAGATACGATTAAAACAACGTCAAATGTACTGGTTAATTGGGCATCATTCCAAAATGAACCTGTATTGCAAAAGACTAGTCTACCAGACTATCTTCAAACCAATATGGATGTATGGTGCGCAGCTATGGGGTTGTACTCATAAATCCAATAGAGACATTATACAACGTAGCCAAAATAAATTTCTTCGAATGGTCACCAACGCTTACCGATTTGTGACTAACAGAGAAATACACAATGATCTAAAAATACAATTGATAGACGACGTCATCCGCGAATGTGCCATTAAACATGAGAAGAGGCTTCTTAACCACACCAACGTTGAGGCCGTACAACTACTGGACAGTACAAACGAAATAAGGCGGCTCAAACGAATCAAACCACATGAGCTAACCGTATGAATATTATATCTTAAGGGAACTGGATACTGGTCCAGCAGACCCACACAAGTTTATGCTTATATCATAAGTACTAATGTCAACCTTACTAATGAATTAATAATGTTTAAGATTGTAGTAGCCATATCAATAAAGATGTTTTAAAAAAAAAAAAAAAACTAACAGGGTTTATATATGAATACGTTTGGTTTCGGCTTGTGATTACTTAGATGTGATAGGATTGATAATGATATAGTCACTTGGCGCTTGCCTTTGGTGGGGGCTACGACCCAAGTGATATGGTTATTTGGAGAAATTGTGTTGTTACTTAGGAGAAAAGACAAGATCTCATAAGATACGAAAGATTATTCGGCGAGTACAATGTACTGCCATATTTCTTTCCTTCGTAAATATTCAATCTTGTCGGAGCCCAATTGTTAGTAATTTTATACTTACCGAAATTTGATGTGGATCCAAAACTTTAAACGCCTTTTGATTTGTGTTCGACTATTTATTTATATATATATATAGTTTACAATAGCTTCGGATATACTGCTTAGATTTAATGATTACTGATTAATTTTATCTGAATTATTATTTCGGATGGTTTTTACACGACTGATACTTTTTTGTAACTGATTGACTTTTGTTGCTCGATTGAACTGATACTGATCACTGATTATTGATTACTGATTATTGATTACTGAATACTGATTATTGATTCCTGATTACTCAAAATTTGTGAATCTTATATACTAAAATTATGTGGTAACTTACACTATATTATAATTACTTCTGCTGAATTGTATTGTTCTAAATTTACCAACGCATGGGTTAATGCAAGATTGGGTCACTTTTGTTATTTAATTTTATTGCATTTTCCTAATAATTTTTTTATTCGATTATATTGTGCTCATTTAATTTTTATTCACATGTTGCGTTTTTGTTATTCAATATTTATTGTTTTCAGACATAAGGTCTACTTTCTTTTTTATGGCGCATACTTAATATATGATTTAATGCATCATTTGCATTTTCTTTTAATCTAATTTCTTATTAACTGTCTACCCCTTTTTTGTTTATCTTTTATTTTATTTCTACATAATTTATGAATTTCAATACTATTTTATTTCCGCTGACTTGATCTTGTGTTCATCTCCAGAGCAAATACTGGCCGTCGATCAAGAGGATTTACTTCTCAACGGTACATTGAGGAAGTACTCGAGGACTACGTCATACCTTTTCCCGGTTTTATTGGTGAAAACTTCGTGTTAATGCAGGATAATGCGAGACCACATACGGCTGGTTAAGTTTACCAGTACGTTCAAGAGGTGGATGTGCCTGTTATGTAGTGGCCAGCTTGAAGCCCGGACCTCAATCCCATCGAACATTTATGGGACGAGCTGAAAAAAAGGGTTCGAGCCAGAGATGTTGTTTCAACGAGTCTCCAGGAGCTGCAACAGGCGATCGCAGAGGAATGGGAGGCGATACCTCAAGATTTTGTGAACACTTTGGTGAAATCGATGAAACATCGAGTGGAAGCTGTGATTCGGGCAAGGGGAGGGAATACTTCTTATTAATAAAAATGTTTTTTGCTGATTTTCATGTTTTAATTTGATTTTTACCACTAATTTTCATGCTGATAAATTCACGAAAAACGTGTACTTCAGATGTTGACCCCAAAAATCACTTTGTTGACACGTTGAAAATTTATCAATGTGCGAATTTTTTGCACCCAAGTGTATACCAAAAAAAAAAAAACAAAAACAAGGAAACAAAAATGTTCCTAAAAGTAAGAGAGGAGAATTTTTTTTGTTTTTTTGTAATGAAGGAAAGAAATTTTCAATTTCAAATAAAGAATTTCATTACTTTTATAAAAAAATTTGTTTCGCTCGGTTGACACCTAATGTTAGTTTTATTTTCGGCCGTACACATTATTCTTGCGCTGATTGAATTTCATTGTTGTATACGTTTTAGGCTTCTTATATTATTCATTATTTAATTATTATAATAACTTCAGTTTCAGGGAAAATAAGAGTATGTATGTCAGATGACTAACTACATAAAGATACTTTATTATAATAACCGAAAAATAGTCCTAATAAATGCTGACATACACTGTATCAAAAAACTGTCCGTACACCGCTCGGTTAAAGAAAAATTGATGAAGAAAACAATTACAAATCAAACAAAAAATTCAGTTTTTATTTTATTTAAACTCAAATTACATTTAACAACCTGAAAATAATAATTATCATGAAGCAAACTAATTTACTTTTACGTTTCATATGATTTACTATTTAAACATCCTAAAACGATCTCAAATAATTGTCCGTACACTTGCACTTTTGTGAAAATTAACACTAGCACATTAACAATTTATTATTTGTTTTACTCCTATTTTCAACTAACCGTAAATTACGAAATTTTGTATGCGTAAAAGTTAATTACTAGTCGTACTTTTTTATGGCGAATGAAATGTTGTCCAGTTAATTAAAAATGTTTCATTCTCGTACCAAAAATAGTGTAGAAATTAAAAAATTGATCATTAAATTGGAGAGTGAAGGTAAAAGTTTACAGAAAATTTCCAAAATAACTATTCGCCCGCGATCTTCGATTCAATATATCATCCAGAACTCCCAAAAAACCAAATCACTAGAGATGGTTGTTGGGCGTGGTCGCAACCGAAAGCTGTCCACACCTCAAATACATCTAATATAGAAGGCAATAAAACAGAATCGAAAGCTTAGTGCTCCAACGATCGCTGCGAAAATTTATCAACATAAAAAAGTAAAACCTCAGACAATACGCAATATTTTGCATAAACAAGAGTATCGTCGATGTGCGACACGCAAGAAATGTATTTGCCGACAAAAAAAATATTAAAAGCGCTTGGAATAAGCATTGGGATATGTGAGTGAGCCCGAAGAGTTCTTGGAAAATGTTATTCCCTCAGAAGGAACAAAAATTTAACGTTTTTGGTCCAGATGGGCGAGTTATGGTGTGGCGGAAACCGAACTCCGAACTTGAGTAAAACATGGTGGCGGAAATATAATGGTTTGAAGAGCTTTTAACTGAAGGGGTGTAGGACATTTGACCTTCATAATGAACCGGTTTAATTATTTGGATATTTTGAAGGATAATATGTTAATAAGTGCTGAGAAAATGGGACATGGGCAAGAGTTTCGCTCCGTACATGACAATGACCCGAAGCATTCGTCAAATCTGATAAAGGAATGGTTATTGTACAATGTAAAGTAAATACTTCCTCATCCTCCCCAGCCACCAGATCTCAACCCCATTGATAATTTATGCCATTATTTGGAGCGAAAGATCCGTGAACACCAAATTAGCGGCAAGGAACAATTAAAATGGGTCATTGTGGAGGAATGGGCCAAAAATTCCCCCCGAAATAACTCGGAAGTTGGCTTTCTCAATGAAAAGAAGGTGTGTTATTGCATGAATAGGTTACTACACCAAATATTAGACCTAACTTTTTTACCAAATTCCCTCAATTTCTTTGTGTGTACGGACAATTATTTGAGATCGTTTTAGGCGGTTTAAATAGTAAATCTTATCAAACGTGAAAGTAACTTAATTTATATCTTGATTATTATTATTTTCAGGTTCTTAAATGTAATTTGTGTTTTAAAAAAATTAAAACTGAATTTTTTGTTTGATTTGTAATTGTTTTTTTTATCAATGTTTTCTTAACCGAGTGCTGTACGGACAATTTTTTGATACAGTGTAACAAAAAAAAGCCTTCGATAATGTAAATAAAAACACATTAATCAAACAAATGGAAAAATTGTTACTCCCAAATAATACTACAATAACACTGTTATTCCCAAATAATAATAAAACTGGATTAAACATTGAACTGGAAACATCAACTGGAAACATTAAAATACAAAATACAGAATTAGAGCTAAATCAAACAACGAATTTCGGAATTCCACAGGGCAGTTGCTTGAGTCCCACTCTTTTCAATTTATATACTATATCACTGCACGAACTCAGCAACATAAACTGTAAAATCTTTCAATTGGGAAAACACATAAAGATTTAGAAAATATTGCATACAGAACTTTAAGACACTTCAAATAAAAATTATATAACCTAAATTTAAAAGTAAATCCATCCAAATCACATTACTTAAGACTGTTCACTAACAGAAACAATAAGTACAAAATGAATTTAAACATGAATAATATAATAATTTCAGAAAAACAAGAAACTAAGATTCTAGGAACAAGATATACAGAAAATAAGGTATAATCAAAGAGAATAAACATCAAGAGGAACATCTTATATGAACCCCTGTTGCATATGGAATTAAAAATCTTAAAATATTTCAGAGTTATTTGATGATACCAAACGCAATAGGATAAACATATATTTTTTATTTGGTTTTCTCTTTCGAACAAAAACAAAAAAAATTATTTTACTATTTAAAACTTTCTCTTACTATTTCATATTATAATTCCATTGTAAAATGGAATAGATATATTTCCATATAATAATATACATGATATACTTATTCGTACAATGGATATTTTGTTTTCATTTTATACAATATATGTATTTGGTTTGCTAATAGTTAGTCCTGAGGACGGAGTATATAAAGGAACGATAAAAACGACGAAAAATAGAATTTTGCACGAATGAATAAATGAATTGTAAATTGTAATGCATAAATGTTCATAATTTAAAATTTGTCTTATAGTCTCATCTTTTGCAATCATATTAATAAAAAAGTTGTGAAATTCAAACACAAAAATTAATTTTGTACGCAAAAATGTACCATCAACTAGCTATTATATTATCAATACAAATATAACTACAAAAGTTTTACTACCACCACCGATGTTTATTCTCTTTGCCTGAGTGTAGTTGCTCGTATTAAGGAATACTTGTGCATTTGACCATGAAAATACAACAACATGGTTTCGATCGATAATTTCGGATCAAAAAACCGAACATCGATAATTTCAGATCAAAAAATCTTCTGCGTTGAACAATTTCTCAACAAACAATATTACATATTTTGTTTGGTTAAAGAGACGTTCCAATGACAATTCTGGGCATTTCAGGGTCACAAGAAAACACAGTGCAGTACGGGTGATGGTTTGAGCGGTTGCTACTGAAAATATTTGTTCACCGCTAATTTATCAGCCACCAAACACCAGATTAATGGCGACATTGGTTTTAAATGACGCTTTTTTACCATGGACCAGAAAGCATTTCCAAAACATCTGTATACATTCAATGATCCATATTTCATTTCGATAGCCGACCTATTCATCAGATAATCCGTTAAATTATTCAATTTGGGGAATTTTTCAAGCTTGCCAAAAAAAAAACAGATAACTTTGGATGATTTGAAAAAGATCCGACTCCTTAATGGAACCGTTTAAGAAAATAAATCGTGTGCATCTTTCTAAAAGCGATTGAAACTAGTGTTTAAGGCCATTCGAATAATTTTAAAATAAACAGGGTGTTATAATCTACCATTTCTAACAAATTATAATAAATCCGGGTAATAAACCAAAAAATTACAGCGTTTTCATATTCGCTGAAATACTAGGTAAAAAGATATTGAAATCTGGGGCTCTATTCTCGAATTCCACATCCATATCCAATTCAAAAAAATTGAATTTTTTCGGTACTAAGGGAATTTTTCCGAATGGGTATCAGCAGGTGGAAAAAATTCCCCATATAGGAAAATGTCCATGCCGCATGTGTTTTATATACAATTTTCGAACGTTTTTGTGTGAACTTTGACAGTTGTCCACATGTGGAAAATGGATGTGGAATTCGAGAAAAGGCCCCCTGTTTTGTTAAATCCATAAAAAAAAAAATCTAAAAAAATAACGAAACCGTGTTGTAGTATTTTCATGGTCAAATGCACAAGTATTCCTTAATACGATCAAATACACTCAGGCAAAGAGAATAAACACCGGGGTAGTAAAACTTTTGTAGTTATATTGGTATTGATAATATAATAAGCGTGTTCCATTGGCGTTAGCAAACTACTCACAAGTACTTGTATCTACTCGCAACTACTGATGCTGAAGTGATGGTGTAGTTGTTAGAAGTAGTTACGCATATAATTAACGAAAGAGGGATTTTAGTTTAAAAAGTTCTAATAGATGGCTCTATACCAATTTTGGTTGTGTGAAACGTCATTTTTTAACCCTAATCCAACCAAGGTGTGTCTCTTTGGCTTGTTTGATTAATGACTCCATTTTCAAAATAATGTTAATTTAGTTATAAACTCGTATGTATTTTATTTTGAAACATTTCCATACATCGGTACTTGACATCTACTCATTCTCTGCAAAAATTTTCGTAAATTATTTGATTCGAATTTGAATTTACTGACATAACAAAAATATGTTGGTTCGATTAGGGTTAAAAACGCGCAATTGATAAATCGTAAAAATATTTTAATTATTTTGTTGTTTAATGTTTTATTACTTATTATTATTAATTATTGTTAATAGAATAACGTATTTTTTATTAAAATCTAGCAGTTTCATTTAAATTGAGGTTATGTTTCACTACTGTCACAAAAATTGGCGTTCCATTGAACATCTACTCACAAGTACTTGGCAGTAGCAAATTGTTTCCAATGGAACACAGTGAATAGCTAGTTGATGTGATGGTTCATTTTTGCGTACAAAATTAATTTTTGTGTTTGAATTTCACAATTTTTCTATTAATATGATTGCAAAAGATGAGACTATAAGACAAATTTTAAATTATGAACATTTATGCATTACAATTTACCATTCATTTATTCATTCGTGCAAAATTCTATTTTTCGTCGTTTTTATCGTTCCTTTATATGTATATTCCGTCCTCAGGACAGTACATAGTACACTACTAACTATTAGCAAAACAAATACATATATTGTATAAAATGAAAACAAAATATCCATTGTACGAATATGTATATCATGTATATTATTATTATATGAAAATATATCTATTCCATTTTACAATGGAATTATAATTTGAAATAGTAAGAGAAAGTTTTAAATAGTAAAATATTTTTTTTTGTTTTTGTTCGTAAGAGAAAACTAAATAAAAAATATGTGGAGTGCGAACATTCAAAGAGGATAGACGTGTTTTTTCTATCCTCTTCAAAAATTTAATTTAATTTAATTTTCTTTTCTTTTTATTTTTTGTTTCTTATGTACTGATATGTATATACTTTATATACATATGTATATACATTTTAATTTTAAATTTTAAATTTAATTCTAATTAAATTCAAGTTTAGTGTAATGTGTAGTGAAAATAATTAAACTAAAGTGTAATTTTGGAAAATGCAATCCACCGGGATGCATTTGTCAGGCAATGTTTTTTTTTATTTTTGTAGATAGAAAAATTAAAAGTGCATGATTTTATATTTTGTGGATTGTAAATATGTACAATCAAATTTCAATTTTTAATTACTAAAGTTTAATATTTAGATAGTATTGAAATAAATTTTAAATTATGGTATATAAAATAAGTCGCAATAAATTTGGTATTAGATTTTATTTTTAAGACACTAATACATACTTATAATTTAGTATATAAAAGGGCCATAAATATGTTTGGGTACTATGTAGCTGTGTCGTTTTCTCTTTGCACGATTTCTGTGAAGAAAGTGTGCGTGGTTTTGTTGGGTTTTGTATTATAAAGTACAAACAACAACGAGAAAGAGAATCTTTACGTTGGTTTTGATACAGCAAACAGCAGTCACAAGTAATTTACTGTTGTGTGAAATGGGCACTAATACATCCATACAACTTGATTCATATATGGTAGGATCAACAATATGGTTGTACAGCTGCTTGTTTGCTCTTTACACGGATTCTGTTAAGGAAATGTAATATATTTTGTTGGTTTGTGTATTATAACCATAACCTGCTAAAATTCTCTCTTTAGAAAGCCCAATCAAATGTATACTAATGCTGTAGAAGTATCTATACTGATGAATATATTTGTGAAATGACAGCGTATATATATATGGTTGTGAATATAGTGTAGAAAACATAAACATTCGCATACTATGAAACTAAAAGAGAGTAAAATCTAAACCAATAAAAACGAATCATGTGCAACAGTCATTTTATTTAAATATTTTAATTTCCGCTTATTTTAAATAAAACCCAATATTTAATTTAAAAAAACTTAACAGTTTTTAACTTTATATTTCGACTTATTGGTCAACTTCTGAGGCATTAAAAAACTATTTTTGTAATTAAAAAATCTTAGAAACTATTTTTGACATAATTATTTAATTTTTAAACTATAAACAATGTATACAGAAAAAATTTTTCTTTTTAATTTTTTTGTAACGATTTTTTTTTATCATTCTCATATTATTTTATTGCCGTCTTACTTTGGTAACTGGAATATTAATTGGTATATAAATCAAAATGCAAATTATGCTCAAAATAAAAACCGAAAATAATTTGCCATTTTTTCGGCACGAAATTTTTCCAACTCGTGCGGTTTTAATTTCCTTCTCCGTTTATATTTTCGTGGCTCCGTCTATAAATATAAAATAGAATACACATTGATATGACAAATATTATAATTAATTCTCCACCGTTCTACATTTACTTGCAATCGATTGTCTCTTCACGGCCGTATTCATGTCACTGTGTTGAATTAAATGTTGAATTAAATCTAGTGGCATTACAAATAACTCGTGACAAACTTGGCAGTAATAAGGCGTATTGGAATTTCCCCTTTTGGTGTCAGGGCTCGAATGATGTGATCGTAATGTTCTGAACAAACGTAAGGTTTTTCACGTGTATGAATCCTTTCATATTTTCGTAATGTCCCACAATCAGCAAAAGCTTTCCAACAATAACGGCACCAGTAAGGTTTCTCACCCGTATGAACACGTATATGAATTTGTTGTGAACTACGCGAACCAAATATTTTGCCACACTCGCGACAAGGGAATTGTTGCCCTGTAACATTCATATGCGAATGACGATGATTCATGAGGGAGCGTCCATCGGGAAATTCTTCTCCGCACATATCACACGTAACAGTTTTATTTCGATGCGAAACCATATGCCGAACAGGAATGATTTTTTTCGCTGAAATGTTCCCATAAATGTTTCGATAGGGTTCGACTATCGCGACACAATTTACCATAAAGGCGGCACGAATGTTGAGTTAATTCGTTTGCGTGCACGATACGTATATGAGATTTAATAATTGATTCCTCGAGAAATGATTCACCGCATAACATACATTTCAATGGTTGGCATCGTGTATGCACTTCTTTGTATTTTCTTCAAAATTAAAAAAGGAAACTATAACAGCACATATAAAATTTTAAATCATTTAAACTTACTTTAATTTCTTGTAATTAATTAATTAATGGGGTTTAACTTCACGATTTCTGAGTTTTGATCATAACCTCCTGAATTTTAGCAGGTTATGGTTTTGATTTTGACATTTCGTAAAATTGAGTTTTGTTGTAGAAGAAGAGCAAAAACCAGAGAGTAAAATGCTCAATTGTTAGTTGATATTAAGTAGTGTGTGATATCAACTGGAATTAGTAGTGGTAAGAAACAAAAAAATTTGAATTTTTTTTATATGGTTTTTTGTAGTGACCAATACACTCTTCAGTATATATTATTAAATGTGTGTAAGTTAGCTATCAACGCAATCAGGCTTTCTAAAGAGAGAATTTTAGCAGGTTATGATTATAACGCACAAACAACAAAAAAAGAGAATTTTTTGCGTTACATAGTTTAAGTGTGTTTATATATACTATAAGGCCTACTAATACGCACATGAAAGATGGTAGAAAATATTTATCGTCAATGTGTGTTGGTGGTTTTAGTATGTTTTTGGTTTTAGTATATAGGATTTTGTTACTTGAATGCAGGTGTATTAATCTTTTTGTGTTTTTGTGTACTCACGAAACAACTATGATATTAGCTGTATTTTGTTGAGAAATTTACAACAACAATTGCACGTGACAAGAATTAAATGATTCGAACAAAAAATTTGAATTATTTAATTCGAGCTCGAACAAATAAAATACGTAACTGCTTGAATAAAAACCGAAGAAATACCAACATAGAATATAAAAATTAAATCGAAAAAATATTTCGCGGCTTGTTCTGTTGAGAAAGAGATAACTCCAAAATAATTCGAATTAATTTTGTCTCAACAAAATGCAGCTATTATTGAAATCATGTGTTGTGTAAGCGCAGTGGAATTTGTATATTCGACTCAAATAGGATTTTTATACTTTGTATAATCGAATTGGTTTGAGTCGAATTGGAATTGGGAGCTGCCTTATACAATTCATTTGAACGGTTTATTTAGATAGGATTAATAAATTTTTTTACAGGGTATTACATAATGAATCAAATTGTTTTCTAATTAATTTAATTATTATTATAAATTATAAATTGTCTAAATAAATGAATAAATAGATAAATGAATTGCGAATTTAGAAATGTTGGTTTAAATTTAGTTAAGATTTGATTTTTGAGTTTAATGGTTGTCTTAATGGATTTATTGAAATTTAGATGGTGGGATGTACACATAATCGTCATAATTACGTATGTATTATTATCGATACATTTTTAAGTAAGTATTATTGTTTTATTTACTTTGCATGCTTGATTTGGCAGGGAATGAGGTCCGTGAACTGAGTTAAAATTTTGGATATACATATTTGTATTTATTTATTAATAAAGAGATAAATTTCTGAATTATTGATTAGGTTCAGGTTTTTGGTGGCGGTGATCTCTTCAATTGGTAAATGATGCTAATTGGATTTTTATTTAGGTAGTCTAATATTTTATAAGTTTTATTTTTGGGTTGCGAAAATGACTAAGTTGAAGCAAATCAATTGAATATGTACACTATCAGACATAAATATTTGGATGACATCCGGGATTAATCATTGGAGCTGATTTTGGGGTAGCTGATTTTGCTACTCGTGCAAATTACCGCTCAGTCGACTTAGTTAAAGTCGTGGGCGTTTATAACGTTGCTTATTTGTGTTGATTTGGTTTCAATAAATTTCTTTTTTTGAAACTGATGCTACCGTTTGATATTACATATTGTAGGGATTTATTTTGATAAGTTTCTTGTCGTTGCAATTATCAAGAATTATCTTCTGCTAAAATCAATCACTTTATTGGTATTTAATTGTAATTTATATTAATGTTGCTATTTCGATAAATATTTATGTATATAGATTGAAATATTATACTAATTAAATGAATAGCATCGTACGTTATCTAGAATAAGGGAAATTTCCTTTTATATGATATTGTAAACTGCATTGGATTGCAAAATTATTTGAGGTATTGATGAAAATATTTCAATACTTGTTGTCAGTTTAATTTAATTTAATTATATCAAAGTGTCATAGTTTGTTCGGGTATTTTTGTCTGATGGTCCAGTTGATATTAAATATATATAATTGTTAGATCGTCTCCAAGCTACATAAATATTGGTGAATTCTCGCTCAACATCCAGAAACTTCAAGCAGCAGTTATGTAGCGTAGAAAATGTATTGTTCTTGTGTTATCTATTTTATTCTATTTATCACTAACTAATTTATATAAGTTAATTTCTATTAATTATGTAGTAAAGGAATTTAATTTTCAGGGATACCTGGGAAACTCTAATTGTGTTTTATTAGTAAATATCATATATAGGTACACGTAGTACTTAACTAAATTATTGATATTCTAGACTTTTTTGCGTAGTATTATGATCAATGTTTAAATTATATTATATACTTTTATAAATAAATAATTAATTTCTACATTATTAATTTCCTTTTTCTAGATTTGTAGGAAATTGCCGATTAATTTAAATTTAATAGTTTGGTTAAATATAAAATTTCAACTTTTATTTTAAATCTAGTTGCAGTAGGTAAACAATTAATTAACTATTTACAGGAGAATGGTAACTAATGGAACAAGTGCTGTGAATTTAAATTATAACTTTACAATTTAAAATTTTTAAACATTCTTTTGGAATTTTAGCTTAGAAGTGGGAGAGTTTACATAGGCAATTTCATAAAATGTTAATTTTTGTAATTCTTCTATGTACTATATTGTGTTTTGCTCATTAATATATAATAATTAATTTAGATTAAAAATATTTAAAGGTTTCTCTTCCTTAATTTGCTAATAAATAATTCAATTTTCAGAATATAACATAGTTCCAGAATCAATCTTTCATATGGAGATTAAATTAATCCTGAAATTCAGAATTAGCTTTGATATTATGGTGATTTATTAATTAAAATTAGTTTTCAGAATTGCCTGGGAAATTATATATTGATTTTATTTGTTCATTCTTGATATACTACTTATAGTACTAACTGAATTATTGATGATTTTAGGCTGTTGTGGTGCTGTAACATTATCATTTTTAAATTATTTATTCTCTTTTTCTTGATCGGTAGGAAATTTCTGATTAGTTTTAAGTAAAATTTTATGTTTAAAATAGTTGTTAACGTTCATTTTAATTCATGTTGCAGTATGTAATAATTAATTAATTAGATATAGAAGGACCATGAAAAATGCAATAAGCGCGGTTTTTGTAATCTTAGCTTAGTAATTTTAAATTTTGCTTAAATATTTTATCAGGTAAATTAATGAACGGCGGACAGGGGAAATTACAACATTAATAATTTTATGTCCCGATTTAAATTTAGGGAGCCTTGAGTATCCGGCCCTGGATTTCAGAGAAATGATAATCTAATAATATAGTTAGATTGTGCTAATCTATTTATTATATATTGTACTAATAATTTACTAACTATCGATCACTTTGGTCTCTGTAACCGGGTCGTGTCTGGCCCAACTAATAATCCTATCCTATCCTTCGGTTTTGTTATGGATGTATATGTACATGGGTGTACTGTGTGTGCCCGGGAGTCCGGGAGATCCTGCTATAATGCTTGGCCGTACACTCTCAATCAATAAAATGTTAATTTTTTGTAATGTGTAATATATTCTGTTTTGTCCATTAATATATTTTAATTAATTTAGTTTTAAAATACTTAAAGGGATCTCTTTTTAATTTACTAATAAATAATCCAATTTTCAGAATAAACATAGTTCTAGAATTAATCATTATTATAGGGATCAAAATTAATCCCGAATTTCAAATTTAAATTTTAGTTTGAATCAACCCTCCAGGATTAATAAGTAGTGAATAAGTTGTAGTTTAGAAATTGTGTTGTCCTGTGCTAACTATTTTTACTATATAATTACTAACAATTTATTCTTATCCTTCGGCTGGGGAAGGATAAATGGGTGTACGAGGTGTGCTCGGGAATACTGAAGATCCTGTTATAATAATTATTTATTTAAGTAATAAAATTTGTTATTATGATGTTTATTAATTAAATTTAGTTTTCAGAGTCGTCTGAGAATTTGTATGTTAATTTTATTTGTTGATTCTTAATATACTTATAGTACCTAATTGAATTATTGAATTATTAATAAATCTATGTATTGTGGTGCTGTAATATTATCATGTTAATCATTTTATATAAATTTTATAAAATAATTGAATTCATAATTATATATTTTCTTTTCTTAATCGGTAGGAAATTTCTAATTAGTTTTAAGTAAAATTTTATGTTTAAACGGTTTAATGTTTATGTTAATTCTTGTTGCAGTAAGTAATAATTTTTAATTGGATATAAAGGACCATTAATAAGGAAATAAGCGCTGTTATTTTAAAGTTTTATTAAATATTTTATCAGGTAAATTAATGAAAGACGGACAAGGATGAAATTACAACATTAATAATTAATACTTTTTAAGCCCTGTTTTAGATTTAGGATTTGGTGAGTCCTGAGTATCCGGCCCTGGATTCCAGAGAAATAATCATCTAATAATGTAGTTAGATTGTGCTGTCTTGTGCTAACCTATTTATTATATATTGTACTAATAATTTACTAACTATCTATCGCATTGGTGTCTGTAACCGGGTCGAGTCTGTCCCAACTAATAATCCTATCCTATCCTTCGGTTGTGTTATATGTGTACGGATATACGGCATGGGCCCGGGAGTTTGATAGATCCTGCTATGATGCTTGGTCGTACACTCATAATAAATCATGAAAGTTTAATTTCAACTTTATTTCATTTAAATGTATCTTTATTTTGTTATAATGATGTTTTTTATAATACAGTAGAATCCGTTTATACCAAACCATGTATATAACGAACAAAAGCTTATAATGATCATATAGTTTTGTCATATAGTTGTGTGCCTTGAATTTGCACGAACACTTATTTTTTCTTATACACTACAAACAAAGAACTACGTTTATAAACGTAAACGAATATTTGATTAAAATGAACACCCGGCTATAGTGAACAAAATTGTGTCCCTTGAGTGTTCGCTATAAGCGAGTTCTACTGTAATTGTAATTATAATTATAATTTTAACTTAGTAATTTTAGATTTTCTTAATTATTTTATCAGGTAAATTAATGAAAGGCGAACAGGGGGAAATTACAACATTAATAATTTTTAATTTAGGTTTAGGGAGTCCTGAGTATCCGGCCCTGGATTCCAGAGAAATGATCATCTAAAAATGTAGTTAGATTGTGTTGTCTTTTGTGCCGTCTATTTACTAACTATCGATCGCATTGGTGTCTGTAACCGGGTCGAGTCTGTCCCAACTAATAATCCTATCCTATCCTTCGGTTTTGTTATGTGTAAACGGGTGTACGGTGTGTGCCCGGGAGTCCGGGACGCTTGCTATAATGCTTGGCCGTACACTCACAATCAATCAATCAATCAATCAATCAAGAGAAAACTAAATAAAAAATATATGTTTATCCAATGCCACTACATGTAGTGGCTTTGGTTTATCCTATTGCGTTTGGCATCATCAAATAACTCTGAAATATTTTAAGATTTTTAGTTCATATGCAACAGGGGTTCATATAAGATGTTCCTCTTGATGTTTATTCTCTTTGGAATAATATTGTGCATGCTGTTGCTATCCTTTTTTCGCAATTTGACGCCACGTGTTGTCAAAAATGCTGATATTTATATGGAGTTTCGTGATATTTTTATTAATTTTTTAAATAAATGGAAAATAAATGAATTTTTTTTTTATTTTTGCCATTAATTGTTTTTCGACTTTATGTTAAAATTAGACATTTCAATTTTTATTTTAGTTATATACTGCAATACTTTTGGAATTAAATGCGAAAACAGGCATGTTTTAATATTCGTGTCTAGAGCAGACTGTTTGAGCACATTGAATAACAAGTTTCGGAATTTATGAGTACAATTTTTTTTTTGTTAAATGCAGAGAACGGTTAGATTGTAATTATTTAATTCAAAAATTTGGGAGTGTTCGATTTTAAATATACGAGTACTAAATTTGAATAATTCCTATTCCAACAAAATTATCAATTGTACTTCTGATAAGAAAACATATAGAACACTAAACAGTGAATGGGTGTTTTGATTTATTTGTAACGAAAACCATAAGCCAATAAATGAAATAAGCCAGAGATTTAATTTTAATTTATAGTTTTATTTAATTTCCTTTTTTTTTTCAAATTTATATTTTCTATTAACTGGGCATTTAATAACCGAATTTTAAAAAACAATTTAATATACTTTTACATTTATATTTAACGTTGAATATGGACATACATGTAATATTGGAATAGGTACGTGGATACCAATAATTGAAAGCCAAACGAAAATAGTTGGCAAAAATTTGAGTACATAACGTAAAAAAATAAAAATTTTAGTATTGTGTGTGTGAATATGACTCCGCCCTTTCTCAATTGGTGTCGTTATTTTTACTGCTTACGTAAACTATAAATGCGCAATCCTTGTATTCTTTAATACTGTATGTCAGCTATCAAACGCAGTATACGACATTTGGTTGAAGTGTAAGCAAATAGTATTTTTAACTCTTTCAAAATGTCGAATTTTATTCCAAATAAACATCATTTGCGGGAAGTTTTATTACATTATTTTATTGCAAAGAAAAGTGCAGCGGAAACTTATCGTTTGCTTGTGGAAATTAACGGTGAGCATGCTCCATCGAATACAACGTGCAAAGAATGATTTCGACGATTTAAAAATGATTATTTTGGCATTGAAGATAAAAGCATGGAAAAACACCCCAAAAATTTGAAGATGCTGAAGCTGAATTGGAAACGTTATTGTCTGAAGATTCTTCTCAAACACGATCAGAATTGACTATAGCATTAAATGTTGAATGGTTCAAAAAGCTAACAACTGAGTTCCACATGAATTAAAAGAAAGAGACCTCGAACGTCGAAAAACCATTTGTGAAATACTAATTCAAAGACAGCAAAGAAAAGGTTTTCTGCATCGGATAGTTACTGGAGATGAAAAATGGATTTATTATGAGAATCCCAAATGCCAAAAATCTTGGGTGAAGCGTGGTGAAGCTGGCCCATCGCAACCAAAGCGAGAACTCCATTGCAATAAGGTTATATTTGGACCATAAAAAAAATATAAAGCATAAAAATGGTCTCGATAAAGTTTCATTATCAATTGTAAATACGGTTTGTTAAAAAAAATTACGATTATTCTTGAATTATTTAAAAAATTAATCAAAAAACCGCCAAACTTAATATAAAAATATGTTTTTTTGACTACACGTGACGTGATACACAAAGAAAGACGAAAATGAGACACGGGAATATACTACCTCTTTTTCTGTATATCTTGTTCTAGGAATTACTCTTTCGAATAGGCTTTCTCTTAATAATCACTACCGTAATTTGAAAACAGGCATACAAAAAACTTTAAATATACTGAAAATTTTAACACATCCTAAAAGAGTTACTCATCCAGTAACAATGTTAAACATATATAAATATTAATTCGCATACATCTAAAATCTAAAGTCATCTAAAATCAACAGCTCCAAATAATTTCACTTTTATTACTGGCATTATGAACAAACAAGGGAATAACTCCACTGACTTACTTATAATAACTGCTGAAACATTAAATAAATATATCTCTCACAGCAAAATTTATACAGACGGGTCCTTATTTGAAGGAGAAGCGGGAATAGGAATCTATGACGAGAGCAATAACAACAAATACGCTATTAAATTGATTATTTAATAAAACTGTTATCAAAACTACAGAAACAATAGGGACAACGATAGCCATAACACTAGCACAACTTAATAAAAATAAAAATATAATTATTTTAACTGATTCACAAAGTGCATGTTTATCCTTCCAGTCTGCGCTGATAAAGAAAATAAATAAACCTTTCGAAAATCAGATAATAATAGACATAGCTGATTATAACAAAAATAAAAATATAATAATTCAATCGATCCCAGGACATACAAGAAATGCAGGAAATGATGTGGCGGATAGCTTAGCTAAGAAAGCCTTAATATCACCTACTCATATTATACTAGATAACGAATCAGTAATATCAGATACAAGAAATATAATAAGATAAAATATTGTATTATGAATGGAACGAATCCTATTTAGAAATGTCTACTACCAGAGGTCGTTACTATAAATTTATATCTCCAACAATATCCAAAGAAGTCTGGTTTAAAAAAAGAAATTTAAAAGATAAAGAAATCAAAATATTATGTAGACTCAGGATAGGACATAGCTTTAACAAGAAGTTAAATTCAGAGTAGGTTTAGAGGACTCCTCAAATTGTGAAAGCTGTAATGAAATAGAGGAGAACGAACACATTTTTAATATATGCCCGGCTTACGAAAATATAAGAAATAAATACCAAATTCTTAGACAATACTCGTTAAAAGTAATATTACAAAGACGACGTCGCAGAGGAATACAAATAATTAGTAAAATATTTAAAAGAGAGTGATTGCAATATTTAACAGGGTCACTGGTAATCTACTCTGGTGGTAAAATAATAACTAATAATCACAATTGACTTTATCGAAAAGAATCATGATACTAACAAAACTAGAATAGCTACATACTTACTCACAATTAATAAAATAATAATTTTAACTTTCAATAATTAAAGAAAAATTTTTTTAAGGTTTCCTTTGCTTTGTATAAGAACTAAAAATTAAATTTTCGTTTACTTGGAAAAATTATAAAGGAGTGATGCTATTTAAAAATTGAAAGGTCATATGAATTAATTCAGCTAACATTAAGATTAAGTGTATTTAAAAGAATTATAAAACCGGTGATGAGTACTGTTTAAGTGAAAATGTAAATATAGTTTATATAATAACTTAATGTGGGATATTTAAATTGAGTAAAATTTTATTATATTATAAAGAAATTAAAAAAAAAAAAAAACAATTGAAGTCTATAGCTGCAACCCCCCTGAGGAGAAGTCGTAAGCGATTATTGGAGAAATCAGTAAAAATAGGTATTTTGGGTGGAGAGCACTTGGCCACAAAAATGGTATGATAAATGTGATAAATAAATTGTTAATGAGATTTCTTTTTTCTTTTAGATTAATCTACATACTACTAGATGACGACATTTAATATGGATATTGGATTTATGATTAATGTTAGAGGTAAATATATATATATATATATATATATATATATATATATATATATATATATATATATATATATATATATATATATATATATATATATATTTAGTAGTATAAGTAATAAATTTTCCATATGTGTTTACAATTAGATTACATAAATTTATTTTATTTCAGCAACTGTGACTGATGTTGATGTTCCAATAATGTTCGCACTTATGATTATGTCCCTCTTTCTTTCAGGTAAATTAGTATTAAACATTAGTCTTGGATGAGGTTCCCCTTACTATGAGAAATAATTTGTTATGCCAACAGGATAGGGCCAACGGACCTATAGCTTGGCCGCCAAGATCTCCAGATTTAACGCCATTAGAGTTCTATGTTTGGGCATTTTTGAAAGAAGAAGTATATGGCGAGCAAATACAGAAACATGAGAAGTTAATAGAACGTTTCGAAAATGCTTTTATTAAAAATAAAGAAAATCTTCAAAATTGTAACATGGTTGATGTCATTAAAATGCGATTTGAATTATGTTATAATGGGAACCATTATGTACATAAATGGGGTACATAATATGGGAACCATTTAAAAAATTATTGGTAATCTCTTCTATTATCTTAAAATAAAGTTTAAATTGTGTATCATTAATTTAAAAAAAAAAATTATTTTAGTTTAAATTCGTTCAAAAAATGATGTTTTTATTTTTTAAGACTGTGCATTGAAATGATAATATCTCAAAAACTATGCGTCGCAGAGACAAACAAATTATGATGATTTTTTAGTAAATCCCCTAGCAAATTGAAATTTGCGATAAAAAATTAAAATTATTAACTGATTTTTCCGAGAAAAATTGAGTTTAATGACAAGTTTTCTAATTTTTCCCATAAATGTTTAAGTTTTATCGCGGTTTTCTTTAAGGAAAATACTATGCATTTCCCTTTCACCTATACTACTAAAAAGAGGGACTCAATATCGAATAAATTTTATAATAACAATTTAGTTTTTTAAATTTAAAAAAAAACATATTAGCATTTAAATGATTTAAGATAAAGTGGCGTACTAATATATTTTAAAGGCAAATTAATTAGGTAACGTGTCCGTAATGAACTTTTTTTCATAAAACTGACCCATCTATTCGTTTGTACTATTGGTACTGGGACATCAAATTGTTCTTTTCTTACAATCACAGCCATTTTCCGATTGTATGACAAAACGAATTAACAAATTTTACAATTATACATAGTACACAAGTTCGAAGTTTGACTTTTTACTAGATTTTTTTAGAAAAAATTTCTCGTTATCATCAATAAAAATAAATAAAAACCAAAAAGAAAAAGCAATGTAAATAAATGGTTTTTATTTTATACATTCTTCTGTGGTGTGCCAGTTGAAAGAAAAAAAAAGACCCCCGTGTTGGGGTACAGCCATGAAAAATAGAAAATATTAATTTCTAATTTGTTCCAATGAACAGCTGGCACTTTAATCCCAAGTTAATTTGTTGAATATTTTTCTTAGTTGTTAGAATAAATGAAAAACTCGTTTCCCAAACACTCGACTTATAATTCACAATATTTTATTCGCTGTTATGATTTGGCTTTACAAATATTTAAGTTTTTAAGCTTTGATGTTACTATATTGAAATATGATAAAAGATTGAATTCAGAAAGGAAAATTATTATTCTAATTAAAATTAAAAAATGTCAACCTCGAAAAAACCATTAGGATTGCCTTGTTCGAAATTATGGCCTAATAATGGGTTTTTCGATTGTCATGTAAACATAGCTTAAGTTGCTATAAGATTAAAGTAAACTGTACTAATTATACAAATAATATGGATTTGAATTATTCTACTGTATACTGTAATAAACAACAATAACAATAATTGAAATGACATTTCGTATAAAATTAAATTGTGTTTACAATGGTGATATTATTGTTATTCATTAATTATTATAATAAATTAAATTAAAAATATGGATTCTTCAACTGAAGTTAAGTACAATACATAAGTGTTTTCTATCTTATAACTAATTGTGTTTAATTCTTTTTCAGCTGCTGAACATACACCCGCCCTTGAACTGGCAAGTTCAATGATGTCTTCAAATCAGAGATGAAAATTTGATTGCTGATTATTAACTAATGTTTGGTGTAAAGTAAATATGGAAACTGTGGTGCTATTTGTTTTAATCCTCGAGAGAATTTTCTCTGGAAATTGGCAGTAAGCATAGCTTGTGTATCGGACGTTTGACCTCGGAGTTGCGTGTTTTTAGTGTAACCACTCTGACTAGACCATCCGAACCGGGATGAAGCTCTATGACCTTGCCCAGCAGCCATTGATTAACTGGCAGGTTTTGATCTTTAATCATGACGATGTCATTAATTTGTAGTGAAGGTTTCCTACTTCTCCATTTGGTTCGTTGCTGTAAAGATGTTAGATATTCAACGTACCACCTCTTCCAAAACTGTTGACTCATTTGTTGAACCATTTGCCACCGGTTAAGATATGATACTTTCAAGTGAGTTATATCAAACTCAGGAACCTTGGTGTATGGATGCCCGATTAGAAAATGGGAAGGCGTGAGTGGATCGACCTCTGTATCATTTATGACACACAAAGGTCTAGAATTTAGAATTCCCTCGATTTCTGCAAGTAACGTGTTTATTTCCTCCAGCGTTAGAATATTCTTACCAATGACTCTCTTAATGTGGAATTTGGTTGATTTTATGGCCGCTTCCCACAATCCACCAAAATGCGGTGAATTGGGAGGAATGAAATTCCATGTGATTCGACATCTGGAAAAGTAATCAGATATATTATTGGAACATTTAATAATTTTAGCAAACACTTCTTGTAGTTTGCTGTCAGAACCGATGAAATTGCTGCCGTTATCGCTATAAAGTTCACGACAGACTCCCCTTCGTGCAGTGAATCTTTTCAGAGCCGCTAAGAAGGCGTCACTGGATAGATCGCTTACGAGCTCCAAGTGGACGGCTTTTGTGCTTAAACATATAAACAAGCATATGTAAGCTTTATATGTTTTTTGCCCACGTCCTTTTGCCAGGTGAATCGAAATGGGCCCTGCGTAGTCTACACCAGTTTTCAGGAAAGGCCGTATTAATTCGACTCGCGAAGTAGGTAAACTGCCCATCAATTGTTGCTGGAATTCAGCTTTAAATTTTGTACAAACGACGCATTTTCGAATCACCTCCTTCGCCTTGGTTTTTCCATTAGGTATCCAATATTCTTGTCTCGTAATGGCTAAAAGAAGAGAGGGCCCTGCGTGTTTATTATCTAAATGGGCGTCACGAAGAATTAGCAGCGTAATTGTGGACTTTGGATGTAGTATGATTGGATGTTTCGTAGAATATGGAACTGGACTATTTTGCAGCCTTCCTCCAACTCGAAGTAATCCAAAATCATCTAGAAATGGATCTAACGACTTCAGAATGCTAGTTCGACTGATTTCTCGTTTAGCTTGCAGTGCTAATATCTCGTCCTGGTAAAATTGTCTTTGTTCGTATTGACATATTATGTGCAAGATGTGAAATAATTCCTCTCGACGGAGATAGACACCACTTGCTCTGGAAACTTTAAGTTTTCTGGCATTACCAATAAATCGTAATACGTAACCCATGACCCTCTGCAGTCTGCGAAATGATGAGTATTTACGAATTATGTCGTCGAACCACTTATTTAACTTGGTGCAAGTAATTGTAAACGCGGTTGTTTTATTTGACCTTTCTTCTTCATGACCATAATTTCTTAACTGAATTGGCCAAGTTTCTGGAGGTAGAGATAACCAATTTGGTCCATTCCACCAAAGTGCATGTGAGTTAAGTTCACCTGGAGATAAACCACGAGAAGCACAATCAGCTGGATTATCGAGCGACGGAACATGCTTCCAATTTTTTCTGGATAACGTAGATAGTATCTCGGAGGTGCGATTACCCACAAAGGTGCTCCAGCGCCTTGGGTGACTTCCGAGCCAATCCAGCACAATCTGGGAATCAGTCCATGCATGTAATTGATCAATACTTTGATTTGATTCCCTTTTAACAACATCGATAAGATTTCCGAGTAAAACCGCTGCACATAGTTCTAATCGTGGAAGAGTTTGCTGTTTGATCGGTGCCACCTTTGTCTTAGCAGAAACCAATTTTACGTGAATTTTGCCATCTGGGCTGATTATTCGGAAGTATACAACAGCTGCATAAGCTGACTGACTTGCATCGCAGAAGCCATGTATGTCAGTTCTGGAACCCTTTGTTGTTTGGATAAATCTAGGAATAGAAATTTCATTAACGCATTTGAGGTTGTTTCTTAGCTGATTCCACAGCGCATGTTTGTCAGTTGGAAGCGGATCGTCCCACTCTAGATTGGCTCCCCACAACATTTGCAGGAAAATTTTGAATGCTATAACCACAGGTGACAACCAACCTAGAGGATCAAATAATCTGCTGGCCTCGGATAGCACGGTCCTTTTCGTGAACGTGGTGTAATCAGGAACCTGGGCGGTAAATGTAAAGCTATCTGTTTTGGGATTCCAATTAATTCCTAATACTTTAACGGATTCTGCGAGCAGTTGACTATTGTCTTGAATTTCCTTATTGTTGGATTCTTGCAGTTCGTTTGGAATGTTCTGCAATATTCTAGTACTGTTGGATTTCCACTTCCTGAGGTGGAACCCGTAGTCGATTAAAATTTCAGCGACCTTTTCCTTTAGTTGCAGCGCCTCGTCTTCATTATCCGCTCCCGTCATAAGGTCGTCGACGTAAATATCCTTTGATATGACATGAGAAGCTTCTACTGCTGAATTTTTGTTGTCGTCTGCCACCTTCTTTAAGGCTCTAGTGGCCAGAAATGCTGCTGACGCTAGACCATATGTAACTGTTTGTAATTCAAAATGGCGAATAGGTTGTGATGGATCAGGCCGCCAGACAATTCTTTGATATTTGGTGTCTTCTGGTGATACGGTGACCTGACGATACATCTTTTCGACGTCCGCAGAAAATGCCACTTTGTGTTCCCTAAATCGCAGAATGATTGCGTATAAACCTGATTGTACCGTAGGACCGACCGCTAAGCAATCATTTAATGAGATACCCGTGCTGGATTTTGATGAGCCGTCGAATACGACTCTCATTTTAGTTGTGTTGTTTGAAGTTTTAAGTACCCCATGATGAGGTAAGTAAAACTGACTTTCATTTGGCTTGGGTGGAGATACTTCTACCATGTGATTTAATTGTTGATACTCTGCCATAAAATCACGATACATCTTTGCAAATGTAGGATCCCGAGTAAAGCGGCGCTCAACACCCCTGAGCCTCTGAACTGCAGATGACAACGACTCTCCTAAATGGTTGGCTGACTTCTTAAACGGGAGTTTTACGATGAATCGCCCTTGAGAACTCCTTGTTGTATTTTCTATAAAATGGTTCTCGCAAATGGCTTCTTCTGGGGAGAGTATCTTTTCTTGGTTGTTTAATGATTCAAGCTCCCAAAATCTTCGTAGACTTCGATCGATGTCCACCACATCATTTTGTTGGTTTGATATAGCAAACATTGATACCAAGTTACTGTTTCTGGAATGCCCGGGTTGCCCTGAAACTATCCAACCAAAAACAGTATTCTGAAGAATAGGTTCATTGGGGCCTGACTTGACTTGCCCATTTTGAAGGAGATTGAAAAAATGATCAGCTCCAATAAGGATATCAATATTTCCTGTTTCGTGAAAGTGCGGATCGGCTAACTTTAGTCCGGCATAGGATTTGACGTTGACATCTAAGCTCTCTGTGGGAATCTTGCCTGCAATTTTGGACATCACAAGAGCTTCAATGGTTATTTCGGGGAAAAGTTTAGGCTTAAGTATTATAGTGACTAAGCCTTTCGAAGTTCCAGAGCTTGCTTGCCCCAATCCACTAACTGAGATCCGTGCGTTTCTTCTTACTAGACGAAGGCGTTGGACACAGGATTCAGTTATAAAACTGGCTTGTGATCCGGAATCTAATAGCGCTCTGCATGGCATTGTGTTTCCTGAATAATCGACAGTGTCTACTAATGCAGTTGGAAGTATTGCAAATATGCCTGTATTTTGAGAATGACCATTAAAAACTTCTGATGATGTAGCCTGTGGACCTTGCGCTGAATCACTTGCAGTTTCCTCTTGATGTAGCAGTGTGTTATGTTTTTTACCGCATCTTTGACATCTATATTTGGAGGTGCATCTAAATATGGGATGGTTACTGCTTAGGCAATTGAAACACCGATTGGTACGTTTAGCAAACTGTTTTCGTGTATTTGCGTCCATCGCCTGAAACTCGCTACATTGAAATATAGAATGGCCTTTATCTTGACACATGGCACATTGATAGGTGGTTGATTTAGCTGCAGCATAACCACTAAATTCTCCATCGGTATTCTCAGAAGCAAAATGACCTTTAATTTCCGTTTTTGGGTTGGATCGCTTGGACGTTGATATTAATGACTCCAGAGTATCAATACGTCGACTGAGAAATTTGAGAAATTCGGAAAATTCCGGATTTACTGTGTCTGCTGAATGTTCTGCCCACGCTGCCTTTGATTTGTCATCTAGCTTCTGGAGTAACAGATAGATCAGCCAAGGATCTCGTGTATCACCTACTTCTCCAAGTGCTTTTAACCCTCGTATTACTTCATCGGAAGTGTCCATTAGACGTTTAATGTTCGCTGCATTTGGATGGTGAATTGAGGGCTGCTCAACGAAAGTTCGGATGAATGTGTTGATGATGTGTTTTTTCCTATCGTAACGCTCCTTTAACTTGTTGAGCGCTCCGATATAATTTCCTTCAGTCACTGTAATGTGGCGTAACAATATTGCAGCTTCACCTCGAAGAAGCCCCTTTAGATATTGAAACTTCTGGACTGCATTCAAACTAGGTGACTCATGTATGGTAGTAGTATACATATCAAAAAAAGATTGCCACTCTGAGTAGTCTCCAGAAAACGACGGTATGTGAATTTTTGGCAACTTAACTTGTGAGTGTTCACCCATTTGTGTGTCGTTGTTAGAGGTATCCAAATTAATCACTCCTTGGTTAAGGCTTCTAGCTCGAATCCATTTATTTAACGAAGCAATGGCCGTATAATAATTCTCCTCGTATGTCAGATCACTTTCCTCATTTGGATCGGCAGTAAAAATACGTAGCTCAAGCTCAGTGAATTCTTCCATTAGTTTTTCCACGCGGTGTAAACGCGTGGTTAATTCAACTAACTCGGTGTGAGCGTGATCTTGTTTAGCGAACTTCACTAGGTTCGTCAATTTGGCCTTATTAGTACTACGTTGCTTTTTGAGTGCTGCGAGAATTGGCTCAGACATATCGAATTGTTTCACTTGCACTAATAACCGGTTACGAAATAATATTTGTTGCTCTTTGCTGAGAGCTTTGAAAATGAGGTTAAAATGATGAATTAATATACACACGCGGTAGCAGTTTTTCAATACACTTTCACTTTAACACTGATTTTTAATATGAGTTCAAAAACAAAAAATGTCAGGCAAAATGATCTTATTTAATTTCAACAAGTAAATTGTAAAGTCAATAAAATGTCCAATAAATGTTCTTTTAATTTTACTTGCTTTATTTTATATGTAAATTAATCAAAAATGGCTACTTATCTTTGAGCACGCGGTGTGTAAACTCGTTTCGACATGCGGCAATGTCTTCCGATCTCAACAATGGCTGCTATGTAATCAGCGTTGATTTCCGGTTGACTTGTTTTTATTACAGCACTCGGTTGAATGACGAATTTGTTTTGATGATGTTGTACGGATGATTCTCAAACCAATCCGGCTCGAAGGACCAGTATGTTGGGGTACAGCCATGAAAAATAGAAAATATTAATTTCTAATTTGTTCCAATGAACAGCTGGCACTTTAATCCCAAGTTAATTTGTTGAATATTTTTCTTAGTTGTTAGAATAAATGAAAAACTCGTTTCCCAAACACTCGACTTATAATTCACAATATTTTATTCGCTGTTATGATTTGGCTTTACAAATATTTAAGTTTTTAAGCTTTGATGTTACTATATTGAAATATGATAAAAGATTGAATTCAGAAAGGAAAATTATTATTCTAATTAAAATTAAAAAATGTCAACCTCGAAAAAACCATTAGGATTGCCTTGTTCGAAATTATGGCCTAATAATGGGTTTTTCGATTGTCATGTAAACATAGCTTAAGTTGCTATAAGATTAAAGTAAACTGTACTAATTATACAAATAATATGGATTTGAATTATTCTACTGTATACTGTAATAAACAACAATAACAATAATTGAAATGACATTTCGTATAAAATTAAATTGTGTTTACAATGGTGATATTATTGTTATTCATTAATTATTATAATAAATTAAATTAAAAATATGGATTCTTCAACTGAAGTTAAGTACAATACATAAGTGTTTTCTATCTTATAACTAATTGTGTTTAATTCTTTTTCAGCTGCTGAACACCCCGAGCATAAAACAAATGACAGTAGCTGTCAGATAGTTAAGCTAAAGAATTGGAAATTCAAAGGTTTCAGATTTTTGGGTTTTAGAATTTTAGTTTTAAAAAAGATATTTAGTGTTTAAAATTCATAATTTAGAATCAAAATTTTTATGCATCTTGAATTTCAGGATTTTAGTTAGGTTGGTGAGCAAATGTTCTTCAAAGTGGATAGAGTGTTTTTTCGACCCTCTTCAAAAATTTAATTTAATTTAATTTTTATTTTTTTTTTGTTTTATTTATGTAGTATAAAATAATAATTAAAGTGAAATTTAGTGGAATAGTAATTAGTGTTATAGTTTTTTTAGTGAAATAATAATTATAGTGTAAGTGAAATAATAATTAAACCGGCATCAGGCAATGTTTTATATTTATAGATAAAAAAAATCAAAATTATTGATTTCTTGATTAAGTCCATGATTTTAACTTTGTGTGATTGTACATGGAATTCAATTTCAATTACTAAAATCTAATAATTGGATAATATTAAAATAGATTTTAATTTAAATAGGCATACGTCGTAGTTACTTTCATATTTGATTTGATTTTTACGCTTACTTGAATGTGTGTGTTCTTGTGTTTTATTTTATGTACTATCGACACAAATATATGCTTGAAACATGATACATAGCGAAACCAACAAAATGTTTATACAGGCCGTCTCGTTCGCTCTTTCAGATCCTATCAAGGAAATGTACTATATATTATTGGTTTTTGTCATATAATATTTAAACAACAACAAAAACAGAGAAACATTTTTGTTGGTTTTGGTACAGTCGTCACAAATATTTTCCTATACATAGATCAGGAATGTTTGTATGTTCGCTATAAGGGTATTATCTGTATATAATATAATGAAAACATGATAAGTCTCCTGCTACGCACATGGAAGATGGTAGAAAATATTTGCCTTCAATGTGTGTTGGTGGTTTAGTATATAAGATTAGGTTATTTGTATGCTGGTGTTATTTTTCTCTCTTTGTGTTTTTTTGTATTCATGAAACAACTATGGTTCTTGATAAAACATGAACTATACAAACACAACAAAATTTTAGTGTATTCGACTCAAATAGGATTCATATACTTTGTATAATAGTGTAAATTTGAGTCGTATCGGAAACCGCCATATACATATAATACATATAAAATAGTATATTTAGGTATGATTTATTTTTTTACAGGGTATTATAAACTACATTAAATTATATTTAATTAATTTTTATTAATACTATAAGTTTATAAATTAACTAAATTATATAAATAAATACTAATTTGGAGATATTAATTTTGAGTTGAGTTGAGATTTGGTTTGCAACACATAATGACGTATTTATTTATGCATGCCAAATTTTGATTAAACGAATGTGAACAACGTGGAATTATGTAAAGGCGAATCGTGATGCTAAATGTATTGAACTTAATTAATTAACTTAATGGATTTATTGAAGTTTAGGTTGCAATTTTCATATGCAAACGTCAATTTTACTGATATGGTACACCAATA
This sequence comes from Tipula vernalis, assembly GCA_958295665.1. NCBI lineage: Eukaryota > Metazoa > Arthropoda > Insecta > Diptera > Tipulidae > Tipula > Tipula vernalis. The sequence goes on along the minus strand of OY282559.1, from coordinate 182,230,587 downwards.
AAATTTTTAAGAAAATAATGTTTCAGGTTCCTTTCATTGATTTATTATTTTACTTACTTTGCATGCTTGATTTTGCAGGGTAATATATCTATAAACGGAGTTGAAGTTTTATGGAGTATATAAGTAATAAATTTCGTAGATATTGAGTTTTGTTTATCTTAATTATGTCAACAAGATTAGTAAAATTAAATCATTTATAATAATAATAATTTTTGATGTCCTGATTTAGATTTAAAGAATCCTGAGTTCTGGAATTGGATTCCAGAGGAACGAGCATCTAATCATGTAGTTAAAATGTGCTAACCTGTTTATTATTTATCATTTATTGTACTAATAATTTACTATCTATTAATCGCTTAGGAGACTGCAAACGGGTTGAATATGTCCCAACTAATAATCATATCCTATCCATCGGTTTGGGGATGTGTAAATGGGTGTACGATGAGTACCCGGAAATACTGAAGATCCGGTTATAATAATTATTCATTTAAGTAATAAAATTTGGTATTATGGTGTTTTATTAATTAAATTTAGTTTTCAGAGTCGCCTATGAATTTTTATATTAATTTTATTTGTTGATTCTTGATATGCTTATAGTGCCTAATTGAATTATTGATAAGTCTAGGTCTTGTGGTGCTGTAACATTATTATTTAAATCATTTTACATAAATTTTATAAAATAATTGGATCTATAATTATGTATTTTCTTATCTGGATCGGTAGGAAATTGATGATTAGTTTTAAATAAAATTTTATGTTTAATTGGTTTAATGTTTATGTTAATTCTTGTTGCAGTAAGTAATAATTATTTAATTGGATATAAAAGGACCATTAATAAGGAAATAAGTGTTTGTTATTTTAAATTTAAATTTTTCTTAAATATTTTATCAGGTAAATTAATGAAATGCGGACAGGTGTGAAACTACAACATTAATAATAATTGTTTTTAAGTCCTGTTGTACATTTAGGGAGTATCTGGCCCTACCTAATAATGTAGTTAGATTGTGCTGTCTTGTGCTAACCTATTTATTATATATTGTACTAATAATTTACTAACTATCGATCGCATTGGTGTCTGTAACCGGGTCGAGTCTGTCCCGTCGAGTCTGTTTAACTGAATTAAATGGAAATAAATTAATTTTTATTAAAATTAAATTGAATTAAATTTAGTGAAATTAATTTTTCGATGTAATCGAATCATTAATGTCATAATTTAGTGTTGATGTTGATATTGGTATTGATGTTTGTGTTGGTGTTAATGTTCATACTGGTATTAATGTTAACGATAATTTTTGGTACAAGTATTGATATTTGCTAGTTAAAATGGTTTTAAGAAAAAAAAAATTACCTGAGAAACTCGACCAATATGGCACTGGCTGAGGTGACAGCACGATGGGCGGGTAGTCGTTGGTTCAATTATTGTCAAACTATTAATGTTAAGTTATTTGTAGTATATAAAGATTAATCTATAGTTTTCTTCAGAGAATTAAATTTATACTTTATTAGTTTTAGAATAGTTTTTATAAAGGATTAATGCATATTTTAAATTTAGGAAATTCTTGAAGAACCTGAAACAACTTTACAGGAATTTGAGCAGGAGATGAACTTTAAATTGTATTGTCTTGCACTAAATAATTTTCTAAAAATATATTACTAACAAATTTACTAACTATCAACTACTTAGGTGTCTAGAACCGGGTTTGTCAAACTGGTTTGAAACAAGCAAACCTGCCAAGACGTTTCAAAATAATGCAATTCTAAGGTGGATAAGTAACTACTTCGTCATTCTTCGGATTTCATTGTGTAATGAAAAACCTAATTTCATACATTAGTATTAAAACAGAACTAATGGAAACAGTTTCTAGTTATAATAATTTCAAGATCATTAATCAACTGTCGTTGCAGATTTGCATTAACCAAGAGCTAACACTCAAATTAATGTTGTCTTTAGTAGGCAACCAAAAATAAAAAAATATCAAGCTCCTAAACATAAAAATATTCTGTAACATAAATAAATTTATCCGTTTCTTTTTGTCGTTAAAACCCAACAAGAATTTCTCCAAACAAACATCTTGTAGACTAATGAATCCAATTTAAGATTAGAAGTTTCAAAACACAAACAAAATATAAAAATACAACGAGATGAGCACCAGTAAAGCAGATGCTATACAAATTTGGAATAAATTATTTGTGAGAGCTCGCAGATGTATATGGAAAATAAATGAAATCTCAGATATCATCATCTGTGCTGTCTCCACTTGTAAAATGATAATGACTATGATTTAAATTTTTTTTTTCTGTTGTCGTTATGTTTTTCAAATTTAAGATTTTTTTTTTTTGCTTTATTATCACTTAAAGACAAAATAATTTCGGCGGTTGTTGTTGGTACGTATAAGCGTAATTTATTTGGGTATTTAATTATAAAAAAAAAGAAGAAGTGGTTAGGACTTTAGGAGGTCATTTATCATTCGACGGTCGTTTTGTGTCATTTATATAAATGTGCTGAAGCTTATTATGTTTTTTGATTAATGCTTACCTTTGTTACCACCGCATTATTTTCGTCGTTATTCCATTTCACAGTGTCATTGGAATTATCTGTAGGACTTTCATCTGTCTCTTTAATATTTTGAATTCGTTCTTTGCAGTATTTTGAATATTTTGTTGAAGGAATTGATCTGGCTCGTATCTGGAAACAATAAAATTTGTAAATAAGTAAAATTTAATTATTTAACGGTTTTTGTATAAATATAAAAATATCCCTGTTATAAGTAGGTATTTTGGTAGAGATATTTTGAAAAAGGCACAAAATTGGTAATGGTGCTACTGCCACGACCTATATTAGTGTTATATTATTTTATCAAGCACACTGTTTTAAACTTAAAGCAGTAACGTTAATAGACCAGTAAATAGCGTCAATAGAGTCAATAGCGTCAAAAAATTTGTTTGAAATAACGATATTCTAATCGAAAAGTGATAGGTCATCAAACATTGCAGTAAATGAAAATAATAGGAGTGGCACAAATAATTAAATTTTCCAAAACATTGATAACTTAGATAATGAAAACGTATCTCTACCTCAAACATTAGTTAAACGGAAATTGAACGTTATGTTACGATGACGTCAAAAACAAAGAGAAACCCAAAGTCCCTAGTGAAGGCTCTCTCAAACCTTGAGCGTAAAACTTAATTCATCTGGATTAATATCTGGCAACGGAATGTAAATCTACATGGAAGGTGATAACAAAGATGAGGGAAAAACCCAAAACTTAAGAGAGGAGCAAGGAACAAGCAAAAACTTTTTTACTAAGCATAGAAAAAGTGGTAACATCCAGGATTCTAGATAAAAATATCTACGAATACAGAAAAATTGTGGCCGCTCCTGAACAAATGGAAAGAACTTTGATACTTACTGTTTGAAGAGCGGAAAAGGAATCACCGTCGTGACAAAAGGGATAGCACACACTGTGTAACCAGAAGAAATCAGCAAATAGCTAACAAAAATGAACTTTAAGGCGCAAAAATATAATTAATATTATAAAACGCGACAGAAAACCACAACAATGTTTAAAGTTGGACTGGATCTTCAAGTAGTAGAAACTAGGGGCAAACACGTAAGCTATAATAACAGACAGGTTCCTACAATATTATTAAATAGATAATACCAGGTAGCTATCTAGAATATTATGTTTAATATGTAGCCAACTGCATGATATCATCAAAAAGAGCTAAATAAAAGCAAGCCAGAGGCTAAAATCTGCAATAATTTTGAAGAAAATTACACCTCAACGAAATGTCTGCTATGATCAATGCAAAAACATCGTATGCGGAAGCTGTTAGAGGTAATTCTCGTAATCTAACTCCAAAAGACGACCCTGGAATTTTCAAAGTGATAAAATCTCAATGAATCAATGAAAAAATTTGACGGAGGCCAATATGAGCTTCATGCTCCAAAATATGAATTACCTAGGGTAAACAGGTCAACAAATATTAAACCTGGACGAAGCCTGAAAAAGTTTGAAAATCAGAAGATTTGGACTTAAAAAAACACAGTTGTTTAAGTAACTAAATATATTATGAATTTGATGAATAAAAGTTGCAATATAAAATTGGTTTAGTGGGTCACCATCGGCATTCACCGGTAGCATAACAAGCATAACAGATATGTGGTGAAATCTCTTCTAGAAAAGTTTGAAATCCACCCCCTTGATTCAGTCAAATACCAAATTTCAATTGAATTGGTGCATAATCGCGGAAGTTCTATTTGAGGCAGGGAGGGAGTTTCTTAAATAAAACATAGCCAGAATTCAACAAATATTGCGATACACTACTAATAATACTTTTGGTTCATAAATGCAAATATAAATCGAAAAATTAGATTTGCCAAAGAGAAATTTGTTTTTACGTAAATAACCAATCCACCTTTACCTTTACCCACCTTTAAATTTTACTTCTGAGTTATTAAGTAGATTCTTTCAGTAATTCCTAATAAAAACCGAATTATTCACGCGCTGAAAATTTCTTGGGTCTTATCATTTGGGGTCTGTTATTTTATTTAGTATTAGAGTCAAATTTAAGAAGCATTGCGGAATTCCTCTAATGATATTATGGTTGATACCATTAATCAAAAATTTGTTTCAACATTTTTTGTTACTTATACAACCAGCGAATATACTACGTCTCCAGCTCCAAACGGAACTAGAGGTAGCAAGTTTGTGAAAGGATTTTAATAATACATATTTAATATCAGAGATTTGAGAAGTGAAGTCATTAACAAATGAACGCTACTCGTTTGATACCATAACCCAAAAATTAAATTTGCCCATTCTAGTTTTTCATACACAGCAAACATAGACGATTTTATGCAGCACCGAAAGGAACACACACATTTTAATCGGAATTTTTGGGGCCATACCACTGGGCTGGAGTCCTATTTCTTAAGTTAAATAATTAAACTGGGTTGAATTTATTATTTTTCAGGTTCCTCCGGAATTTTGCGTTGCCGCTAATGAATTTAAACCAGGATAATATAAGAAATTTTTTCCGGAAGAGCGCAGTGGTTTGAAAAACCAAAAACCGACACCTAATGAAAAACCAAGAATGGGCGAAAACATCGATGATATTATGCTGATTTCTAACAACTTACAAGTTACAAGTGTATGAACTTAAACAACATCACAACGCTTTAGCCAGAGAATTATTAATAAGGCCCAAACATCAGGAGCTTAGCTAATTTAAAGTATATAATTACTAAGTTCACGTTAATATTAAGACTTAACGTAGGTTAAGTCTAAATCAATTGTATTTAATTACTTTGTAAGATTTGAATACAACTTGTGAGTGTCCTAGGAAGGAAAGATTCACGTTAATTATATTCACGTTAATTATTTATTCACGTTAATATTAAGACTTAACGTAGGTTAAGTCTAAATCAATTGTATTTAATTACTTTGTAAGATTTGAATACAACTTGTGAGTGTCCTAGGAAGGAAAGATTCAAGAATAAGGCCACAGGCAGTTAAAAAAAATTGTAATTCGAAATGTTGATACAAGAAAGTCTCAGTTCGAAAACAGGGGCTTTGGCCGTGTTCATTGTTATTTACTGTTTCTCGCTGTTGCACAATCTGTGAGTATGTTGAGAGAGGTTTGGACATTGTCCTATTACTGGGTATGTAACGGTTTAGCGGGCGCTGTCGTTTTTTGTTTCTCAGATTTTGCAGTTACCTTGCTACTTCACATCCTCCTTAGTTAGTAGGATGCTGTTCATTACAGTTTACGCATTTTGGAGGTGTATTTTTTGTCAAATTAAAAGCTTAAGGTATTAAGCCAAGTGGATATACTTAACGCTTCTATTCTAACTCTCATGTTAAGAACTGCCTTAATATTGAAAATTTGTTCCACTTTTTCTTTGCTATTAAAAGTAAGCAGTGGATGTAAACAATCGAAGATCTTTTTTATTCCTTGATTCCTTGATCAGAAAAGGTTTTTTTCTTTTTTGAGGATATTTGCCGCATCCTCTATTTTGAAGCCCTGGTGTTTAAGGTTTTCCATTATATCCCGTCTAATACAGGTTGGCTGAAGACTATTTGCATTACATTTTGCAGCATTTGCATTTTGCATTACATTTGTGTGGCTTGACCAACCAATAGCTTGTGGTTTGACCAACCAATAGCAAATTTATCAAAGATATTTTGATGAAACGTAATGTTGTCAAATCTCGTTTACCATTTAAACGGCCCCACATAAAAGTTTTCTGAGAGTTTAATTTATTTGCTATGAAACAGGAGTAGGCCTGGTTTTGTTTTTGTCTCGTTTCTGTGATAGAAATTTTTGTTCTCTCAATATCACCATATAAAAACCACAAACCAAAAAGCCTTTTCAAAACCTTTTATAAATAAAATAAAAAACCAAACAACAAATTTTTTAATTTAAATTTATACAAATAATAATTTGGTTTTATTTTTAAGAAATATAAATGTTTTCGACTACTAAGTAGTCATCTTCAGATATTTATTTGCAACTGGTTCTGGTTCGACCTAAGAAAATATATTTAGATTTCAAAAATGTTGGGTATTCAACACGAAAAAATAATTTTATACGTGAACAATTTTGTTACGTGGCAACATCGCTTAATTAAATTAGATGTTCGATGTTGAAAGGCCGAATGTCGGACGGCAGAATAACGAAAGGCCGAACGCCGAAAGGGTCGGAAGGCCGAATGTCGAAAGGCCGAATTTGTTGAAAGGTCGAATGCCTAAACGCCGAATGGGTCGAAAGGCCGAATGTGGAAAGACCGAATTTTCATTAAATTTGCCTTCACTCACTTAAGGCGATTTAATATTAAACATTTTTATACAAAAGTTTTGATAAAAATATAAAAGTTGGTTTTCATAAAAATATAAATTTTGATTTTTTTTTTAATTTTTATTCGGCCTTTCGACACGTTCGGCCTTTCGAAATTCGGCTTTCCGATATTCGGCCTTTCGACCCTTTCGACATTTGGCCTTTCGACACATTCGGCTTTTCGACGTTCGACATTCGGCCTTTCGACATTCGGCCCTATTCCAAATTGAATTGGTTTATGTGATTGAAATTTTATTTGTTAAATATAGCAAAGCCCCTTGTTCTAACCCTAATATGTACATATGTACGTCGGGAATAATATAAATGGAAATTCACGATCAATAATCTCAGGAATTTTAACAAAATTAAACTTCAAAAGAATTCCAGCAAGTAAAATCCAATTAAAGAAATACACATTTTTGAGAGTTCCAACTAGTTTTTTTTAACAAAAGAATCTTCTTGGAATACACTCTCGCCCTTATTTAATTTTTTTTCTTTTTGATTCTCTTAATAAAAATTGGGATTTTATTCATCACTTTTATTCATAATAATAGTACTGTACAAATTGATGAGTATGGAAGGAATATGTGTACTTTTGTCTTTTTTCTTTTGGTATGGTACCAAAAATATGTACGTACGTTGAAGCATGTAAATCTTATTTTATGAGTCAACTTAAATTTTAAAAAGGTAATAAATATAGAAAAAAGGTTATTTAGATAATTTTATTTGAAAGACTTTGAACGAGAGACTCTTATATGTAATCTAAAAATAAGATGAAAAAACTGTTTTATGATCTGGAAATCCATTGAATGGTTAAGGTAAGATACATATATTGTAAATCGCTTTGAAAGCTTATCCCTTTTTGTTTACAGAACAAAATTGTTTCTTATATTTATTTAGTATATTCAATATATATGTAAGTATTTTAATGTAAATAAACATGGGGTATTAATGAAACTATGTTAAAGGTTACAGCGTTTGGGGTACCTACGTAAGCGGGGTTCAAATGCGATCTTTTGCGTAGGAAATAGAAAATAATCGCACCTTTGACGAATATTAATAAAGACTAGGAATCCAATAATGGGTACTGAAGTTATGCTGGATCTCCTAATGCCTATATTCCTATTTGGTTTGTTTTTCAAATCCAGAATTGCTTAATTACGTACAGGTTAAAAAAAATAATTACGGAACCACTTAACCGTGGGACCCAGTTTTATGTAATTCGAAAGCACTTTTATCACCTTTATTCAGTTTCACATAATTATTTTATAAAAATTAAACAAACAAATTTAAATTATTAATTTGCGTTTTTTAAATTGCAGTATTCTTTTCAGAATAATTACGAGTATATGCCATCCTCAACTGCTGCCTTTCTTGCGTTTTGATCGCTGAGGATGGTGTTTAATTATGCCGTATCGGAATAATCCAAATCAATAGTTGTATTGAAAACAACGACTAAAAAATTTGTATCTTCTTAAAACTTGATCCTAATCTGAAAACCAATTGTGAAGAAACACGACGTATGTGAAGTTAGCCCGAAAAAAAAACATTTTCATCCCGAAAAATTGTTGTGTCTTCGCAACTGTACGAACTTTAAATCCATCCCAGACTTTATACTCGAGCGAAAAAATCCACAAAAAAAAAAAAAAAAAAAAAGAATTCAAGAAGAATTATTCTGCTTAGGATTATGGAGGCCCTACAAATTTGGTATGTCAGTTTAGTAGGGGGTCCCATTTGCTACTTCTTGGCTAATTCTGAACGCAATTCCAATGTTAGAATTTTTGATACATCAATCAATGTGAGCCACCGTAATCCTGAGCATAGAAATTTTTTTAAATTTTTTTTAAAGCGAACCGCGTTCAGAATTGGCCAATAGGTAGCCAATAGGACCACATACTAAATACCTAGATATAACAAATTGCTAGTGACCTTGCATCATAATCCTGAGCAGAAGAATTTTTTTAATTTTTTTTTTTATTCTGTTGGAAGGCAACATTTTTAACTATAGGAAGGCAACATATTTATTGATATAGCAAAAATTCTAACAAGCGGGCCGCGTTCAGAATTAGCCAAGAGGTAGCCAATATGATCCTCTACTAAGCCGGCATAACAAATTTGCAGCGCCGCTATAATCCTGAGTAGAAGAATTTTTTAAATTTTTTTTATATTCATTTTTAATTATGGGAAGGCAACACATTTACTGATGTAACCAATATTCGAACAAGCGAACCGCGTTCATGATTGGCCAAAAGGTACCCAATAGGACTCTTTTCTAAGCCGACTTAACAAATTTGCAGGGTTACCATAATCCTGAGCAGAGGAATTTTGTATTTTTTTTTTAATTCATTTTTAACTATGGGAAGGCAACACATTTACTGAACAGCGTTCAAAATTGGCCAAAAGGTTGCCAATAGTTCTCTTTTCTAAGCCGATTTAACAAATTTGCAGGGTCACCGTATCTTTAGCAGCAGAAGTTTTTTAATTTTTTTTTATTCATTTGTAACCATTGGAAGGCAACACATTTATTGATGTAGCGAAAATTCTAACAAGCCAACCGCGTTCAGAATTGGCCAAGAGGTAGCCAATAGGACTCTCTACTAAGTAGACATAACAAATTTGCAGGCTCACTATGATCCTGAGAAGCAGAATTTTTAATTTTTTTTTTAATTAATTTTTAACTATGGGAAGGCAACACATTCATGATGTGGCGAAAATTGTAACATGCGAATCGCGTTCAGGATTGGCCAAGAGGTAGCTAATAGGACCCTCTACTAAATGGATATAACAAATTTGCAGGGCCACTATAATCCTGAGCAGAAGAATTTTTTTTATTAATTTTGTTTTGTTCGTTTCTAACAAAAGAAAGGCAATACGTTTATTGATGTAACAAAAATTCTAACAAACAAATCTGGTTTAGAATGGGTCCAGAGGCAGCTACTTGAACCCTCTACAATATTGACATACAAAATTTTCAGGCTAGCTTTAATCTTGACATTAAGAATCATTTTTTATTTTTTTTTTTCATTTTTAACTACTAGAAATATATCGTAGAATAAATTAAAATCCTTGAATTAGGCTACACGAATTAAAAAAGGCTGTAATAAAAATGGTCATCAAAAATGAATTAAACATTTTTAATTCATTTTTTTTAACAAATTTCCTGAAATAAAAAAGGTCTTCCTTTTTTATACAACTTCCGCCTTTTTTATTTCATTAATGAACATTTTTTGATGACCATTTTTATTTCGGCCTTTTTCAATTCGTGTAGCCGAGAATTTAAATAATTGTAACAATAACAAAAACCATGATTTTTTGATAATGGAATGTTACTTTTGAATTATTTTAATTTAATAATGGTTTTCAAGACTTGGCTCATACAGCCATACATAAGTTTTAATTGTAATTTCAGTTGGAGAATTTTATTTGATTGCTATAAATGGCAAAACGAGCGACATTCATATTATTAAAGGTTTAATACATTTCTTTCTGCTTACCATATTTGTCAGCAGCTTGAATTTAATTTACTTATATAAAATAAAGAATACTAAGTAAAAAATTGAGGTGTGGCCAACACACGACTTTCTTTTACGAACAGAGAATTTTGAGAAATTTTATTTTTTTTCTAATTTTTTTTTCTAATTTTTAAATTTTTAAATTTTTTTTTTTAATTTTTAATTTTTTATTTTTATTTGTTTTTAATTTTTGGGAACATTTTGTCTTAAGTAGTTTTTTGTAAACCTTATACTTTTTAAGATATTTGCAAAATAAATTTTCAGGACCAAGGGAGTGGCCACTTCCGGTTAGCCGATTTAGAGTAAAATTCACTGGGACCTCAGAATTTATCAAAAAAGCTTAAATCTGAAGTCTCAGTTCGATTGGTTAAACCATCTGGGCTGTAGAGAGGACACAGACAGACTGACAGGCTGACAGACTGACAGACAGACAGACAGACACCATTGACCACCAAAAACAAATAAATCTCTAAAAATCTCAAGGTCCAAAATTTTCATGATTACTATACTTTATTTTACTAGAGTAAAAGAAAGTAAAATTACTAATATAAACGGGAGGCAAGTTTTGATTTCGTATAAATGAATATTATTTTATTATCTCATTATCCAACATGACACATGTAATCGATTTGCATTTTATAAACATAGTACATTGTGAAGTTGTTGGTCAAAATTGAGATTTTAGACAAAATTGAGTTTTTGGACATACACATATTTATGCGCGTTTGAATCTTCTAACAGTATATTTCACAAAAATAAGGTTATTCAATTAAAATAAGGTTATTCAATTAAAATAAGATTTAAATAATTTCTAACATTCATTTCCAATTTTGTTGGTACAATAACCTATACCAAAAGACTCTGCGCAATTTTCATATGAGCCGTAGGGTTCTTGCAAACAAAAAAATTTGAAAAATAAAAAAACCGAAAAATTTCTCATGGAGCAAGGATATTGTCCTCTATTATATCGAATAGCACTAATATAACATCTTTCCGTGTACCCCAGTCGGTTGACGGTTTTGTTGCCCCTAATAATTAATAATTTTTTTTTTTCTAATTAATAATCCAATCTCTGAGATTCGTGCTATTTTGTATAACAAAGAACAACGTCTGTGTTTTATGCGCAATTCGTCCATTTGCTAATTTCCAAATTTTTTTTCGCAATAACCCTATATCAAAATGACACTAAGTGCTAGAAATTTAAGAATAGGAAATAGAAAGAACATTGGAAATTAATGTTAGAACAACCGGGTAGGATAATATATCTTAAGCGTAAGAGCACTTCTGTCAAAACACATTTTTTTTCTTTGGATTTCTCTTTTTTTTATTTTTTATTATTGCCATGGACGTACATAAAATTATTTAATTTTTTGTAGGGTTAAACAAAATTGAATTTTTAGAAATTTCCGAATATAATGTACCACAATACAAAATTGATAAATATTTTTTATAATACATTTGTAGAAAATAATTCCACCCATTTTATTTTTAGATAGCTAATATAATTTAATTATAATATTTTTTTAAAGGGATGCTGGATGCTTATATACTTATATATGATCCTTTTAAACGAGAAAAGTACAATATGTGCCAAAAAAAAGTAGTTTCGTGAAAACACCTGCTAAAATACTTAATATTTACACACGAAATAACAGTTAGTTATTAGGTTTACCTGAAACTATTAAAAAACTATTAAACAACTTTTTTTTAAAAAGCATTTTATTGTTTTCTAGGTACAAAAATAAAATTAAAATTAAATTTAATGTTACAAATCTTACAGATCATGAATTCAAGATCAAAACTACTTAAAATAAATATCTTATAAATACATGCCTTGAAATATCACAAGGTGATTTAATTTATTTCTAACACTATTTGTGTTTTTTGTTTTACTACAAATATAATAAAATCGAATATCCATATATTTTATTATAATACGTACATTTTATAATTAGGTTATAATAATCGTGATATGGGAAGTCAATAAAAAGATTCTTTTCTAATAATTTATTTTGTACATTTTTGAGAATTTGTGTAAAAATAGATTCCCTTAAAATAGATATTTGACTTGTACTATGTTGAAGGGTAAAATGACGAATTTCCTTTTCAGTCAAATTACATATAACTACCACATCGTTACTTGGAATTCGTAGCCCTCCTCTATTTTTATACGCTATAAGTGAGTTGGGTGAATCATTTTTTTCAAGGTATGAAAGCCATTCAGAACAGTGAAGAGTTTTTTTCAAACGGAAAACTGAATCCTGCTGTATATTCTACAACGTTTTCGACAAACTCGGACAAATCGGGATAGTCAAATAAATCGTCATTATCATGAAGTAAGGCAGTATCTTTGTCTAAAATAATATTATCGTTGTTAGATAAATTACTAGTTGGTTAAAGCAAGAGAGATTTGTCGGTTGTTACATTTATAGCAGTTAATGGATTTAATATTTTAAGCTCCTCTAAAGGTAAATAATTACCTAAACTTGTTTCAGAAATTTGTGTATGCACAAGTAGTCTCTTATAAGCCGCAGAGAATTGTCCTACTGTAGGATTATTGTTTGACGAAACGAGATCCAATACTGGCAAAGAAAAGCTCAAGGTGATCCTGATTGAGTTTGCAGAATGGAATGAATTTAACAAGTTTGGTTTTATTATAGAAATTAAAAAGGAAATCAATACTCTTTAAGCATAAAATCATAACAATAAAGCCAGTTTTCCGAGGAGACTTAATGATCGGTTGGAAACTATTGAAAGTTTTGATTTTTAAGGAACCTAAATAACTTATAGCAGAATCAACGAATTGTTTTACTTCTTCTATGTTTGCTTCACAAATTGGTTGTTTCATTCCCCTCTGAGCCATATTTCTAGAATTAAATCAAAACAATTATTTATAATTCTTATAAATCGTATGGTTGCTAAGCATCCTTTAAACTGTGGTAAAGCTAGTTTGTTTAAGCAAAATTCAAGCGCATCTGCAACAGAATTATTTAGGGCTTGAGTGGCAAGTCGTACATTCATTTTTTGATTTGAAAAATAAACATGAGCTGATCGCAATTTGTTTCCCAAATGTAGCTGCTCAGTTTCCTGTAACTTCAACAATTGTTCTAAGTAATGCCATGCAATCTCATCACCATTTTCGTCTATTAAAGGACCTTTCTCTGCAAATGTGTTTCTAATTAATTATAGCATATGACACGGATCGGGCAATATAATTAATTTTTGGGGTATTGACTCAAAATTAATTAAATATGAGTTTCGGATCTAAACTATTGAAATTGAAATTTTTTATTAAGTTGGTTTTACATCCTAACAAGTTCCCTACTGAAAAATTTACTGGACAACCATTAAAAGTGACTCCAATTGCTTGGACACCCGTACCGAAAAGATTATTAAGGCACATATGAAGCAAATTAGTCTTTTGTTCGCTATTCAATGCTGCGATAGGAAAAAACCTTAGACGTAACTTCCATCGCTTATTAAGCCACACAACCATAAACACGAGAATCTGAGTCGCCACTTCCTCATTTTCATCACCATTTCCTATATCTACACAACCTACAGACCTTTTACCATTCCACTCTACTTGACTACGAATATTTATTTCGTCGAAGAATATGTTACAAAAGACATCTTGGTTATTAGCTAGCTCGTTGTTCACAAGCACTCGCAGCGTATGGAATGATTCGTTAGGAAATCCGGCTTTTCCATCTACACATTTATACCACTCAGCAATTGTCTTCACATTCAGCATTTGAAGGTTGAATACTTTGCGGACATACTCATATCCTTTTGGCGAATAGAAATTTAAATTCATCGCAAAATTCCTTATTTCAGATGGATATTTTTTTGGAACAGCCAAATCTTTAAATTTCCGGAGTTGACGTTTTAGAAGCTCTTTAGTAGGCTGCGATATAGCTAATAAATTAGCCATATGTTCCTCTTGAATTAAATTTTTGTCCCGTAGGCCCTCTAATGCGGTCTTCAAATTTGCTATTTTTCTATTTCGCCGAACAATTTGCTGGTCTAACCGATTTCTATTTAATTTCATGTCACGATAAGCTGATCTGAGTAGTTTTAGTTTTAATTTCCGACGAATTTTCTTTTTAGGTGATGTAGATTCTCCTGACGTCGATGTTTTTAACGACTCCTTCAGAGTTATCTTTTTTCCAGGCTGGAGTTAAAATTACTATTATTGAAAAAATTACGAAAATTAGTAATATACACAACAAAACTTACTTTTATTTGTTTAAATATTTTTAATTTTCTTTTATTAAATTTGTCCATATCTTCGATTACTTGTGAAGATTCTTCGGAGCTAAGATCAATCGTACTGATTTTTAGTTGAAAACCTTCACTTTCGTCTGGCTCGGTATCGGGAATCATTTTGCCACTTGAAGACGATGAATTACTGAGGGTTTCTTCTTGCATAGCAACATTCGGTAAGGAAATACTTTGGTCATTCAAATTTGAACTCGCCAAGTTTATGTCCATTTCTAATAATGTCCCGCGTTCTTCAGTGGGTCTTGATGAAGATGCAAGGCTTAATATTTGCACGGTCCCTTTTTAAGTATGAACCTATTCTCGAAGTGGTCCAAACAAATGTGTCTATTAGTTGCAAAACCCCAACATTGCCATTTTTATATAAAAAAAAGTTATTGATGGCAAAATATAATTGACTCTGATAGTTATGGCTTATTGGATCCGCTAGGTTTCAAAAACAAATATTTTTCTTGTAAAACCAATCTAAATATGAAAAGAAAAACCCATATTTATTTAGTTTTTAGTTAAGTAATAATAACTATTTTACAATTTTCTCAGTATCACTTATGATGGCAATGTTAGGGTTTTGCAACTAATAGACACAAATATGGAGCGTACTTTTCATTTTCTTTAATTTAATTATTTTTAGCCACTCTTTTCTAAAATTTCTATCCTTAGGAAATCTATTTAGTCACAAGCATCAAAAAAACTATGTTAGTTTAGTTTAATAATAAAATGCAATACAAAAATCTTCACGCATTTAATTACAGAAAAAAAAAACACAAAAAAAAATAATTTCAATATAAATATCAAAGAAACAAAATGGCCACTGTAATTTATTTTTATTTTTGGAAACAAACAGTTTAGTTTTAATTATTTTGAAAGAAAACTACCACGGCATTTAAATTGTCGGTGGCCGTAATATGGTTTAAATATACTTTAAAATTGCACAATTATTTTTAATTTTTTTTATTCAAAAACTTTGAAAAAATATATACTTAACACTTACCTAAAAAAGTTAATTAAACATAGTTTATAACTGATTTTTTTTATATTTATTTGCTTCACATTGGAACAATTTGTCACACAACACGTAATTAATTTAACCATTTTATAAATTGCACTGATAATTTTTAAAGGCCCAGTTACAATGCATCCGTTCCGTCTCGTTCCGCTTTTCCGCCAAAATTAAAATTTGACATTTTCTATATAATTTATATGAATAAACGGAAAGGTTTTTTACAATGAGCGGAATCCGACGGACGAAGACGGACATATTTTTTTAAAAATTTTAAATTTTACGGAAAGGCGCAAAGTATATCCTCAATTTTAATTCTTGATACTTTGACAATACTTATAATACCAATCTAACATCACTCTCGCATCATTAGTATGTATATGAATTAATTTTTTAAAATAATAAATACACAAAAATACAAATAATAAATATTCAAAATAATGGATATCGAATCATTTATTGAAGAAATAAAGAAATTCCCTACATTTAATGGACTAAAATTAAGTGGGTCTTAATTTATTTGGGTCTAAATTTAATGGACATACCCACCATCTCCTCTTTTTTTTAAATAATTCAGAATATTTTTTATATAAAATATATAAATCAAACAACAATTCTAAATCCTCGTAGTCATCCATTTTTAATATTTTTGACAGCTAAAAATAATTTAAGATAAACGGAACGGATACATTGTAACTAGCGAACGGAAAAGACGGATCGGAAACAATTTTGGTAAAGCGGAACGGGATGGAACGGATGCATTGTAACTGGGCCTTAACTTTATTTCTATGTTAAACACGCAAACACAAAATATGAAATAACGGAAATCACAAAAAAAAAAATAAAAATTGTTTTGACAGAAATGCGTTTACGATTTTCTTATTCTCTTTTCATACATTTTAAATTTTATACTATCTCTATATATCTTTATGCTCGAAGTGTTAGAAGGTATTTGAGCGTTATTTTACACTTTACACTTTTTTTACTTAATTTTGTTTTAAATACGCCTTAAAAAACGCAGTGCTGGGGGAAAACATTTGCTTGGGCAAACATATTTTATTACAAATTGGAGTCTTTTTTTGCTAAAATTACAAAACTTTTGAAAGCATTTGGCTTATTGTTTCATTTTAAATACATGTAAAATTTACCTGCAATTTAGGAAGAAAAGCCGAAAAATACCAAAAATATTCAAAAGACATTGATTGGAATTAAAGTAATGGAATAAATTAAACACATTCTTTATTTTTTTTTGTTTTTTACTGATTTATAGAAATTTTATCTTTAATATTAATATTTTGTTGGACCGCCATTTGCTTTTATTACAGTGAATACACCTTTGATTAACTGAATTTGATAAATTTTTAGAGATTTTAGAACTTTTAATATTACAGTGTCGTCGGAACCGTTTTAAAACTTCATCGGACATAAGAGGGGATCTTGAGCGAGCAACGGTAAAACCAATTTCAGCTACCGTGGTGAGAAAAAGACTTGTTAAAGCTGGTATGAAAGCACTTAAACCAGTCGAGAAGCCTGAGTTTACATTACAAGTGAGAAAAAAAAACGTTTGCTTGAACTCAAGAAATGTGGAATGATGTGTTTTTCTCGGATGAAACAAAATTCAAGCTGCATGTTGGAGATGGAAGAAATCTGGTAAGGAGAGAATCTTGCAAGAGGCTTAGCAACGAATGTCTTTTAAGGCTTCCACCGAAAAATGAAGGAGTTATAGTCTGCGGATGCTTTTCTGGAAATGAAACCGGTCGATTGTGCTTCCTTAGTTCCAAACTTACAGCAGCTGTTTATCGGCAGGTTCTACATAACGAATTTTAGCCTTCTGTTTTAAAGCTTTTTGGCGAGACGCAGATTTATTTTTTAACAGGACAACGCTCCGTGCCATACCGCCAAAGTTGTGAGTTATTAATTTTGATTTGTAGATAGAAAAATTGGCTTTCAGATAAACATAAATAGTTTGTTACAAACTTGTTTTTTTTCTTAACTCTTCATTTAAAGGTAAAAAAGTACTTCGCAGAAAAAAAAATCGATGTGTTGAGCTAGCCCCCGTACAGTCCAGAATTAAATCCCATAGAAAATATTTGGTTTATAATGAAGCTAGAAATAGCAAGAAAGCGCCCAGAATAAATTCAAGCTTTAAAAAGTGTGTTGATGACGATTTGGGAATCCATACATTCTACGACTTTTAAAAATTTACCAAATTCAATTAATCAGAGGTGTGTCGCTGTAATAAAAGCAAATGGCGGTCCAACAAAATATTAATATTAAAGATAGAATTTCTATAAATTAGTAAAAAACAAAAAAAAAAAAATTTAAAAAGTAAGTGTTTAATTTATTCCATTACTTTAACTCCAATCAACGTATTTTGAATATTTTGGCATTTTTCGGGTTTTTCCCCCTAAATTGCAGGTACATTATTCTTTTATTCAAAAAATTAGGTCATACATGTATTTAAAATGAAACAATAAGCCAATTGCTTTCAAAAGTTTTGTAATTTTATCAAAAAAAGACTCCAATTTGTAATAAAATATGTTTGCCTAATTTTTTTTCCCAGCACTGTATGTACAATAACCCTCGCAAAAAATTTTATCGATGATTAAGCTTATTCATATTGAATATTACTTAAATCTGAGCTTATTAAGAGTCATTAAGATTATTGATTTGAATGTCTAGTATAAATAATTATATGTAGGTTCACCTCGACGCTCTTTGAATTTCTCACGATAGCTACATATTGTTTTAAATCGTCGTAACAACGCCATTAATAATTGGATTTACAGTAACTTATAAAATTACTATTTTCCCCCAATTGTTCATAAGTGATAATACCTGTCAAATTGTAAGGGGTATTCTCAAGAAAAAGGCTCGATTCAATCCGAGCTATTGTAAGTCTCGGTTTGCTTTTGGTAGGATACTCGGTGTAAATAGAAATTATTTTGTTGTATGTTTTGTTTTCAGGATTCATTTTATTTAAGCATGCTGGACAGTTTTGAGATGGTACTTCCTCAACCCTGAACTAAGGAATCAAATGCGCATGTGTTACTTCCATTTTGAAGTACTGGTAATGATTTATTGGTAAAACTGCTTATTTGATTAGGCAATATACTTTTATTCGTTACTTTCCGTGGTCGTTTTGGAGTGCAGAAATCATCGTGTTTCTTCGAATTTTGACTTAAAATTTTGAATGAAGTGATAATCCGCTCTTTTGGTGACTGAGTATTAATTTCATTTAACTTTGTCAAATTAAAAGATATCGCTTTTATTTTTCGGAGTTATTAAGTCCGAATTTTTTCGCTTCCACACTGATTGACAGAGTTGGATGTCATGAATGGATGGTTCATTATTGGACATACTCGTATACTATAGTTTTGAACATTAGATTTTACTTCTTTTGTGGATTTTTTTGGGTATACCTGCTAAAATTTGCCTATGAATTGTAACATTTCGGTCATGTATGTTTCATACGAATCGCCCCACTTTCATTGGCAATTTACCGATATTATTTGAAGTTTTAAATCTTCGTTTAATTGTAGCAAAGTAATTCTCCATGTGGCCGTTGCTTTGCCTTACATCATCATTTATAATACCACTTCATAAAGGCAAATAAGTCGAAATTTTTTCAAAAGCACATTCAGAAAATTAGGATTATGCAAACTATTCAATCTTCCTTCCAACTGAAATCTTCCAAATTTGCTTGATTTTTACTTGAATCGACTTCGTCCATAATTTTTTTCATGTCTTGAAAATATGTACTCTGTAAATTCAGGTCTTCTTGAAAATATGGACTCTGTAAATTCATGTCTTGAAAATATGGACTCTGCCTTGAGTTATCCCTATGTTTACCTATTTTATTATTAAATGTTATATTTTTAAAGTTTATGTCATTGGTTATAATTAAATTAGCTAATGATTCGAGCGCTTCTTGCACATTATTTCTTATATATTTTGATTTCAAAATTATTACAAGAAATTTCCATATCTCTTAGATGGTGCCATAATTTGGCGTTATGAAGATTGACGCAAACACTTCTTTGAGTAGTTTATAATTTGATGGTGATTCAGAGAAATGTTTGTCTATGTCTTCCGCTATTGTGTGTGTTAAATGACAACAGCATAAACATACATTTAGCAGGGAATCTTTGGATTAAAACACGAGATATTATTAACTAAACTATGGGTTGCTGTAAGATATTCCATACTATCAATATCATTACTCATCAATATCACTGAGTTAAGTTCAGCACAAGAGAAATCAATGACTAAAGAATTAAATATGGGCCATTTTTTAAAAATTGCTTCTACATGTAGCCTGAACGATTTAAGCCAATCGCCAATTGAATCAGTTGTGTGGCATGAACTAACCATATCACTTAGTGGAAACGGTGATGCAACGTTGAAATCACTAGTTTTTGCAGCTATTACCAGTGCGTAATGCAATATGCTTGGACATGGTTCAAAAGGAGCCCGCATTAAACTTCCAGTATCGTCCAAATATATTGGAAGATCTTTATCTTTATACATGTCTCTCATTAGTTTTAGTATATTATTTTGTATTGCACTACACGCATAATTTTTTGTATATATTTATCATCGCTTATAGTTCACCCATTTTCCATTCTTCATCAATATCGAGAAAACCATCGTAGTTTTTATCGTTTGATTGTAATGCTTCAGATCTAATTTTTCTCAATATGTCGTAGGATTTAGATTTTTATATGGTATTGTGTTTTTTAACAAAATTGATGTCTTCTTCATCAATTAAATTTTCAGCCACTTTCTCGACAGATTTTTCCAGTAATTTTTTTTTATAAACATCTCTGTTATAACCTGAAGTAAAACTAAATGTTTTCGATGTGTGAATGATAGAATCATTTGTAGCATTAACATCGAATATTCCCTGGTTTAAATTTGATTTATTAATTTATTAACTTCCGACAACGATACCCGACTCTTTCAAATATCGTACCCCTTTGTTTTAATTAGACATCCAGTTGGTTTAGTCAAATTTTTAGAAATTACTGATCTATACAAATATGGTTCTAATTTCTCGTCGCCTTGTATAAAAAAAAATTTCCAAAAATTATTAGGAATATTTAATGAAAATTGACATTTCTTATATGCGAGTTTTCCAATATTTTTTTTATTTGGCTACTACATTGATTCAAATTTACACAGTCAGAAAATCTATTACTTCTCCTGCACCGTTGCTGAAAGATAACTCATCTAATTCACGGGTTGAAGTGTGACAATCAATTAATTCTAAGGGATGAAAAGAACTAGACTCACTTATTAACTGCTCTGTTGAAGGATTAACAACATAAATATTGTTTTCGTCAATATATTCAATATTTTTTTCATTTTGATCAATACTATCAATAATTCCCACGTTTGGTGTTACAGCGATATCTGTTTATTCCTTATAATCTCTGTTTGAAGCGAGACTGGTTTTTAAATGTATACGCCAAAGATAATATAATTGAGTGCGGTTTGTAATATTGTTCTTGATCTTCATTGCACACATAAGAGCCATTTCTCGACTGTTTAAGGTGGTGAATTTTACGTGCGAAAATTGCAATTTTTGTATAGTATTTTTCACAGCCTATGCGCTAACTGCCCTTCTTTTCTTTTTATAATAAAATCTCGCCCCTTTTTTAACCTGATTTTACATTTTCATAATGAAAACAGAATATTATAATAATTCAATAAGTGTAAGTTAGGGTTGGCCTGGGGAGAACCGAGTCGATTTTCTAAGAGGCAAAGTTTCCGAAATAATTTAATCGTGGTTCAAGGATGTCCGAAATACAAAACCAAGGTCAAATATAAATGAAAGCGATATTTTAGAAATTGTAAAATAGAATTATCCTGTAAAATGCCGGCTCTTATTTCCTGTGGGGGATCCTGAGAAGGGTTAAATGTTAAACTGTGCAAGTGGTGCAAACAACCTTATGAAAAAGAGGTTTCTAATGGGTTATTATTTGTTGATAATACCCAATCATTAAATTCAAGTGAATTTTATTCTGTAAGCCCAACCGAAATACAAGAGAAATATTTTAGTCCAAACAGAAGTATTTAAATTAAAGGGGATCATCCACTTCAGCTCGAAATCATTGGTTAATGGAATTGGACATTATATTGGAATAATCAAGCGTCTTAACGGGCAGTTTGAATTTTACGATGACCTATTGGCTATAAAGGCGAAAAACATTAAAGTCAACCCAGCGTTGCTTATTTATGTAAAATAAAAAATGTAATTAAAATACAATAAAATATGTAAATTAAGTAACCAATCAAATATAATTTGATTGAACAAGTATAAATTATATTAAGTCGGGATATATTTTATTTTATCGGAATTTGCTAGGTGAATGTTTATTTGATAACCAATATTATTTTCTTCTGAGTGAATCAACAAAATAAATCAAAACCTATAGGTATGTAAGGGAATAGTGTCTATGTAACTGCGTGACAACCGTGATTGTGCTTTCTCGGAAAGAAATACGAGGAAATCATTCTAACGAATAAAAGCTGAAAGGCAGATTCGTTTTTCAATTTTTTTTTCATCATCCAGACAAAACATGATTTTCCCCCTTTTTCAGCTGGACTAGCATTTTCCAATAAACGCTCATTAGCACAATTCGATTCTAACGGTACGAGAAGTTTCATTTTCAAATTCGAAAGTTTACCATATAATTTTAAAGTCCTATGCTGCAGCCAAAGCTTTTTACACTATCCACACACTGAAACGTTCCACAATAGCGTTTAGTATTGACATGAAAAATGTTTCAGCCCAAGAATTCGGCATATCAACAAAGAGTCACAAATGCGTTTGTAGCCGACATATCATAATCTTATATGAGGTACAATCCTTTTGAAATCCCTCCTCTGTGTTAATCGAACCCGGTACCTTCCGATCGAAATATAGCCGTTTTAACCACTGTGCCATTTGATTGGTTAGTTTAAATTCATTCTGGTCAATTCTGGATTAGCACAAATTGAACCGCAACGTATTTTGAATGACACAACATGTTTATTGGTTTCTAAAACATTTTATGTCAGAAATAGTTAAAATCAATAATTTTTTTGATCAATTCGGAAATTGTTGAACGTATTATTGCCCGAATTTATAGTCGTTACTACAACTATAACTCATGTTATAGTAACAGTTTTCGTAATTATAAACCTAACTAAAAGAACGTAAAAACGTTTATAGTGATTAAAATCCATCACTATAAACATTGTTTCTAAGTATCGAAATCACCAAGATAAATTTCAAATTCATCTCGAATTTTTGACTTGATTTTGAAATGATTCTCGAAAATCGTTGCTATAATAATAGCAATACTTACGACTATAAATTCAGGCCTATCGGTCTTTGATATACAGTCTCATTAAGGGCTATTGATTGATTTTCATTTTTCATTGTTTTATCAATGAAAATATTCGAATATTTTTGTGATAAGCACAAATTTCCTCAATGTATTCACTAATGGAAAATATAAAGTTTATTGGTTAAACTTTCCCGGTTTCCGCTGATGATTTTTTTTACAGTATCACAACGGAACGTTTAATCAGAAATAACATTTGTATTGGTTTATAAAACATTATTTTATGTCGGAAATAGTTTAAATCAATTATTTTTCTTGTTCAATTTGGAAATAATTGAATGCAAAATGGGTCTTGGATGGTTCCATATAGTATCATTTAGGGGTATGGATTGATTTTCATTTTTCACAGTTTAATAAATGAAAATTGTCATAATTTATATTTTTGTAATAAGCACAAATTTCTTCATTGTATTTACCAACTAAAAATATTAAGTTAATTGGTTAATCTTTTGTGGTTTCCGCTGAAAATCATTTTTTGTTTTTGTTTTACGGCCTTTCAGGCGGAATATGAAAATTGTTTTTCCATTTTCTTGGCTCCTGGACTTGCACTAATTTTTTCCAATGAACACTGATTACACAAATTCGGTTCTAACGGTATGAGAAATTTCAAGCTTAAATTCGAATTGCCCTGCTCCAGTTACCCACATAACCAGCACGAAATCTGAAAATGTATTAAAAAGAAATCAGAACGTACTAAACCACAAAATTTTTATTTTTTCTGTTTTTTTTTTGTGAATTAACTGTTTTTTCGTCGATTATATGGATTTGTTTGGAAATTGGCCTGAAAATCATTTGTCATGATTTTAGCTCTTCTCAACACCCGATGTCATGTGCAGATGAAATATCAGTCGCTAATTCGCAAAATGCAATCCAAACGGCGGACCTCTATAAGAAGAATTAACTTATCAATTGCAAGTTTAAACTCATGGAAGATAATGCAATTACAGTACTACCTAAAGCTAAAAATGGTGGCCAGTTCGATTATGTATCAAATCGCCTCAGGGTTGATGAAGAAGCTTTTGCTACTTTAATAAATTTTAAACTTTGACCATCTGGAATATTCAAATCACGCAGTTTCCACAAACGTACCAAGCAATTCCATCATATTTGATATAAAAGGAGACTGTTCAATAGATGTTCAGCAGACAGAAATCGGATTGCACCTCAACCTTTTGATTCTCATGATTTGCTTTGCTATGGAATCTAAATTAGACAAATGTCTACTAAAGACGAAGAAATCTATCAACGCAGTTCCAAAAGTTTACGAAATTGAAGGTAATTGTTGTTTCTCTACAAGATAAAACCAACTGTATACATTTAATTTATGTATTAGACCCTTTTAAGGTGTATTTGTAGCAACAAAAAGGTTAATCGTTTATACCTACTCTTGAGAGTGATTGCATTGTAGACAAGTTAAACGTTGTACTAACTCTTGCCCAATATCAAACGGATTTCTCATATGCCGTTCAATATAACAACGCTTTATTAAAGAGTTTTATTGCCTAGATGGATTGATTACTGGTGAGCTCTCCAAATTATTGAAGTCTAGCATTATGAATGTTCTCCTTTATTTTATGCTGATACATCTCCTGATGCCTACTTCAAGAACTCATTATTTGAAACAATGTTTTTCATAAAACATTCTGAACTTAAAAAGCCACCTAAAAGCTACTACACAAATGCAATTAATATAATTATCTGTTGCCCTTTGCAGCTTCTTCAGACAACCAGAACAATAAATACCTCGAAGAGCCTACTACTAATCATTACGTTGGAAAGCCTAGTCAAATTTTGTGTGGGCACCCATTCTTTTCTGACATCACATAAATACGCTTTTTGATCAGCGGACACAGGCAGTGATCTCGTCTTGAGAACCACTGAAGGAGAACGAGCTGATCTCAAATCTATCAAATCTAAAATTACTGTTCGTTTCATAAAGAAGAAGGCTTATGTTCAACAAAATCTTATTAAACTACAAAACTATGGTTTCGTTTCTAATTAACGGAACCCGAAATTATGATACATGACGGTACATGGTGCTTGATATATGACGGTACATGCTGGTTATATTGGACTTGTCGTCGTGCTCAGTAAATGTTGAAAAATTTACATCCTGTTACATCCATATCAGGTTAATATCTAATTTTATAATGCTAATAATCTTATAATGATTGTTTGATATGAAAAACGAAAAATTGGAAAAAATTAGCATGTTACTGACAAAATCGATTTCTTTACTTAAATAAATAAATAAACTTCTGGCGCTAATTATGCCTATATGCTAAAACCCACCCCGCAGGTAAATATGTTAAATTCTGAGACCACTGATGCAGTCGGCGTAGTTAAACAAAAATAAGCTGTTCAAAGAGTAAACTTTTCTGAATACTACAACGGATGAATTCCTCATCCATTGGAGTTACCAGTTATGTGGCTCTGCCAAAAGGAAAGGGCTACCATTTCTGATTTGTCTGGCCCGAATTTGTTATATATTTTATATGTACATTGTACATGCAGCACATTCACACGTGTGTGTGTATAAGTATTAAAATGTATATGTAATTTTTTTTTTTATTGAAATTTTTTATTTACTTACCAATTGTGATGTTTCATAACCAGTATTACTCGACACTGTTATTGTTGTTTCGCGGAAACTTGATTGTTCGCGGCAAAAACCATTATTTCGATAATAAGCGCGTTTCGTACCGCACAGCGTTTCCCGGAAAGCAACTCGATATCGTTGTGACATTATATTATACAGTATTGGGTTAATTGTACTGAAAATTTGATAAAAATAAGCTTTCTTGATAAAATTATTTATGAACCCGTAAAGTTATTTTTTGGAATAATATAGTTACCATGATACGTAATATAACCAACCGGTTACTGAAAATAACCAATCGTTTAAGTCTTGATAATGTTCCCATTTGTGCGCATATAAAAACATTAACCGTTGCGCATGGAACGGGGCCCAGCATACAAAAAATGTTATCACAACGGCCGCTGAAAAATAAAGCAAAAATATTTTTTTTTTTTGTTAGTTTCCAGTATAAGCCAGGAGGCTATAAATTGCTTGCTATCTTAAATTCTAAATTAAGGTTTTGTGTGTTGAAATTTCTTTTGTTTGGAATTAAAGAGCTGTTGCTTAAAACACGCAAAAATACTGTAATTTATCCTCCCTCATATATATAGCATGAAACGTTAAGCAAAAACCGTGAAAACCGGTAGAAAAATCAAAACTTAAATAAAACAAAATATTCAACAAAAGATGCAGAAAGGTACCTTCCGATCTAAATCCCAGAAGAGACAGAAGAACATCGGAGCAATAACAAATATATTAAAGAATATTAGTTTTTGGTATAAAAATCCACTATTTAAACATATTAGCGTACTTGACAAATACACTTTGTGCAAGCGCAAATTTTTGAAGCTTTGGGTGAGTATTCCAAATGCAAGAATTGCAATTGGAACCCAGTTATTAATTGAACTTCGTGCCGGTAATTATACACCCTAATCTTGTAAATAAATATAAAATTTAGGTGATTTAAAGTATGAAGCTAATGCAACTTCCCGCTCTTCTTCCTTCCAAATTTTTCGTTGAAAAACCAAATATTCGATGTTTTTTATCGAAATAGTACATTTTTTTGTTCGTTATGGTCGTTGTCATATTTTTATTAAGCTTTGCTTTCAGTTGATAATACTTTTTCAAGCAAAAATAGACTTTGTGCTTCTGTATTTCACATTCTGCGCATAATGCAGATGGAACAGTATTGCGTCAGGTATTTTCAGCTGTTTTGAACACTAGATCATCATTCGTAAGTAATTTTAATCGACCGATACTTTTTTCAAAAGCTTATGGACCAGAATAATTTTTTACGGCTGGTATTTGCTTTCAAGTGAAGATTTGGCTTGTTATCTTTAATTAATATCTTATTAAGTAAACCAAAATATTCTCTTGGAAAATGTTTTCTACGGATAAATAAAGTTCCACGACCAAGCTCAACATCAATTCATTTATTTTAAATGTAAAATTTGTCGATTCCAAATTGTTGTAAGGTATGAAGCCGTCAAAGATGTATTTTCACAAGACTGATTTAAATTTCCTTTGTACCAAATAATACGAAACAATATGTTTGTGTTTTTATTTTATTTATGAGATTACAAGAAAATTTACCTTATTATTTACAGAGAGAAAATAAAAATTTATCAGAAAAATTTAAAAATCCTTCATTCGCGTAAAAAAATAGGGCTCGTCACGAGCATTTTCGTATTTTGTAAATTTGACGTCTCTTCTGATTGGTTTAAATTATTTCCCCTAAATAAACAAGAAACGTCAAAAATAAACACGCTCACACTGTAAATTCTTCAGTGCATCGCAACAATTTGATTGCTTGTGATTTTTAATAAAGTTTTAATATTTTTTTTTTAATTTTTTTATTTATTCATCAAACAAACAATCTCTGGATGCTTAAAATACAGTGTTCACTGCTGCTATACATTACAATTTTAAAAAAGTTACATAAAACATCAGATTAAAAGTTTTAATTTTTATATAATAAAAAATTTAGTGAAACAATAAAATAAGTTAAACAATATATTAAATAAAATAAAAATTTAAAATTGCAATTATCTAGCCAAAAGTAAAAATGAGTTTTGAATGTTCCTTGTGTAGAATCTTTGAAGCCGAATATACTGAAAGTTTCTCAAGTTGTATCTACTGCTGACACAAACAGATGTCTAAGTGAAAATATCTCTAGGGATTCAAATAGAGGCCATGAAGCAGAAGTCCTCTGTGCATTAATAATTATCCTAACAATAGGCTTCTGCGCAATATTGAGTAGTTGAATTCTGGAGTATCAAGTGCCCTCCCCCCCTCCCCCCCAACAAACTAAGCACTAAGACAACTTCCAGTCAACTAATGCATAGTACATATGCTAAGTACATATTTCTTAAAACTGCAGTCGGGCCTGCTCTACGTAATAAGTAAAATTTTCTAATCATTATTATGAGATACTTACGAAGGTCATCGATATGGTGTCTCCAAAGCATACTGTTATCCACAGTTAATCCTAAGTACTTAAAAGATTCAGCGAATTAAATTTTAACCCAGCCATCGTTACAAGCAATTTGGTCGCAGTTACGAGCGTGATAAAGAGCATTAGGGTCCACTAAAAGACCATGGTTAATCTTAAAGAACATACCTTTTGTTTTTGTTCTTTGTTTTTGTTTTGGAGCACCATTTCTTCACGAGGATTAGGTCCGATTGCATATGTTGAGTAACAATGTTACGTTCAGGTTGATTGTACATGAACAACGTATCATCCAAGAAAGCGAACAATTGGCAATTAAAGTCAGTGTAAAAAATAGAATTCAAATATATCAAAAACAGCAAAGGACCTAATACTGAACCTTGCGGAACACCATCGTTTAAGATTTTAGGCTGACTCATAATACCTTTAATCTTAACAACCTGGGACGTGTCGGACAAGCATGAGCAAAACCAAAGCAAAGTGACCCCATGAAACCCAGCGTAAAAATTTTTTTCAATAGAACTTCATCTCGTAAGATCAATAAAAATAGAGGCAACCGCATTTCTCTGATCAAGTCCTTCATATAAAAGGTTATTGAATTCTAATAGAGCAGTTTGAGTGCCACTGGATTTTCTTAAGCCAAACTGGCTGTCGTGTAAAAAAATTGGTACTGTCCAAAAAACTAGCCACCCTCGAATGTACGAGTTTCTCAATGATTTTACCAAACACAGAAAACAATGAGATTGGTCTTTAGTTTGTAATCTTTTTTCTATCACCGTTTTAAAAATTATAATCATATGAATGAAAATATTAAAAAACGGGAAAGATTGTCTATAAAAAAATTGGCAAGGAGAGGAAGAGATTGAAATATTGAATTATTTTTAAAAAATAATTAGAAATATTTTAGAAATAGAGGTTTGTATATATATATATATATGTATGTATATATATATATATATATATATATATATATATATATATATATATATATAATATATATATATATATATATATATATATATATATATATATATATATATATATATATATATATATATATATATATATATATATATACATATATATATGTATATATGTGAAAATATTTACATATATCAATTTAATAATTATTTTAGAAACTAAGCGCTTCAGTTTTCTATGAGAAAATGATCGTAGAATTGAAATGGGAAAATGTCTCAGCAAAACAATTAAAAAATAAAGTTATAAATTTAAAAATTCGTATCAAAGAGCTAACGACTGGCAAAACCAAACAGGACAAGGAGTTGATGTCGGTTCAGTCCAAGGTAATCATTTTTTAATCGTCGACCGGAATATATATATCAGGGTGGCTGAGACCAAATGTTACTAACTTCACTCTGCTGTCATTTGTGTAGTTGTCATTTTCGCGCATTAATTTTTTGACAGATTGAAGTTTGGTTAGTTGTTTATATGTGGTCAATAAATAATTGTTCTAAATTAATATCTTAATAAAAAAATCGTAATGGAATTCAAACGTAATAGTGTAATTGCACTGTATTTGGGTGGAAATTCACAAACAGCAATAGTTCGTCAGCTCCAGCATTTGAATGTGAATAAAATGTTTGTGTATCGAACCATAACTCGATACAACGAAACTGGTAGCATCGCTAAACGCAACAGAGGCGGTCCTAAAAAGACAGCAACATCAAAAGAAATGATACGAAAAGTGAAGAAACGAATCCAACGAAATCCTCGTCAAAGTGCCAATCAATTAGCCGCACGTCTACATGTTTCACGATACAGCATTCAAACCATATTGAAAAATGAACTACACTTGAAGCCCTACAAGATACAAAAAGTTCAAGATCTTACG
The DNA here is from genome assembly GCA_958295665.1 of Tipula vernalis. Classification (NCBI taxonomy): domain Eukaryota; kingdom Metazoa; phylum Arthropoda; class Insecta; order Diptera; family Tipulidae; genus Tipula; species Tipula vernalis. The sequence goes on along the minus strand of OY282559.1, from coordinate 182,200,681 downwards.
GAGGCACAAAAAAAAGTTAGGCTTGAAAGAACACGAGCATTGAAGGCCTTGGCCGAACGTGATGAGATTCCAAAAATTGTCTTTTCTGATGAGAAAATTTTCACCATTCAACAGCATGTGAATAAACAAAATGATCGTGTTTGGTTAGAGGACAAGTCCAACGATAATTTGGACACAAGAGTTGCCATGCGCAAGCAATCACCAGCTTATGTTATGGTTTGGGCTGCAGTTACTGCAGATGGACGCACTCCTCTGGTTTTCATCGAACATGGAGTCAAGGTAAACCAAGAGATGTACCGCCAAAAGATCCTAAACGATGCTTTGCTACCTTGGGCACGTAAACACTTTGGTACGAACCGTTGGACATTCCAACAGGACTCGGCACCGTCACACAAAGCTCGAGCGACACAGCAATTTTTACAAAATTGTGTTCCGCGGCTGATTTCGTCGAAAGAATGGCCACCATATTCACCAGACTTGAATCCCATGGATTTCTCCATATGGTCCATTTTGGAGAGTAAGGTGTCCACTAAAAAATACGAAAGTGTTGATGCATTGAAGTCAGCTCTTGTTCGAGAATGGAATAAAATTCCGCAAGCCCACGTTCGGTCAGCATGCAATGCTTTCTATGGAAGACTGAATCAAATAATCAAAGCCAAAGGAGGTCATATCGAGCAGTAACATGTTTTTCATAAAATGTAATATGTTTTCAACATATTCCACGAAATTTCAATAAAAAATAATCAAAATTAAAAAAATTACAGCGTTTTCATTTGGTAACACTTGGTCTCAGCCACCCTGTATATATATATATATATATGTTTATATATATATATATATATATATATATATATATATATATATATATATATATATATATATATATATATATATATATATATATATATATATGTATATATATATATATATATATATATATATATATATATATATATATTTATATATATATATATATATATATATATATATATATATATATACATGTATGGGTCATTCCACGATAAAACAGTCAATTTTTCACAATTCCCAAACCTCATCTCTTAGATTTTAATTTTTTTATTTTTTTCGTGTTCCTCATTCAAAATAACGAGACACATTTTGTTATTTTTTTTAACCTTCGGTTGTTGTAATTCGATATTTTCGTTTTGACAATTTTTCAAATCTGATTTTTGGCTCCTACTTAAAGTGTTATATTTTAGGTTATAATTATAGTATTGTCAAAGGTCGTACCATTTTAGAAAAGGTATTAGCTCAGCCTAAATTAGTACGTAATTTAATTTAAAAAAGCACCAGTATCTGTGATGTATAGTCCGATAGATCTAAGTTTATATTTTGGCCGATAGATGGCACTGCCACGAAAATATTAATACAGTAGAATTCGCTTATAATGAACGGTCATGGGACAAATAATTTTGTTCATTATAAACGTGTGTTCATTTTAACCGTAAATACTTGGTTTGTGCATTCGAAACTAACTTACATATGTAACTTATGTACCTGTGATTTCCAAAAATTTACGAAAGTTAAAAAAAATACATAGACACCAGAAAAAAACTCAAAATATTTCCCTATTTCCGTTACATTGTTTCTAGTAATCTAGTATATGTATGCACTATACACGAATCCATACACACATTACATTAAAAAAAAATATGTACGCAAAATTATGTGTGTGAATATGAATGAATAGACCAAAATATAATTAAAAAAACGAAACAAATAATGATCGATGTTCATTATAACAGTAGATTTTTGTATTAAACAGGTATTGTAGGAACATTTTATCGTTCATTATAAGTTTATAAACGAAGTTCATTATATGTAGTGGAAACAAGAAAAATTGATTATGTAAATTTAAGGGACTTAAAAAATCGTTCATACTAACCGTGTTTTCATTATAAGAAGGGTTTGTTATAAACGAATTCTACTGTATACTCAAAACAACATTTAACAGATAAAATAACAGCCTTTCAGAAAACGGTAAAACTAAATTTGTTCTTGTCCTAATTTACCCAGCAGAGAGCTTCATAGTTTGTTGAAAAGTCGTGTTTTTATATAAAAAAATAATTATATTTATTGTGAAAAATAATTGAATATTTACAGTTAATGGGAATTTTCCTAATGATTTTTATAGACTACAAATAAACGACCACCAGAGGGCTGCATATCTTAAATTTATGGATTTTTCGTAAAAATAATTGCCAAAATTGTAAATTATTGATAAAAATCGTTTATTAATGAAAATTTTACTAATGATTGTATAGCTTATACACTAATAATGCAAAAAAAAAAAATACCGAAACGTTCGGTTTGCAGTTTGGCCACCAGGGGGCTGCAAAATTGGAAATAACGTATTTTTCTAACTAAACGTGGTCAAAAATGGTTAGATATGAAAGTTGATTTACAATATTATAGCTAAAAAACCACTGATTCATCACTGATCAAAAAATTGAAAGAATTCACTTTCTAGTTAACTGATACCGAAAAAGGTCTGTGCCTCACTTAGGCTACACAATTGTTGTCAGCAGAAGAAGAGCTGATGATATTTTTACAAAAAAATTTCATTTACAGAAAGAGAACTCGAAAACTGTTTAGTTATCAGAGCCCGGCATTACTTGATGTGCTAGACGGATATTTTTCAATGTGTTTCCTTTGATAATTTTTAATTAAGTTTCTTTTTGGTTTTTGTGCCTCCCCAACAACATCTGATGATCCCTTACCGTGGCTTATGGCAAAGAAGTTCAATATTGAAATCTTGTTGATGGAAGGCAGTGTTGGCAAAGTTTTTCCTCTTCTTAAATTGCGATATAGCTCCACCCGAAAAATATTAAATTTTCTTTGGAGCTGGATATTCCAACTCATTATCTCTGGGAAAATTGATAAATTTAGTTTGAAATCCATATATAGCTACTACATCACGTGTCTGCTCTTTCGATATTACTGCATATGAAAGTATGCTCATTTTACCTGTTGATGATATTTTTTTTAACAGCTCCCTCTCATTCCTATTAACAGGACACAAAGTAAAATATTTGTAATAACTGAACATAACAAATTGTGGTTGTGATGAATTATAGACACACATTCATTATGTGTTCTTCCAGCTAATATACATTCTTTTGGAATCCAATCTTTTGAGTTGAATTTTTTTTTTTTTTCAAAAAATGCTGATATGCCTCAGATAAACTGCACAGAACAAATAGTTTCTGCTTTTGAATCCGCTCTCCATTAGCATCACGAACACTTATGCAATCATTTGTTCCAGGAAGCTGTCGGCTGATATCCATACTTCTGTAGAATGCTTCAACTGTAGTAATTATGTCTGAAGAAATTCCCGACCTCTTTTTTCTGGATCCGGGAAAGCTGCCGTATCCTGACTCTTTGATTAAATTCTTTGATTTTATTACTATGTGTTTTGTTGCCTGGAACTTTTCCAAAATTCTGGATACTGACTAATTCTCAGGTATTAATGAGAGCAGGAACACGCGTTTTTCGCATTTCTCCTCGCGATCAAATGCTTCCACGATGGTGTTGAGAAGTTCCCCTTCTTCATCAAAATCTGCATGATTTTCATTGATCTGTGTTATTACGGGAACAGGAACACTCAGAATATTTCACAAGTGAGTTTTACAATTTTTTCCAATTCCTTATAACCATCAGCTGGTTCTGAGAGCCTGTGCTTCTTGAGAGGTGATCTACCCAATTGAACACATGATTCAGAGAACCTATCTTGATACGCTGTTTGAAAAAATTCTTGTGGCAGTGATATCCTTTCCAACCTGGAGTATTTTACGACCGTGTTGGATTTCGTAAAACTACAACTTCATTTAAGCGGTACAATTTTATTCTGTGTTTGTTACAAATTCTTCATTTGTTATTTTACGATTTAAAAGCTTTTGAGCTTGTTCAACTAATTTTGCGCTAACAGCTCTAGATTTGTTTGTCAAATTTTTGTGATTTTCTAAATTAAAAGGATTACAACATTGTGGATGAAACATGTTGTATTTTGACCTCGATATTTCACTGAACCACTTAAAACTTTCAATAATAAGTTTACGAAAAAGATACTTTATACAGTGAAATCCGGCAATAACAAACCCCGTTTATAAAAAACATCTGGTTATTACAAACTTTTTGAAAATTCTTCGGATATAACAAACTTCGGTTATAATAGTATAGCAAACTACATAATTCAAAATGAAATGAAATATTTAAATAAGTAAACATGTTAAGTTTTGGTTTATATAAAATAAACTGACAAGAATAATTACCGACAATTTTCGCATTGGAGTTTACTATAAAAATTTATCCAAATTTATTTTTCTAAACAAACTTCGGATTTAACAAACTGCGTTTGTTATAAACGATGTCATGTTTATAACAAACCTCCGTTTATAAAAAACTTTTTTGTTTTCCCTTGGGAGTTTGTGATAGCAGGATTTCAATGTATTTCGCTTTTAAGTTTTAACTAAAGATTCTAAAAATTTGTACATCTTTTTATATGATGGTTGCCAATAATATTCTTAGCCCTTTGACTCGCACTGTTCCCAATTGTGTATATACACCTTAAACCTAATTTTTGGGATACTATGTACTAATAATGCATTATTTTAAGCGTTATTATGTTGGCTCTTATGATAGCTACCAAAAAAAGGATATTTGGGGCGAAAAATAATATAAAACGTCAGAATTACCCAGATAGTGATGCAAAATAAAAGGCGTAAAATTCTTTATAGTACATGTTTTAAAAATTATAATTTAAATTGCATTGTTAGTACCGCATGTTTATGTATTTATAAACAAATTTAGTTTTTGTTAGTGGTGTTCAATAAAATAGGACAGTACTACATTTTTTTATTCAATTTAAAATTTCAAAAATTTCCTAGAAACATATCTAATTATAGTTGGCCGGGTGAAGTCCCAATACAATCTACTAAAACAATGTAGATCGAGTAAACAGCTGATATTTGTTGTAAATTTCGATAAATCACTGAAAACAGTTATAAAAATATTATTTGTGCGTTCAAAAAATAGGACATCAGTATTAATTTGAACTTCGCTCGATACACATAAAATAATTAATTAAAATTATAACAAATTAGGTTAGTCCAGCTCAAAAATTAAATATTATTTAAAAAAAAAAATGTTAAAATAATTATTCAGAAATTCGGAAATGGGCCGTGCAAAACACTGTAGCAATGATGAAAAGAAAATTGCACAGAAACTAAAATCGGAAGGAAAATCCATTTCTGAAAATGCTCGAATTCTGTCAAGATCGCGCAATATGGTATTAAATGCCCTTAAAATAAAAAATCTTGTGGAAAAACGTGGACGCATTCGGAAAACCACAAAAAAAGAAGACGCTTTAATCGTACGGACGGCAAAAAAAGAACCATTTATGACATCCAGCGAAATTAAAAAGGAGCTAAACTTAAATGTTTCAGATGTAACGGTAAGAAGAAGATTGCTAGAGAACAAATTAAGAGGTTGCGCCGCCCAGAAAGTCCCACTTTTATCAAAAAAGAACATTAAACACATGGTTAGCTTTGCAAAAAAAACATCTGGCAAACACAGATCCAGAAAAGTGGAAGAAAGTGTTATGGACTGATGAATCCAAAGTAAATCTGTTTGGGTCCGATGGCCGACATTATGTACGACGGCCACCGAATACAAGTTTGTTGTCAAAATACACAAAAAAAACCATAAAGCACGGTGGTGGATCAATTATGGTATGAGGTGGTTTTTTGTGGTATGGTCCAGGGCCAATATATTGGATAAAGGAAACGATGTATGCAGATGTTTACGTTGACATACTAAATAACGTAATGCTAGAGTTTGCTCTAAATACAATGCCCTCAGGTTGATGTTTTCAGCAAGATAATGACCCTAAGCATACCTCGAGAAAGGCGAAAGCGTGGTTTAGGCAACACAATGTAGAGTGTATGGATTGGCCAGCTCAATCACCCGATCTAAACCCGATTGAGAACTTAAGGAGTACTGTGAAGAAAACCTTTAGTAGAAAAAAGTACAAAAATAAGAACGAATTATGGGATGCAATAAGGTCCGCCTGGGAACAAATTCCGGTTAAAACTTGCCAAATTTTAGTAGAGTCTATGGAACGCCGCTGCAAAGAAGTGCTGAACAAAAAGGGTCATACAACTAAATATTAATTAGTGTATTTAGTACACTATAACAAATATCTACATGCACGACTGAATTGAGGCCATATTTACGTATTGAAATGAACTGTCCTATTTTTTTGAAATAAAAGTTTGATGATTTTTATTTAAGTTTTTTTGTATTGAATTTAAATGGAGTCTTAGAATTTATTTATACGTATTTAAAATACTATCTAAATAAAAAAAAAATTGAAAATTGACATGTAATTTTCTATTTATATTATAATTTCATTAAAAAGCGCCATATGTCCTATTTTATTGAACACCACAACTCAATTCCGTAGAATGTCGGTATTTCAGCAGAATATGGAATCACGGTCTAAAAAACGTACACACTTGCCGAGTTGCAGGTTCACTTAAATGCAACGAATTCGGAATCCGAGTTATTAGATGATTCGAATGATTTTGAAAATAATAAAAACTTATAGCGTTCTCGTAAACTTTAAAAAAAATAATGTGTGTGTGAGTTGTTTTATTTGTATTATATTTCGAGTCAGATATTTTTGAAATTGAAAGTGGTGTATGTGCTTACAATTATAAGCCGGGTTAAGGCACTACTCTATAAGGCCTGCCATTCCATCCGGTTTAAGCAACAATATAAAATCCCACAAACTATCCATCTTTTCCAACTAACCAAAATGTACCTATGAATAACACATTATTCGAGGAAGTGATGAATGACGAGATACCTGTACATTAAACAGGGGACGTTCAGATTGAGACTATAATTATCGAAGATGATCGAATCGGTTACCTACCAAATACCCAGTGATACCGAATATGATGTGTCAGCTAAAACACCATTCAGCTATTTTATAAAATGTGTTCCACGAATTGTATGTTAGAATGGCTACATGTACAAACCTGTACGCAGAACAGAAAGAACAAAGTACCAGAATGTTTAAACGCCCCAGCCCAGATGAGATGATATAATTTAATGGGATGCATTTGCTTATGGGAACAATGAAGTTACGCCAGATAAAAATATACTGGAGCAAATATTTTTTCAGTCACTAATTAACGGCATCTTAAGCTACAGTAGAGAACCTCCTAAAGAAACTGTTTCCATCGACGAGCAAATAATTCCGTTTAGAGGAAACTTAAACGTTAAACAATACGTAAAAGGTAAACCTAATCCATGGGCGATAAAAGTTTATTTTGTTTGTGGCAAAAGCGGTTCCCCTATGATTTTTTTTTGTACAAAGGAAAAAACAAGAACTATCGACTTATGAGAATAGCAGGTTTGGACATGATGCTGTTACGATTTTACACTTAACCAAGAGACACACTTTACCTGGTCACCAGTTAAACTCTGATAATTTCTTTAGCACCTACCAGCTTTTTAAAATTTTAGAACAAGGGAAAATAAACGCAGTGAGAACTATAATAATAAATCCATCTAGTAATCCGCAATTTTTAATTGATTCAGCATTAAAAAAGGAAGGAAGAGGAAGAAGATCGACCAACTTATAAGCCGCAATGGTAAAATTGTTTTAATTAAGTTGCAAGACAACAGATCGCGATCCCGCATCCAATTTCGTTGGTAAGGGAGAATAAAATGTTCGAAGATTCGACAAAAAATGAAGGAGTACATAAACATCAAGCAGCCTCAAATGTCAAAAAGTGGACTCTCCGCGTCATATACACTTTACCGATACAGCATGTGGCAGCTGGACACTTTATCGTTAAGAGCTTAAGAAAACTGATATTGCGAATAAATACATAATGAATCTCTTAGATTTCAAGCAAAATCTTGGAAGAACCTTGTGCGATCTTAACATAAGAGGAAATTCGTGCAAGGGGGTAGACTATCGGAAGACGTATAAAGCGAGACCACTGCCGAAGCAAACTAGGGCATTTGTTAAAGGCGAAGTTCGGCTTTGAGATGATGCAAATGAAGCTACTCAGTGCAAAAATAAAAATTGTTAGGTGTTCGTACAATGGGGTGCTTCGTACAATTCTACACAAAATAAAATTCGAAAAGAATTAGTGTAATTCGACTGAATTATTTTTTTAAGTTCCTTTATTTTTAACATAAAGCTTTATTTATTTATTTTGTATTTTGGATTTGATAAGAGTATTTCAAAAAAGAAAATCCTTAAATGGTAAACCTAACTAAGTGTTTCGAAAATGCATCCCTTAAAAGCTTATGTATGGTGATCTACAACAGTTGGCTGTGGATATACACATTTGTGTACATTATCCTACAGGACCTCCAGGCTGCGGAATTTTCCTGGAAGTTTAATTTTTGACATTTTCTACCCAAAATTTAATAGGAAAACCGAGAGAAACATTTTGTTCCCCGTTTTAAAATAAATCACAAGTCAAGGCGTTAATTTAGGATATTGGTAAAGAATAATGTGAAAGTAATAAACAAAATGAAACTACTGGAAAATGGTGGGACACACCAAAATTATTTTAGTATTTATTATTTATATGAGAAAATTGATGAACCATCCTAATATTCCAAAAAGTTATAGGAACCGGCATATATGACGTCATTTCAGTCCTAAAAAGAGATGTCTGATCACCAAATTAAATAATAATGTATTATTTTGTACTAAAGGGGCAAGAATTAAAATGGGCGTGATTTGAAAGAAAAGGAATGTAAATTGGTGTCCTGTACATATTGCATTCATGTGACTCATTGGTTTATTACAGTTAAAAACTGAAAATCAATAAATTTCAGATCTGCAGCCCTCTGATAGACAAACTGTAACTAAATTATTTCAAGGTATGTACTATTTGTAATCATTTGTCTATTGTCAATGAAAATCACTAGGAAAATTCCCATTAACTGTAAATATTCAATTATTTTTCACAATAAATATAATTATTTTTTATATAAAAACACGTTTTTTCAACTTTGAAGCTCTCTGCTGGATAAACTAGGACAAGAACAAATTCAGTTTTACCGTTTTCTGAAAGGCTATTATTTTATCTGTTAAACCAATTCTGTTATAGATAAATTCAGACAACATTAATAGTTCACTTACTAAAAGAATTATTTACTAGTGAAAACAAAATTACCCGAAGAATCCAACAATTCAATTTCAAATAGAGCTTCATTAATTAAACCACTGATTAATTTACTTTTGCTACTGCTCATTTTCATAAAACTTTTAGTTCACACAGAAAAAAAAATTACTGAAGGCAACAAACAGTGAAGTTATGGTATAAACTATAAATTAATTAATTACTAAATTTTTCACAAAATCACAAGTAATCACAATAATAATTTTGTCACGATATGCTGAAGAATTTACGAAAATAAATAGCCTGTGAGTGTGTTTATTTTTGACGTTTGTTGCTTATTTAGGGGAAATAATTTAAATCAATCAGAAGAGACGTCAAATTTAAGAAAATGAATCGTGACGAAATACAAAAATGCTCGTGACGAGTAATCTTATTTTCCAATTCCTACTATCTACGAGAAAATTCATACCAAACTTGTTGTTATTGTTTTTGTTGATAAAGGCAAATAAGAGGTTCGACGAAGCAATTTCAATAAAATCAAATACTGTATTTGCCAACGTTATATTAAAAAATTATGAATGAAATATACTTATACTATAAACTTTAAAAATAGCGATATTAGTTACAGTCCCAACTAAACCTTTGAACTTTAATGTTGTAGTACTAAATAGTACGCACGATGACAGCATTTGTAGTGTTTTTTTATTCGCTCCGGATAGCTGCTATCGAGAGCCGTCATTTTTATACGCCTAAATGTAAATTTGACGCGCTATTTATTGGTAAACTAAACTTATTTAACATCAAAGTATCATTTTTAATTCAATTGTTTAGCGAAAACTTGATATAAAAAATATTTGGCTCTACCTATTTATATGGAGCGCTATCCGGAGCCACTTTTCATATGACGGCTCTCGATAGCAGCTATCCGGAGCGAATAAAAAAACACTACAATTGTTTCGAACCCCTCATATTAAAAAAAAAATCGAACTAAAATATTTATAATACGTTGGCAGTATGGTATTTTAAAAGCCTGATATAAATCATTTTTGAGAATATTTCCTTACGGTGCAATAATACTTAAGTTTCATAATTAATACTTATGGATTCCCTACTTTTTATCGACCATCGAAATAAAAAAAATAATATGGGTGAATAATCCACTAAGAGAAACTCTTCATTAGGGCAATAAAGTTTTTATTTTAATTATTTAACAAAATTATAAAATATTTTCCTTTTTTAAAGTAAAGCATTTAATATTAATTAATAAATTTCCAACAACAAAATAAACGAAATCTTGTATCCCATAATCTAATTAATTATTAGAAGTTAATTGTTATTTAAGTCTTTGTTTATTATTAATTAACACGAGGATTTACCAAAAGATTGATTGAAAATATTAAAACAACCGAAAATGATGTGTTATGTTAATAAATCCATTATCCATATTATATGGTGTAGAATGGTAAACCCATCAATCAACTATTTATCAACTTGTTTATGGAATTGTGTCCCTTTCAAAATTTGTCGAAAGAAATATTAATTATATTATGTTTGTTAAGGATCATAATTTTTAACAAGTTTTCTTATGTAATCATTTTCTAAATACACAGAAATTATGTCAACAAAAATTCGAGAAATTTGTCTTATTTGGAATGGAAACAATTTTTGGCCGTATTGTTGTTGCTGTACAATCGTTTATTTATGAGAGAGGTTGATATATAGGGAGGAAAATTAAATTATGAACAGAAAATAAAAGCTATTAAGATATGGTGAAATTAGAAATTTATCTTAGAACCGTATAACAAGGATGCTGCAGAGATATATAATTAACCCTATTCAGTATAGGTTGAATCTCGGAGACTCATTTTAAGTTTGATCTGTAATAAAACATCTTAAAAACTATTTTCAGACAAATTGGGCCAATTGTATTTTAATATGTTATTCGTGATCAAAAAAATTGCAATGCCAAATTTATACCCATAACTCGTTAATTTCTCTTGTGGTTCTAATTTACGTACCTATAAAGTGAACGGCAATTGAACAAGTAAAGGACAATGTAAGCATAGTATAAATACATATAGTACTTCCATGCAAACTTCATCGGTGAAGTGTTAGATGGAGATACTGATATCGTTTTCGATTTTTAAAAATATTTTTGTATATAAATCGCCCAAATATACATATGTTCGAATTAATACGCCCAAATGTCATCATATTTTTCTAACCGTTTATTGAATAGTTAAGTGTGTAAAATATATACATATATGTATGTACATAGATATTTGTTTATTTCGTTTCGGTTCAACCAACACTAAAACAATATTATTTATAAAAAATCATTTTAATGTTTTCGCAATTTTTATTTATGCACTGATGGTAAATTTTAATGTTGATGAAAATTCTATCTTCTATTTGATTAAATATGTAGAATATCAAAATTTCCCATAAAAACGATATACAAAACATAATTTTTTTTTCTTTTTTTAATTTCTATTTGTATGATAAATCCTAATAAAACCATGAATATCAACACTACACAATAATATTTGTTAATATTTGTAAACAGCTGATGTTAAATTTTTCGTGTTTGTTCATTTTTAGAGAGTACAAGGGACCAAAGCATTTATTTCCTTTATGATTGAAAGAGAAAACCATTAGGTGTGAACATTAGTTTTTATAGACGGTTTGTAAACAAACTTGTGCAGGTCTTGACCTACTTAGCTCTTGTTTGGTATAAACAGTAAAACCAAAACCAAAATCAAAAATTTCTAGTATTGTTTTAATATTCTTACTAAATTAACGTTCTTGTAAAACAAACCAAAGCGGTATTTTGAAACTAGTTTCGTATGTTTTAATTTTATTTACATTTTTAAATTATAATACTAAAATGGTATGTGCTTACAAAAATTGTTTAAACAAAAACGACACCAATGCCACAAGAACATTTTTTATTGTGCCACAGGACAATCGCCGTAAAGTCTGGTTGAAACATGGTTGCGTGTGGGATAAAATCCAACAGGATTCAAAATATATTATATTTTGTGAAAAACACTTCTGTGTCAGTGAGTTTAGAATCAGTGGATCCAGAAAAGTTTTGAAAAGAACGGCACTTCCAAAAACATTTAATAGTTTTGTTTGTAAATGTAAAGACAGTTACATCGACGTTGCTTGTCAAAAATTAATAAATCTAAAATTGTATACAACTACCAAAGCTCCTATTTCAAAAAAAAATTTTGCCGCCAACCATTACTTTTAACACAGAGTATTCTGAGGTTGAGCCAGTACCGCCTGCCCCGCCACCACTCAAATTAAAATATGAAGCAGGGCCCCCAAAAACGTATCTAAGGAATTATGATATTCCATAAGTTTCTTTAGCGTGTCCTATATCGCCCTCTCAGTTCCTCAGTCCACATCACCGAAAGAGGACCAAAACTAATCAAGAAAACGAGCAACCGAAAAGAATTCCGAGGTTCCTTTTAAACACTCCACCTAAAAAGAAGCTCGCATCCGTAGATATTGTGGTAAAAATTTTATTAGCAACTTACTTGAAGATCGGCCAGAAGTGAAAACGTTTGTGTTTTCACAAATATTCCACAAAAAAAATCGACATGGACACAAGCAGAGCAAAAGTTATTTCTAGGATTTTATTTTAAATCACCTGCTTTTTATAAACATTTGCTGAAGAAAAATTTTTATTTACCAGGTAAGAATAAGGATTTGTACACCAAATTTTAAAAATATGATTTGTAATATTTCACTGAAGTATTTTATTTTATTAATTTAAAATTAATTGTTATTTTTATTTAAATAGCTGTGCAACCAATTAGGAAATACTTCATTTTGTGTAAAGAGTGGGATATTGCTCGCTTCACTCATTTCGAAAATCACACAAGTTACACAAAATGAGATTTCATAACGTTTCGTTACAAAGACTTTTATTAATTTTTGGGAAAAAAAGCAATAAATTATTGAATTTTGGCAAAAAAAGTCTTTAAATCGTAAAATTCCAAATTAATTTCATTTTTTTTTTTTTTGTAAATCAAGTAGACACAAACTGGTGAATATTTCGCCACCAGTTGTGAAATAAGGCAGTAATACTTGCAACGTGTTTCCATGCTGATTTGTTGAAATAGCTGTTACATTTTTAAGGTCACGTAATTCTGCGTGAAAGTCAAACAAATTTGCTGTATACAAAATTGAACAATGTTCAATTTTTGCCTTAATGCCGCATACTTGAAAACTACCAACGGTAACTTGGTAATTTCAAAACAAAAGAACTTAACAAAAACGACACGACTTGACGGACATACAATTTTCTCATCTTTTTGGTAATTTTTTTCACCTCCATACCAACTTAAAAAAACACAATTTTTATTTCCATACGAGAAAAAACATAGTTTTTTTAAGTTGTGATTGGGGGGGGGAAAAAACTAGCCAAAAAGATGAGAAAATTTTAGGTCCGTCAAGTTCTTCTGTTGCGGAATTACCATAAAAGTTACTGTCGGTAGTTTTCAAGTATGCGGCCTTTAAATGCTCAACCAGTGAAAAATTATAAATTATAGAATTTTAACGACCCTAATTTTGCTTAATTTTTTTAACATTCCAACCAGCAAAAAATTATAAACTTAAGAATTTTAGTGGAACCATTATTTTTCGATATTTTTTTTCAAACCAAACTTTCTTTAATTCTATTAAAATAAACTTGAATATTTTAAACTATTTAAATTACCATTGAATTACAAATTATTATTGTTTATCTGTAAAGCAAAATGGGGCTACATAATTTGCAATCACAAAATGTTGATATTTTTTACCTTTTAGGAAAAAATACACTAGGCAAATTTTTCCAAATTAAAAAATAAATTAATATCTCCGTTAAGCCTAGAGAAATAAAATTAAAATGAATAAATAAAAATAAAAAGCCATTTATTTCTTAAGTTTCTACGCAAAATCGCGCATTCTTAATTTTTTTTAAATGAAAGATCTAATTTAATGAAGCTTCATTAAATTTTTTCAGAATACACAAATGCTTTCTTTCAGAATACACAAATGCTATCTACCGCATTTTTAAGTTTATTTATAAATTTTTCGCTGTTCGCCACTTAAAGGAATTTAAAATGGTCTACTTGATGCAATTATTTTTATTGCCTTAAAGGCAAAACTTGTACATGTATCACTGTATATATTCTTCATTTCCTAACTACTTATGAACAATCTTCCGTTTCGCAACCTACTACAGTAATCATACGTTATATTAAAATGAAAACCAAATTAGAGTATACTTAATACTCAGTCATATATTTTTTTTTTACTTAGGAACATCGACTATTTTGCGTTGGCATTCGCTAACAAGATTTGAAAGTGGAGTATCCAAGAACATAATTAGTCTTTTAAAACATAATTGTGACGGCATGAGTGAAATAGACAAACGTTGCATTCTGTTGATGGATGAAATGGCAATAAAAAAAGAATTGGAATATAATTCAGCAGATAACCTAATCCATGGATACCAGGACCTTGGTGAACTTGGAAGGGGCAATTTAATTTCCGACAAAGCATTTGTATTTATGCTACGTGGACTCAACCGAAATTGGAAACAAGTAGTCGGTTATTACATGGGTTCACCAAAAGGCGACCAAATAAAATTATTACTAGAAAAAGTTGTCAACAAAATTCACAAAACCGGTTTGCAAATAGTTGGCATCACATGTGATCAAAGTAGTACAAACAGGAAAGCATTTTCAAGTTTAGGGGCAAAAGTAATCAATCTCTTTGATTATAAATTTTTCACAAAAGTGGAATATTAAGATTTTAATAAAATTACAGTTTTCTGATACGCTTACAATAGGGAGATGTTGTGTTGTCTATATATAACAGAGAAATATAACAGACCTAATAAAAAATAAAAAAATAAATATTTGTAAATATTTATTTATTTTATAGTTTCTTATTTAGTTTTCGCCAGTTAATACTTCGAAACACAAACATTTAAGCCTTATTCGGCACACTTCTGTCGAATGACGTACTCAGCACATAGGGATCATATGCACCCCACGGTCAAAAACCGTTATAATATATAAACTATTAAATATTTTAACTTAAAATTTTTTTTGGAGCTTCTTGAAAGTGTACTTTTTAATGTAGTAAAGGTTACATAGTCAAAAAATTAAACTAAGTTTGTTAAAAAAATTAAAAGCTTATTTAAATTATTAGCTATTTAAAATTTATGACATAAGCGTGGGATGCATATGATCGCAGTGTGCCAAAAAAGGGTTAAAACATAAGTGAATATTTTGTTTTCTATTTTTTTTATTTTATAAATAGATGAGGGAAAAGAAACAGGAACCACCAAAATTAGCTTGCAACAAATATCGCTTGATACAGCAAAATTTATTTGTAAACTGAACAATTTATTTGACAGCTTGAATTCCAAATGTAAATATTCAAAAAATCCGAACCAATGTGCGTACGCTGACACACCGAAGCCAGCATAGTATTTCAAAATTTAGAGTCTGCTGTATCTTGGATAGAAGGATGGAGACACCAAGGATTTATGGGACGTCCATTTTGTTTTGATGGTCTTGTTCAAACTATTAATGGTATAAAACTGTTATGGTGTGATTTACAAAATGTACAAGAATATATAATAACTTCACATATAAATCAAGATCCCTTAGAAAATCTTTTCTCCGCAGTTAGAGCTGGTAAAGGTAACGGTATCACCTGACTCGTTTTTTACACGGTCTTTTTAACACTGCTTTTAATTTAACACCGATATTTTTTTACGGATTATTTGGTGAAACCTCATTTCAGATGATACCGGTACTTATAACGGCATTTAAACCGTAAAAAAACAGTGTTAAATTAAAAGCAGTGTAAAAAAGACCGTGTAAAAAAAGAGTTAGGTGTAATTAGGAAGATATGTTGAAGAAAATAGTAGAATAATAATTTAGGTGTATATGAAATATAGAATGATGTTTTGCCGTGCGAGAAAGGAAATTGGAAAAGTCAATATTCGAGCATGGCAAAATATTTTTTAATCGTATTACACACATCCTACAGTCACATAAACAAATATAGAAAAACCAATAATACTTTCTATACTTTCTAAATGATGATTGTAGAAAAAATTATTTTGATTATTATAAAATAATTAATTAAATATTTTGTTCGTAATTAGGTTCCTATGAAAAAAATCCATCAGCATCGAGGTTTATAAAAATTTTAAAAGAAATATGCTTTCAAGAGACAATTCCTTCAATGTTTTCTGGATAAGAAGACTCCCTTTCCAACAACTTAATTAATTTCTACGAGCAACTACCTGATTCAACTGCCGACGTTGCGGAGAACTGTGAACCCGAATCCGAAACGACTAAAGAACCCGATGTTGAAATATTGAACAACAAAAGATTTATTTTTAGACGAGAACAGCGAAAATCATCATCAATTGCAACATTGCAATTCGAAAAATTTCGGAAATGCTCTCTAGTTTATTTAACAGGGTTTTTCAGTAACAAAGTCACTAAACAGTTTAATTGTGACAATTGCTCAAACTTTGTGGTTAATGAAAATAATAAAGAACGAGAAAATGACGTTCTTTTAAAAATAAAGGCCTATGTAACTGAAAATACGAAATCTGCTGCATATGGAAATCTATCAGTGCCCTCCGACGAATTCGAAGAATTCGTCGAAAACATATTAAATACATTCGAAAAAAATATCTCAAATATGGGTTACGAAGAAAATGTTCTTGACAAACTTTTTACGGTTTATTCACGGAAAACATCCACATCGATTATGTGATGCGCACGCTGCCCGCATTATCAAATATATAATTGCTGTATTTTGATTTAGCCTAAAGCAAAAAAATGATGAACTCAAGCAACCGAAAAGGCATCAAAATAAAAATTTTCAGTTTAGAGGAAAATGAAAACTAAAATTCTACTAATATTTAACTTTTTTTTTGTCATTTTGAAATGGATTTCATTGTATTTACTTATGCAGTATTTTATTTGACCAAGGAATTGGAATTGGAATTCAATTTTCGTCAAAAGAAATGACAAAACGAATTCTTATTTGGAATTGGATTTATTTTTCTAAAGGTTGGTAGCATTTATATAAATTAATATGTTACCAACTGTATCCATCACATCAATTTTGATTACGGATTTACAGATTTTATATGTATGATGGTATTTTTTAATATAAAAACAGTTTGCTAATTATACAAGTTAATAACATTTATAAATTCACTTTTTTTAATAATTTTAATTTTTTTAACGTTCAAATTATTTTGAAATGACAACCTGACAACCTTTGGAAATAAAAAAATGAAATATAACGATTCTATTGTTGAACTCGAAACTATATTTTGGAATTGGATTTTCAATACCGTCAAAAAGTAGGAATTCGATATATGGGATTGTTGTTGTAATTTTGTCAAATAAAATACAGCATTAATGTTTTATAATACCAAAACAAAATACGAAAGGTCAATGGCCGTGTGAACTGCAAAAATAAAAATTATCTTTTCTCATTCCTAAACATTTGTTGCTCAATAGAAATTACATACTATATGTACATATTCAATTATTTATTAAAATATAAAAATAAAAATAATTAGTGAAAATTTTAAATAAAATAAAAACTTGAGTTGAAATTAAAAAATTACAAATTGATTTTTATTCCCGTTTTGTTCAATTTCAGGCAATGACCTTCAGTATTTTAAAATAAAAAAAAAATTATGTTTGAGTAGGACTTTTACGCATAACCTGCTAAAATTCTCTCTTTAGAAAGCCCAATCAAATGTATACTAATGCTGTAGAAGTATCTATACTGATGAATATATTTGTGAAATGACAGCGTATATATATATGGTTGTGAATACAGTGTAGAAAACATAAACATTCGCATACTATGAAACTAAAAGAGAGTAAAATCTAAACCAACAGTCATTTTATTTAAATATTTTAATTTCCGCTTATTTTAAATAAAACCCAATATTTAATTAAAAAAAACTTAACAGTTTTTAACCTTATATTTCGACTTATTGGTCAACTTCTGAGGCATTAAAAAACCATTTTTGTAATTAAAAAATCTTAGAAACTATTTTTGACATAATTATTTAATTTTTAAACTATAAACAATGTATACAGAAAGAATTTTTCTTTTTAATTTTTTTGTAACGATTTTTTTTATCATTCTCATATTATTTTATTGCCGTCTTACATTGGTAACTGGAATATTCATTGGTATATAAATCAAAATGCAAATTATGCTCAAAATAAAAACCGAAAATAATTTGCCATTTTTTTGGCACGAAATTTTTCCAACTCGTGCGGTTTTAATTTCCTTCTCCGTTTATATTTTCGTGGCTCCGTCTATAAATATAAAATAGAATACACATTGATATGACAAATATTATAATTAATTCTCCACCGTTCTACATTTACTTGCAATCGATTGTCTCTTCACGGTCGTATTCATATCACTGTGTTGAATTAAATGTTGAATTAAATCTTCTCCGCACATATCACACGTAACAGTTTTATTTCGATGCGAAACCATATGCCGAACAGGAATGATTTTTTTCGCTGAAATCTTCCCATAAATGTTTCGATAGGGTTCGACTATCGCGACACAATTTACCATAGAGGTGGCACGAATTTTGAGTTAATTCGTTTGCGTGCACGATACGTATATGAGATTTAATAATTGATTCCTCTAGAAATGACTCACCGCATAACATACATTTCAATGGTTGTCATCGTGCATGCACTTCGGCATGGGCTAACAAATCTAAAGCTTCGGCAAATGATTCACCACATACATTGCAATAATGACCACCACCAACGGCCAATTCACCATCAGTCGTTTCCTTTTTAACATGCTCCCGCGAATCTCCGCCATGGACCTAAAACAAACAAAGTAAAACGTAAGTTAAATTGCATAGTCGTTTTGGGATTCAGCCGCACTATCATTCTCCGCATCATTATCGTTCGAAGTTAGAAGTTTTATGTCCTGCACATACTCATATTTTATTGTTGTGGCAGCTTCTACATATTATTGCTCCATTTTTAGTTTTTTTTTGGTGAAAAACGATTTTCCGATTTGTAACGTTTTGATTCGTACTTTCGTTTTAATTTAACAGTAATTTCTTTTTCTAATTGATCGAAAGAAAAACATAAGATATTAATATGTTTCGCTGTTTTTAAACTGTGGATTAATCCGAAATAGTTACACAGATTACTATTTACAAGTTGTGTTGATACCTAAAAATTAAAAAAGGAAATTATAACAGCACATATAAAATTTTAAATCACGTAAACTAATATAAATTACTTTAAAAATCATTTAAACTTACCTTAATTTCTTGTAATTAATTAATTAATTGTGTTTCAACTTCACGGTTTTTGAGTTTTGATCATAACCTCCTGAATTTTAGCAGGTTATGGTTTTGATTTTGACATTTCGTAAAATTGAGTTTTGTTGTAGAAGAAGAGCAAAAAACAGAGAGTAAAATGCTCAATTGTTAGTTGATATTAAGTAGTGTGTGATATCAACTGGAATTAGTAGTGGTAAGAAACAAAAAAATTTGAATTTTTTTTATATGGTTTTTTGTAGCGACCAATACACTCTTCAGTATATATTATTAAATGTGTGTAAGTTAGCTATCAACGCAATCAGGCTTTCTAAAGAGAGAATTTTAGCAGGTTATGCTTTTACGTATAACAAAAATACACAAAAATATGTAAAAGTATGGGTACCACTGATCTCAAAACCAACAAAAATGTTTTTACAAGCCAAACAGTATAAACACTTAAGACATAAAAAAGTACGTTAAGGCGTAATATTAGTGATGCATATAAATAAATCAAAAAGTATATATGTATACACAAAACAAATAAGTATAGGTGATAAATTCATAATAAATATAGTGTACATTTTTTTGATAGGGTCTGTGTAAGGAGCGAACGAGATGGGTTGTATAAACATTTTTGTTGGTTTTGACTGATCTACATGTAGTATAGTCGGCGATGTACATATGTTAATTCGTTACTAAGTGTTAGAGTAGGATAAAACTACACGTGAACAATTCGAATTTCCGTTGTATGTTCAATTAACCTTATAAACATTTAGGCGATTACCAAAAAGTTTTATATTATTTTTTATATGTGATCGGCGCGACATCTGGAATTTCACCGATTAAATATTTTTTTTGTATGATGGTAGTACTATACATATGTATTTATACTATGATGTGAGTTTGTGTGTAAATTGTTCAAATTAAAATGTACCGTTTTGTAGTGTTATACAAAAGTGTTGGAAGAACTGATAGCGAAAAATATGTGTTGGAAAGCGACTCTGACTGTGATGACGAGCAAGAAGCGTCTGAATCCGAATATGCTCAGAATGTTATTGAACCACCTGTCGACGAAAACATACTAGACTGCGAAGGATGGGACCCAATAAAAAAACAGCCCCTTTCCACAAGAAGGACATCCTTCTAACCTTATTAGAAGGTAAAACTTCCAAAATACATATGTAGATTCACGGCATCATAGAACTCTACCAACTTATATGCTTACGCAAAACGTGACTGGCAATCTGGAAGGCAATAGATTAAGCTACCGGTGTGACGCCGGTCTCATTAAGCACGGTATATCAGATTTGCAGGAATTTTGGCATCCTCTATTTGGGAAAGTTGTTGTGCAAGTATATTCGGTTCGATAATAAAACAACTCGCACGGCTAGAAGAAACAATGACAAATTTGCTTCTTTTCGATAATTTTGGGATGTGGTAAATGCCAATTTACCAGAAGAGAAAGCCTTATAGGCGATGGGTAATTGCTGCCCTATTAAGGCAGAATATCTTTTCGACAATAAGTCAAAGCCGGACAAATACCGAATGAAGGTTAGATGGATCTGCGGCAACACTACAAGCTATCCTCTGAAGAGGATTCCATGATAAATGTGGAATTGACATATGTTTTGATTCTGAAACATTTCCATGAAACCAATAAAAATAATGGGAATAAATCGAACATTCATTTGTACTATAACGACACAAAAAAACGTAGTTGTTACTTGTGCCCTCCTTAACATGGGCGAATGAATAAATAATTGTGCGGGGGCTGTACGAAAAATGTTTGTTCTGAACACTCGGAGAAAGTCGTGATTTGCAGTAACTGAATATAAATCAATATTTGTTTAATTCTTTTTATGTTTTAAATGAATTGTTATACGCAGAATTTCTAAAATAAATACTAAAATATTTAATAAGTTTGATTTTAATGTGAAAATATCATATGAGTCCGAGAGACTCAACGCATACGTTAATGTAAGTAAAATGACCCATACTAATGAGGGTTAAAATAATTCATCGTTTGTCAACAAGAAAAATTTGAAATATTTTTATATTCCGCGTCAGCGTAATAACATTATAAAGAGATTTTGAGTTATCGGGATATTTTATATAAACTTCGGTTTTACTTTTATTAAAATTAATTTGAAAGTTAAGTGTAACAACAAGGATTTTTGGCTGTATAAATCTAATTTGTTGAATACATTTATAGATGGATAACCTAAACAATGATTAAAATAAATCACACACTTCTTTAGACATCCTGTACATTTTTTCAGGGCTGAATTATAGATGTTTTTGCTTGGATAGATAATTTTGTTGGTTTTGATTGTGTTCATGGCTGTATATAACATCGGATATTTTGAGTGGTACGAAAATAAAAATGGTTTTGCTTTTCGGCTATCTTATCTTTCCAATTGGACTTGGTTTCGGTAATGGTGTGATAGAGATTCTAATGGAAATTTATATATAAAATTTGAATATGAACACTTTTGTAAGATTTAAATTTGGAATGGGGGTGCATTATGTAAGCATTACCAGTTTCGAGTTTCTCAACAATCTCTTTTCTTTTGTTTAAAAATAATCTTTTTAATCATTACGAAAATTCGTTATTAAAAAGGTGTACGAGTAAAACAACAACAAAAAATAATAATCGCACTCCAGATGTTTTTGTCATGTTACGGTTTGTTTATGTCCATATCGAGTTGGAACATTATAGTTAGAATGGTTGAATGCGTGCGGGCCTTATTCCGAAATAGTCCATATACAGTCCTTTAAAATGAATGAGCATGCTCGGTTTTAAATTATGATGCATCGTAACATAAACAACATCAACATTATATAAATAATAAGCTGGTGGTTTTATTATATATCGGTGATGGTTTCTATATAGAGCTTCATATTTATAAATGTAGCTATATAAATGAATTTTTGTTGGGTAAATAAATTTGTGCTAAGATAGAATTACGAAACTGTACCAATACTAATTAAGATACTATAGTAAAATTACTATAGCAATTTTAACTGTTATGTGGCACATTTCTGAGTTTGCGTGGTTTTACCGTTTCATTTTTAAGGGATATATATATATATATATATATATATATATATATATATATATATATATATATATATATATATATATATATATATGTATATATATATATATATATATATATATATATATATATATATATATTATATATATATACATATATATATATATATATATATATATATATATATATATATATATATATATATATATATATATATATATATATATATATATATATATATATATATATATATATATATATATATATATATATATATATATATATATATATATATATATATATATATATATATATATATATATATATATATATATATATACTAGTAATTACCCGTCAAAACTGACGGAAGTTTCTGAAAACTCAATATATAGTAGTTCACATATTTATTTGCTTTTTATACCCCTTACTTCCCCTTCCTGAAAGATCGTAACATATTTCAAAACCCCTCCCT
The DNA here is from genome assembly GCA_958295665.1 of Tipula vernalis. NCBI lineage: Eukaryota > Metazoa > Arthropoda > Insecta > Diptera > Tipulidae > Tipula > Tipula vernalis. The sequence goes on along the minus strand of OY282559.1, from coordinate 182,177,611 downwards.
CTCCCAGGCGTAACATAAAAGTATTCACATTTTTAAATTATTTTAATCACGTGAAAGTGAATTTTGCAATTAAGAAAACGGGCTATCAATGATATGATCTATGTTCACTCCTCCCTATCTTTAACAAATCGTAACAAATCATGAAGCCACCCCCATGAAGCATTACGTAATATGGCCCCATAGCCTGAAAAGTAAAATGTTTTTTTTTTCCTAAAATAATACGAAATAAGACAATTTAATATTAATTCAATAATTCTTTTATCACAACGTTTCTTGTAAATGTACAGTTATCATTTATTATTGCGCCTTGGTATGAGAAATTGTTGATCAGCACTCTAAGGTTTTCATGATTTCGTACTCGAGTTAAAGCTACATAAAGCTGGCCATGAGCAAAATCAGGTTCTGGTAAAAACACCCCAACCTTATCGAATGATTGTCCCTGAGCCTTGTTAATCGTCATTGCAAAAGCCAAAATGATGGGAAATTGTCGTCGCTTCATTTGAAATCCTAAGCTGCTCTCGCTTGGTTCCAAGTCGATTCGGAGATGCAAACTTCCGCTCCCTTATTGCTGCCTGCGATTATTTCCGCCTTGATACAATTCCTGAACAGCTTTTTCACGATCAATCGAGTTCCATTCAGAAGTCCCTTCTTTGGATCCAAATTCCTTAGCAACATGATGAACGCACCAACTTTCAATTTCAGTGAATGAGGAGGCATGCCAGAAGGGGTCTGGGAATTCAAAAATTCGACTGGAAAATCGATTGCATCGTTCGGGTCGTCGGAGATCATTGAGTCAATGCTCAGGAAGGTTGTTGCATCTCCCGGTAAAAGATCTAGAGTGGCATTGTTGAGCTTTGTGACATGAACATTTTTTGGACTGAGAATGATCTTGTTGGCGACATCAGCGATTTCATCAGCAGTTGTTGTTCGAATTTCAACTCCAAAAATTGATCGAATGATGTTTTCACGCTCTATCATTTCCTCAGGAATTTCGACTAAATCGGGATCGGCTTCTTCCAGATCATTTCGCAATCTGCCATCGCCCAATTGCAAAACCCATTCGTTGAACTCTCGTTGTCCAAATGCTCGCATGTTGGTGATAAGGTTGGTGACATTTCAATGATATCAGCATTTTTTCCTCTGGGAACAACATTTGAGGTTTGTCGAAAGTCACCGCCAAGGATGAGAAGCTTGCCACCGAAAGGACGAATATTATTCATGATTCCTCGCAGAAGCAGATCAATCACTCGAAGAGAATGCGAAGAAAGCATTGAAGCCTCATCGATAATGAGCATTGCAGCTTCTCGTAATTTAATGGATTCCTGCGAGGGGATTTTCATGGATGACACCGATGTTTCGTTAGCAGAAAGCGGGATTTTGAAACCACTGTGGGCAGTTCTACCACCAACTAATAAATCCGCTGCAATTCCTGTCGTGGCGAAAGCATGAACAATTTTACTCTGGCCTCTTACATAACTCATCAAAGTGTTGTAAAGGTAAGTTTTTCCCGAACCGCCAGGACCGTCGAGGAAGAAAAATCTCGACTCAGCCATCGAATCATCAATTACAGCAGCAATCTCTTCGAAAATGGCACGCTGCATTGGGTTAAGGGTGGCGATCAAGTTTATGTCCATTTTAACTTGCTCTTTGACATCGAAAACATGTTCGACGTTTTGAATCGGGCCCGGTTCAGGAAGGCGAAAAAGCGAAAGTTTCGCTCTAATTTTTCACACGTTAGTGCAATAATAAAAAACTATCTTTAAATTCAATAAAATGACACAATTTTAACACTTTATTCACACGTAAAACATAAGAACTAAACAAAACAATTGAAGAAATAAAATAAATTTCAGTTTCTTATTTTTATAAACACACCCGATACCTATATGAGTATTTCAAACTAATTTTACAATGGTGCCTATGGTCATGATTGCATCGAAAGGGCTCCACGAATTAAAAAAGGCTCACTTAGCTGAAATTTACAGCGGGCCGTATTATACGCGAAATATTGATACAATGAGGTGTTGGTGCATTTAGTTTGTAGTAGTGTTAGTGTGTGGTGTGTATAATTATACACATAGCGTCTCGCCCCACACTGGGTATATTATTTAATAATAAATAAAGAGGATATAGTTTTTAATTCGTTATGTTGTAATGAAATGCCGTTATAAAATGAAAAAAAAAAAAAAATGCAAAACGTTCTTGGTGAGGATCGAACCCGAAAGCTTATTGGAAAAATTTGAATATCGAAAAATAATTTTCGGTACCAGCCTAAATGTACATTACAGTTTTAAAAAATGTATTATTACATATTACATTATAATCATTGTCTTACAATATAAAATTTTATGTTTTTCAATTCGTATTGAAAAAATGAAATACCGTTATAGGCAAAAAAATTATTAAAATTAATAAGTACTTCGATGAGCATCGAACTCGAACCCGAAACATTTTCTATTCGAAGTTCCTTGTTGAAAAGTCACCACCTATATCACTCGGACTACTCAGTTATAAAATTCAAGCATCTTAATTGGAAATATAAGAAAAGCGTTACGGCCGCACACTGTGAATTATATATTAGTAGATATATATATATATATATATATATATATATATATATATATATATATATATACAGCCTAGGCCAAAAGTATCGAGCCCCGTACAAATTACGCACGTACACGATAAGTATAGCAGAAACCAAATCATTTTGTGGGAGGATGATTTTTTTCAGCATCTAAAAAGGTTTAAAAAAATGACTTACACAGCTGCTGGCAATAAAACATCTGGTGTAAAAAAATTTGTCGTTTTACCATTTCTGTATTTATTTATCAGTTCGCTACTTTCGCTTATTGTAAACACATCCAGTGATCTAGTGCGCTTTCCGTGTTTTGTATTGTTAAATATAGTGATACTGTATTAATATGTAAAAAAAAAATCAACCTAGTTCAGAGCAACGTGTGCAGATGCAGCTTCTGCATGAGCAAGGGAAATCACAGGTAGAAATTTCTGAAACTGTGAAATGTTCACGCCGATCTGTGCAATATGATATTGAGCGATTTTCCACAACCGGATCACATAGTAATAGGCAAAGAACCGGACGCAAACGCATCCCACTGACCGTGAGGACCGAAATCTAGTGAGAGAGTCATCGAAATTTAGAAAACAAAAACTTCTTCAGACCTTAGTGCTGAGTGGCCAGTAGAAATTAAAAAAACAACTTCTTCTAGAACCGCTCGTAGAAGGCTTCAGGAAGCTGGTCTGAAAGGCTGTAAAGCCAGGAAGAAACCATGGCTCTCCGAAAACAACAAGAAAGCTCGGTATAAAGATTGGTCAAATATCGTTTGGTGGACGAATCAAACTTGCAGGTAAGTTAGTCAATTTTTTGCCCTATTATAATTAAACAATATGATTTTAAAATAAAGTTTATGGATAAAAATATTTTAGTTTTTCGAAGTCTTAATATTTTTTCTTTATTTCAGATTTTTTGTACTCCTGGTGTGACGTTTGTGCGTCGCCGCAGAGTGTGTGGTACCAACCGTAAAATACGACGGAGGCAGCATAATGGTCTGGGGCTGCATGACTCTTTCTGGAGTTGGCGAAATGTTCGTGTGTGAGGGCCACATGAACTTTTTAAAATATATAAGCGTCCTTGAATCTGCGTTGCTGCCCTCATTTTCAACACTTTTTGGTGAAACGAACATGGCTGGCGTTAATATACTGTACTAAAAAGCAAAAGTCGCTTATCTACATTTTAGTAGTTTTGAGAAAATGAAGGTTAAAGTTTTAAAATCTTTAAATACATTGAGAGTATTATATGTATTACCTCATAACTTTTTTATTTTTTAAGCGATTTTCACCAACATTTGATACAATCTAAATAGTGAACAAATTTAATTATTTATGCGAAATTAATAAAAACCGCTTAAAGTCACTTAAGCGATTTTTGCTTTTAAGTACAGATATATATATATATATATATATATATATATATATATATATATATATATATATATATATATATATATATATATATATCGCACTATACGTGCAAGAAAACGATAAGTCAAAAACGTTGATTTTGAGGAGAACGCTTTTTAGGTTTTTCAACCAGAACTTTTTGATCACATGTTTAACCAAGAATATTCTTTAATGCAAATAGTTCATTTCTTTTGACAATTTCGGAAATCATTTCAAAAATCTAAAAAAATTAGTTTAAACAGGTGAACGCGTTAGTCGTCGTGTACAATTTTATTAAAACAGTATTGTAAGTACTAGTTATAGTTTTTTTGATTGGAAACATTTTAAATTCTTAAATTGTATGTGGAGTTGTAGTTTTTTATCAAAATTTTTTAACTATTTTGATATCGTAATTCAACTTATCGTTCTATTGCAATTCAGAACTGAATAATATTTTGTATGAAAATAAAACAATATTTTAGTTATATTTAACATGCATGATTATATTTTAAAAACATTTAGTGAAATGAGGTAGGTATTTGAATCAACTCAATTATCATTATCTCAATTTATATTACAATGAGGCAAACTTTCAAAAAATTGTTTGTACACTCCAGGTATAAAGTTGTGATCGCATAAATACATTAAGTCTGTATATTTAGCATCTGAGATGGGTTCTCTTTCATTGTATAAGTTAGGAACAGTGTCACGGCAAATTTGTTTTCTTTTTCCTTCCTCGACGTTTTAAAGCTGGCGTTCCATCACAATATAAAATTATTTGTTGAAAATCTTCGTCAAACTCGTACTTATAATATAATTTGTTCGGCTCGTCTTTTGAAATTAATATTTTTGAAGTCAAAACTATCCTTTTGCTCCACTTCATGTACACTGTACGACGTACCACGAACTTTAGCATTTTTGATGAGGCTGTAGTATTGAGCAGGAATGTACACTGTTTTGTTCTTGCGGCTTTTTTCAATGGTTGAATGCATCGAATCTCCCTCATTTTGGGTATGGCCCTTCTCCAGGAATTTGTGACATATATCAACTTTAAGTTGTCTGGATGCCCAAGAATAAAATGTAAATAATATTTTGTTTTTATTTTGTCCAGGGCAGTTGTCGGTCCAAAAGATAAATTGGTTTGCGTTGCTTTTTGATTTTTCTTCTAACATGAATTTATACAAACAACTGGATACCTCTGATGCACCTTGCCTAGCAGTAGTTTCATCCCATAAGTAACAGTGTCCTTGATGATTAGCCAAATTATAGACAGTAAAATTGTGCAAATTTAGTTTTCTTTTGTAGAAGAATATGCTAGTATTTCCGAAAGGGCACTGCAAAATCTTTTGAAAATCGAAACAACAAGATATAATATTTTTATTTACTATAGCCGAAACTTTATCAATATTTTTTAATCTTCTTGCTTCGTTTTTCATTTCTTCATGCTTTTCAATAATGACTTATTTATTTTTATCTGAAGGATCCATATTGTGGTACCTTGTACAATCATTACACTGGTCTTTTTTGGGTACGAAAAACCCTAAATTAAAATTATAATTAAAAATATCCCTGTACTGCCGTTCAGTAACATTCTGGATATTAATATTATTATTTTCTTGAATCGATGCCAGATACAAGCGATACATTTTCGATACTGAAAGGTCACTGTCCAGGTACTGTCTTGTAGTTTGGGATCGTAAATAGTGGGATTCAACTACAGGGAAAGAAGCGACATGCTGCATAACATGGCTTGTCGTTGCTGATTTTACTTCATTTACCGGGCGAACGTACCTACCTAATAATGAATTCAGCTCAATTAGTTCTGATTCTAATTATTATACGAAGTGATATACATTAAATAAACTCTTACCACGATTGTCGGTTCCGCCATCTACTATTTTCGCAAGAGCAGTATCCACAACTTGGTTGGATATTGCTAGAGTATCTAAAAACATTTTAAGGCATACTCTTGTTAATATACCTTTTTTAACGGGATCATTCAAGTGGTATAACCGTGACGATTTTCTTCGGCTCTCTCCAACAGAAATTTTTGTAATTTTTTTATCAATTAATTTAACAGCATTGGCAATAAAATCCCACTGGCGTTCTTTATTTCCGAGCTTATAATAGTAATTGAATACCTTAACTCTGATATGATGTGGTACTCTATCATGACACTTTAATTTACATTTAGTTGAGACTCCACTTTTCATAAGTTTTGGTGGAATGATTCGTCCTGCTGAATCTTTATATGGCTCACCAAAGTTTTTGTGTCGCTTAGATTGCACCCTTTGCCAGTTTTTGTAATTTTTTTTTCGTTTCCGAGTTTTAACAATATTTTGTTTCGACGAACTCGATGTATCGACAACCGAATCCGAAGTAGATAACGACTCTGGATGATAATCAGAATCGGTGCCACAACATACAAATGGGTCTGGCATTGAAATAATAATTTGGTTATTTTTTATTCACTGGTACTCTAATTAAGTGAAATTGTGCTTACCTGAATCATTTTCTGTCAGAAGTAATTCCAAATCACTTAAAGACATGGCCATTTGGATATATTATGTATTTTTAAATAAGTATGTTTTAAATAATTATTTGGTATTTTCAAGATTTTTAAATCTAAAGTTTCTTGTGAAAAAAATAAAACATAAGTTTTATCCAAGCAAGAAAATGTTAACTAGATTTACGATGCCTACTTCAAAATATTTTCCGGTTGAAATATACCGTAAGTAGTACTTAGAGTACATAAAACATAAACTTATTTCTCACATAAACAGCGATAACTTATACTTACAGTTGCACTAACAAAAATATTTCCCGCCTATTAAAACTATAAGTGTAAATACGATATTGAAAATATAATTTGTTACAACCAAGAAAACTATAAGTCAAGTTATCATATTTATAACGGGAACAAAAAATACAAAATGACTTATCGTATTATTTGAAAGTGATACAGCATCCGCAGGAGGACCCATTTAAAAAAATGAGTTAAACTGGGATGTACTACTTTCTCTGAACTATATGAAAATACATATATATATATATATATATATATATCTATTCTTAAACCATTAGGAAAATTTTCATATTGTGAGTTAGTGTAAAAGTATTACAAAAATCCTAGTTTTCGTTATACTTTTACACTAACTCGCAATACGGTTGAAGAATTGCACCCTAGGTCCTGTTGGTGTAAGGTTGTTCTGGCAATAATTTTTGAAATTTTATTTATTTTATTTGATGTAATTGTTCTATTAGTTTTGAATGGTGAACTATACAAATTTTTAATGGTTAAGTGGCGTTTCTTAATTTTTATATGTTTTACTGTTTACATTTTAAAGGATGTACATATATACAAAGGTGTAACCAAGCTTGCTGGCATAGAATTTCTAGCAATAATATTGAACATTTTATTTGTATTTAATTGGTAATGCCAACTGATTAAAGTAAGAAGTAATTATTTTTGGTTTTATGTTGAGTATAAATTGCATTTTTATTCATATAACAATTACTGTGTAATCTTTGCTTAATTGTTTTTAATTTTCAATTTTATTTCATTTTATTTGTCGCATTTTATTACGACGTTGGTGACTGTATGTTTGACTAGCAAAGGTGACCCTGGAGGTGGAGATAATTTGAATTTATTATGTTGGGCCGTTTCTGAGATGCTGTTCTATAAGTTTTGAATGGAGTTTTGAATTAATGATGAATACTTTCTTAGAAATAACTGAATAATTGCTTAATTTGATTTAAATGATAATGAAATAATAATAATTCATAATAATAAATTTAATTAATAATTACTTTCATTTATAATATTAGTTTGAGCTAAAGTGTAGTTTTAGGATTGGATTGGGTACATTGGGATTCCAAAATGAAGAAAACAGGCGCGGCGTCTAATTTATTTTGTTCATCAGTTATTATCTTTAAATAACTTAATTTACAGAATTTAACATAGTTCCAGAATTAATCATTTTTATAAGGATTAAATGTAATCCCGATTTTCAGAATAAAGTTACAGTCTGAATCAACTCGAAATTAATAAGCCTGTTTTGAAATTGTGTTGTCTTGTGCTAACTATTTTACTAAAGTTAAGTCTCTAATACTAACATTCCTTTCCTATATCTCGGTTTTCTTATGTATGAAAAGAGTGTACGGTGGATCCGGCGTATCCGGGAATCTTGCTAAGGCTTGGTCGTACACCCGTATCAATCAAAAAAATTACTAATAAGCATAATTAATTTAGAAAAACAGGGTAAGCCGAGTGGCTTGTTGACGATGGTTGGAATGGTCCAATTATAAAATTTAAATTTATCGTACAAGTTTGGAGGACTGCTTTGAAACATGCAGTATGAGAATCTACCCCCACCGGCTAATAAATAAAAATTACCTTTCAGGGCGAAGGAATATTTAAAGTGACGCAAATTCTATCAAAAATCAGAAATTAATTTTACTTGCTAAGGATGTTATTTAAGGTACATCAGGATTCCAGAGATCTACAACAGTAGTTAAATTGTGTTGTCATTGTGCCCGTCATAAAAGTACTAACTTATCGTTCGCTTAGGTGTCTGTAATCGGGTCGAGTCTGTCACAACTAACAATCCTATCCTCTCCTTCGGTTTTGTTATATGTAAAACGAGTGTACGGTGTGTGCCCAGGAGTCTGGGAGTTCCTGCTCAATGTTTGACCGTACATCCAAATCAATGAATCAATCAATCAAAACTAGACTCTGGTAGAAGAAATCAGTATGACACATGAGCCACTAAATCGGGAAATCTTTAATTTTTAATATGTCATTTGTTTCCTTTCGCTTTAGCGTATTTAGGGCGGGATTCGGATATTTTATCTAAAAACAATTTATCTAAAAACATTTCGTCTAAAAACAGTTAATCTAATTATAATTCGTCAACAATTTACCTGAAGCCATTTTCCTAAAGCAATTTGCCTAGAAACAATTACTCTAAAACAATTCATGTAAAACAATTTAACTAAAACCAATTTATCTAAAAACTTTTGCCTAAAATCAAATCTTTAGATGAATTCATCTAAACAATTCGATTCAATTTATCTAAAATTATTTAAATAAAAATAATTATCGTCGTAAACTTGGCCGAAAAAAACCACCCCAAAAAATGTGTTCAAAAAAGTTATATGTGTCCTCACTAAATTTGATCAATAAACGGTAGTAAAATAATCGACATTACATTCAACGAAATTTTGTAGATAAACTAAACACACAACACCGAAAAATCACTGGTGTATAGGCGAAAAATAGCAAAATGAGTATCTTTAACAAAATGAACTTTTAAAGTTGAATGTTTTTCTTAAAAATTAATTTAGCCGTGAATTGGTCCGCGGCCTAAGGTCTATAAAACACATTTTTATTTGTTTGGTCTACATTTGATTTTAGTAACAACAATTTTTCGTGAGAAAATGATACGTTGAGCTAAAATGAAAAAATCAAAATTTAAAACAAACCGCAATGGACGCTCGAAGAGGATAGACGTGTTTTAGCAAAGCACCTAGAATACATCTAGGTAGGCTTTGGTTTTAGTCACCCTCTTCGTGTATTTATTTTTGTTTTATTTTATTTATTTTTAATGTGTCGTGTGAAGTCTTGTACATGTGTTGTCTTGTATATATATATATATATATATATATATATATATATATATATATATATATATATATATATATATATATATATATATATATATATATATATATATATATAATATATATATATATATATATAATTTAACTTTCGGAAAGGGCTACCCTAATATATATACATATATATATATATATATATATATATATATATATATATATATATATATATATATATATATATATATATATACATATATATATATATATATTTATATATATATATATATATATATATATATATATATATATATATATATATACATATATATATATATATATATATATATATATATATATATATATATATATATATATATATATATATATATATATATATATATATATATATATATATATATATATATATATATATATACCATATATATATATATATATATATATATATATATATATATATATATATATATATATATATAGATATATATATATATATATAGATATATATATATATATATATATATATATATATATATATATATATATATATATATATATATATATATATATATATATATTAGGGCGGCCCTTATTATCGAAAGTTCCAATATCTAACGGGACAACCCCTAGACATGTGAGGTTATGCTAAAAACTTAAACAGAAAATATATTGGGTCAATCGAAGATGGTTTAGAGGTCGCGACTTGAGCGCGAAGTTCGATAAAAACTGTATTTTTTTAAATTTTCTCAATTTCAAACGAACATAAAAATTATTTTAAAAATTTTCTCAGCCTAAATCAAAATTGTCGTGAATAGAGGAGATAATTACCTTTCCAAAACATCAAAGATATCAAAAATCGGTTCACAAATAGCGACTTTATGGCCAAATTTCAAAATACAAAAACTAGACAAATTATTACTATTTTTTTTTTTTATAAACGCATAATGTTTTTTCTATACAATGATATTATGATTTAATTTTTATAATGAAAATAATCAATTTAGGATGATCTTCTACCCATCAAGGATGTTTTAGTATGGGTTGGAAACTTCTGTGTGAAGTCCTTTACGACTTGTAGTAAATACTGCATTTCATCTTCATTTTTCGTTAATTTCTTATTATAATCTTGTATTAACTTAACACCACGTTCTGCAATATCATTTACGACTTTTATTTGACTAATAATCTTCATTCCGTTCTTGAAAATCATCCTGAGGCCACATATCCGTATCTTTGTTTAAGAAATCTGTGGAAATCTTGAACCGTTTAAAAAAATCGCTAGTGTTTGGTGTAACAAAATATGCCATTTGTTTCGTCATGAATGTTTTCACATCATCAATTTTGAACTCGACACGCTTACTAGACTCGGCCTCTACATCCCACATCATATTCAACTGTTTCACCATTCTCCTTTTCTCTGCACTATAGAGACGTTTTCATCGAAAAAAGAGAATGCGATGGTTTCGTCGGACAAATACCACAAATGACCACACATTTTATTTAGTACAGCCATCGCCAACTTTTCATCATGTATTTTGTAGAAATAAATATCTCGTAAATAGTTCAAATCCAGCTTTGGTGCTTTAGCTGCTTTAGTGCAATGGAACCAAATTTTCACATAAAATCATACGACAAATATGCAAATGTACCGTAAATACTTCTGTTCTTGTGCTGTTAACTTAAATTCTTCACGAAAGATAAATAATTTCAACACATAAATGGCTTTGGTCATCCAGCGAGCATGATGCATAGGCCCTGGCAGAGGGACACGGACATATTCATTTGGTATCATGCCCAAAAAAATTAGAGTGATTTCCAATAATTCTTTGTAATCATCCCGAGCATGTTCCTTTGCCAATTCATTTTTACAAAAACCCGCTAATTCCGCTTTTACATCATCTAATTGTATATGAACGTTTGGATCATCTATGCCTGCCTTGAAATTATCTTTATTCAAGGAATTCCATAGTCATTCTTGAATCTCACAAATAACGGAACATTTACTCCTGATGTATTGCCCATTTTTGATTCAATTGCCGCACGCAATGTAATTTCACATATGTGATGTCGACAAGGAAGATATAATAAAGTTCGTTCAAGTTTTTGCTCTAAAATAATAGCTGCTCCATTTAATCTTCCAGAATTTGAATATGTGGTATCGAAGCAAGCCGCCACGACATCGTCAGCTACTCTCCAATCGATTATGCTCTGGAAAACAACCTCCGCCATTTCCGAACCAGTTGATCTTGATATTTTGGGAACGCCCAATAATTGTGCTCCATCTATATGAGAAATAATCACCGCGGCAAACGATCCACGGTCTCCGTTCCAGATAACTCCGGGAGTAATTTTCCATCCCAATGTACTACGCCTATTATAAACTTGAAAGTCGACTTAACTGATGCTGCTATTTCTACTCTATTTGTTTTACGAAGACGCCTCAGTGTTGTTCGATTCAAAACGAGTTCATCAATAGAATGTCCAAAACTTTCGGCAACGGCACTGATTAAATGCATTGCTGCACGATCACTAATCTTCAACCTTCAACTTATCCAAAGCTGACAATATTCTAGGAGTAATAAAACATTTGCTTCCTCTAGGGGTTCCTTCTGCGCTTAGCACGGGTATACTTTCGCTGCCACTCTCCGATGATGAAAATAATGTTTGTGAACCTATTGGAATTGATTTACTGTTTTCTTCAAGATATCTTCGATTACGATTTTCCGATTTCCGTTTTTCTCTTTCAATTTCATATTGTCTGGCTCCAGTCAAATATCCGGGACGCCCTTTCTCACGCTGCGAAAAGAGGAATCGCTTGTCGTCTTCACTTGTCATCATGGACAAGGCATTGATATGTGCGACATCAAAAATATCATCCAGTTTACTATTAAATGCCTTTTCACTTTTACGGTAAACTTTTGAAGATTAGCTAATTTTTAATCTTTAGGAGATTTTTCCACTCATCATGCAATTCTTGAATGGAATGTTGTTCCTTTTTAACTGGGATTCGTGCTTTTGACCAAAAAATTGACACATCCTGGATTGTCAGAACTGCACTTTCATGAATCGTTAATTTTACAGTACGGTGATTGTAAAAAAAACACACATCACTTGTAGTTTTGAATATAAAATCCAGGATTTTAAAAAAACCGTTTATTATTTGAGTTTTTATTAGTTTCGAAAATTGGCAATAAAGTCGCCATTTGGGAACCGATTTTCGACATCTTTGATGTTTTGGAAAGGTAATTATCTTCTATTCACGACAATTTTGATTTAGGCTGAGAAAAAATTCTAAATCATTTTTCTGTTCGTTTGAAAGTGAAAAATTGAAAAAAATACCGTTTTTATCGAAACTCGCGCTCAAGTCGCGACCTCTAAACCATCTTCGATTGACCCAATATTTTTTCTGTTTAAGTTTTTAGCATAACCCCACATTTCTAGGGGGTGCCCCCTTAGATATCTCTACATTTTTTTTGCCCCATACAAACAAGGACCACCCAAATATATATATATATATATATATATATATATATATATATATATATATATATATATATATATATATATATATATATATATATATTTATATATATATATATAGATAGATAGATAGATATTTATATATATATATATATATATATATATATATATATATATATATATATATATATATATATATATATATATATATATATATATATATATATATATATATATATATATATATATATATATATATATATATATATATATATGTATAAAAAAGTCCAAAGTCCAAAATCTCAAAATCTGATATAGGACCATCACTCAGTTTAGAAACATTATTTCTATAATAGGAAAAAGGGCAATGTCCTACAATTACCACTTTTCAAAATATAAAGTGTGTAATGGGGCCAACGTCAATTTGGGCTGAATATTAAAAGGACGAATTTTTAAATATTTTGGTCCTTTGTATGAATTTCTTTGTTGCTAAAAATATAAATGAAACCGATTGCTACGATGTTTATTTAAAAACAGAAACAGGCAATGCCATTTTTTTTTTGCCTAAGGATACAACGATAATAATTACTGTTTGTTTCAATTATTGTTTGGTAGCCTCCCTAAATAACAGTTTTTACTTTTGGGTCAAACTGTGGAAAACACATGAGAAAACAAAATATGAAAAACAAAATGTTTTAATTTAGTATTATACAACTGTATACCTATTTGTAATTAAGCGTTTTATTAAATATCTCTTCTAATAATAACTAATATTTTTATTAATAATCATTCAGTTTTATACTATACTACAAGTAAAATAGATAGTGTGGGAAACAGTGAAAGTAATTTGCTTAAAACGTTGAGATCAAAATCTTTATCAAACTATTTTCTAAAACACATTAATTACTTATTCTCAGGTTCAAACAATACTTGAAATATTATAGAGAGAGAAATTCTGTTTTCGTTTAGTGGGACTGACGATTTAGATGAAGACCCTAACTACAATATGTCTGACGAGATTGAGGTATCCCAATCATCAAGTGATTCCAATGATTTGCGTAGCAAGGACCAACACATTCTTGGAGCACAGGTTCCTAACAATATATGTATCTTCATCTCTTACGTTAAATAATGAAAATAGGTCAGATAATGAAGAACAAAATAAGAAGATTTATACTTGGAAGAAAAAAGGCGGTGGAAGAAAATAGAAAAAACCTGATGAGATAGCAACGAGAAAACGTCTACGAAACGAAAAATCTTGGCAAGCAAATGTTAGAAGGGAGAAAAAACATGAGATGAAGAATTCACTTCAAAGTGTCATCGGCAATGCTATATTAAAGTAACTACTGTTCAAATACAAGCTATGTTTGATGAGTTCTATCGTCTTTCCCGAGATGGACAAGATCAATTCATAGCCAATACAATTCTAAAAACTAAAAAAACAAGGCAAAGAATAAATAAACAAATGGGTCAACCTGAAACAAGTATGACAATGGATGAAGCAACGTCAAATTGCACCGGTATAATTGATTCCAGAAGAGTTTTCTCAAGAAAGTACTTTTTAAATTTTACAAATAACAGAATCGAGGTTTGCCAAATAATGTACTTGAATACTTTTGCTTTAACCCTTAAAAAAGTAAGAATAATCGTTGAAAAAAAGGCGTACTGCTGGAAATATCTGTCCATCGGATGGTCGTGGGAAACACAGGAACCAAGCAAAACTTGATGTAGAAATTAAACAACTGATACGGGATCACATAGAATGCTTCACGAAATATGATAGTCACTATTCTGGTGAAAGAACTTCAAAAAACTATTTGAACTCAGATCTTTCGGTTGCTAAAATGTATAGACTTTATGTTGACTTTTGCCAAAATAAAAATAAGGAACCTGCTAATGAATGCCAGTACAGGAAAATATTGAACCTATCTTTTCAATATTCAACTTATCTTTTCATCCACCAAAAAATGATTGTTGTGCAAAATGTGATTCCTTTAAAATATTTTTAAAATCTGTAGACTTAAACCAAAAACAAAAGGATGACATAATAAAAAGAAGAGAAGTTTCTGCCTCTTTTGATTTAGAAAAATGCCTTCCAACTCCATATTTAAGGAATTGTGTATCGTTCTATAAACGCCAGTTGTGAGTGTATAATTTGACGATATATCATACCAGTACAAATGGAAGCGGAGGGACGTGTTTTCTCTGGAATGAAACGATTGCAGAACGTGGTGGACAAGAAATAGCTTCATGTCTTCGGAAATTCATTATGAATTTGCCTCCTACAGTGGAGGTTTTAAATTTGTATAGCGATTCTTGCTATGGACAAAATAAAAATATATGTATACATTGCCGTAATGCTATGTCAATTGATGGTCGTATTAAAAAAACAAACTAGCAAATTAAGAGAAATATACCACCTTTTTTTAGAACCTGGACATTCTCATATGGAGGCCAACTAACGTAGATATTGAAGAACCACATGACAGGTGCAACTTTATTAAATCAATATCTAGAAAACCAGCATTGTTAGTTACAGAGATGAAAATGTCAGACTCAGCTCAGAGTGATAGAATTCCTTATGGACCTGGAAATGAATCAAATTCCGTTCAAATTCAAAGTGTTAAAAGTTTTATTTCTTTTCTTTATTCATTATTTAATATTAGCCGCGTTTTCCATGAGAACTGCACTAGAACTCGATAAACTTTAAATTACTTTTATTCTATGAAAACCGACCAAAAAATTAATTCATAAAGCGGCAATATGTAGTGTATTTAACATAAATACACATTTTAAGTTTAAAAATTTCCCCCATCATTTATTTCATTAATATTTTCTTATTTGCGGGTGACGTCATTACACGCGACTACACTCGATAAACCCATTGGTTTATCAAGTGTAACTAAAAACTAAGCAATAATTGTAATTATTTATTGCTGTAACAGCTTAAAATATGTATTTATGTTAAATGCACTATGCATTAACGCTTTAGAAATTAATTTTTTTTTTTTTCGGTTTACATAGAATAAAAGTAATTTAACATTTATAGAGTTCTAATGCAGTTCTCATGGAAAACACGACTATTGTGATACAGAAAGGAACAAAACAAAACATGTTCGTTTCTGTTTCAATCACTGTGTTCCATTGGAAACAATTTGCTACTGCCAAGTACTTGTGAGTAGATGTTCAATGGAACACAAATTTTTGTGACAGTAGTAAAACATAACCCTCAATTTAAATAAAACTGCTAGATTTTAATAAAAAATATGTTTGTCTTTTAATAATAATAAGTAATAAAACATTAAACAACAAAATAATTAAAATATTTTTACGATTTAACAATTCCGCGTCGTATCACAAACATAGACAAAAATGTTTTGTTTTTAACCCTAATCGAACCAACATATTTTTGTTGTGTCAGTAAATTCAAATTCTAATCAACAATTTGCTAATTTTTTGCAGAAAATGAGTAGATATTAAGTACGTTGTATGGAAATGTTTCAAAATAAAATACATACAAGTTTATAACTAAATTAACATTATTTAGAAAATCGGTGCATTTATCAAACGAGCCAAAAAGGCACACCTTGGTTGGATTAGGGTTAAAAAATGACATTTCACACAACCAAAATTGGTATTGAGGCATATATTAGAATTTTTTAAACTAAAATCCCTCTGTCGTTAATTATATGCGTAACTACTTCTACAACTAGACCATCACTTGAGCATGAGTAGTTGCGAGTAGATCCAATTACTTGTGAGTAGTTTGCTAACGCCAATGGAACACGCTTAATTTGTATTGAATTATTGAAGTTGCGATGGTGGTAGTTAGTGAATCCGTGTTGTTCTAGTATAAAATCTAGTAAAGTGAAAAGTAAACCAGGGTATACATAGGAACTGCACAAAACAGTCATATGCAATGCATAACAAATTATTTATTTATGCATGTTAAAATTTATTACACTGTGTAGTAGACAACGTTGAATTATATAAATTATATAAATGTAGATTTCGAAACAGGGAATTTTTGGCTGAACTGAAAATTGTTTTGTCCGCCACAGGTGTGTTGTGTGTCTGAAATATGGAGAATACATGTACATTGTACATATTAGTGGTTTTCCAATCGATCACCACAAGTACTGATAAGCACTTATGGTTTATATATTTTTTCATTAGTAGCTACAAGCAGTTAGGTCAACATTCGTGAACAATTGTGTTTGGTTTTTGTACATACTTGCACTTATCATTAGACTGACATTTCCGCTTTAAAATTATTAAATTATGGTTAATTTCTTATGCCACAAATGCAGCAGATTTATATTTAATGTAAATAATGATTAGTTTAATAATATAAGAATTCTACAAGTCTCAAGGTAATTTCAAAAGGCCATAAAATAATAGAAAACGGAAAAAATAAGGTCAATACAATAAATATTTTTTTATTACACCTAGATTGCATGTGAATAATACAATTTCATTTCCCTTTTGCCTATTACGAGTCGATGCGACACAAACGTAGAGGAATCGATATTATTACCTACAAACTGTAATTATTTTTTCAGTTCAAAACCGTCTGCCTACTAAACTGTTTTTATTTTATTATGTAGGTTTGATTTATGTTACTTACCTAACATTCTTATGATAGCCCTCCGCGATTGCGACTGTCTTGATTCGCCATGCACTGAACCATGCTGTACACCTTAAAAAAAAGAAAACACAAAAATTCTAAATTCAATAGACAATCGTTTTGTACGTTTTTTTTTGCGACGATAAAAATCATTTAATACTTTCGTAAATGTGGAATACGTGACTCGAATTTAGGCAATCATTATTATAGAAATTATCCGAAGCATTAGCAAGACGACAAAAAATTTAATGATTTTATTTAAAGTTGAAATTAAAGTTAGTATTGGCTATTTACCCAGTGCAGCTGAATGCTGTGTCCGATTTCGTATCCGTAATCCCATTCGTCCATATAGTATGATTATGATTACCATTGGTATGGCAAAAAATATTAACGATGATAATTCCCATAATGGAAAACCATTTGGATTTTCTAACATTGCACAAAATGCTGAGTCCTGTATCGTTGAATTATCTGTTGATGAATAATTTTTTTTTATAAATCGTAATTTGTATAATTTTATTAAAATATTATTATACCTAAAGGATATACAATATAGTCAATTTTTGTGTAAACACCAAAAGGCACTGCACTTAGAAAACTAACAACCCATAGTACGGCAATTATTCTAACAGCACGTTTGAAACCGCTCATCGTGTATAAATGGAGTGGGTGACATATTGCTAAAAATCGTTCCATTGAAAATGCAACAATAGTTAATACTGAGACATATGTTGATCTGAAATCGATAAGTAATTTAGTTTAGATGTGAGAATTTTAATGAATCCAAGTTACAACCAACTTACGCTTCTGATATGAGAGCTCTGATTTTGCAGAACCCTAATCCTAAATTATAAGGGTACTGGTGCCAGTATAAGCTTATTTCGTATGGAAGACCTAAAAATAAAAAAAATAAAATATGTTAAGGTCGTTTGTACCATAGTCTATCATATAAATTCATTGTTCGGGTCAGTTCGGTTCGTTTTTTCTTTTTCTTCAAAATTAATCGAATGCATTGTTAAGAACGGACTGACCTTATATTGATTTATTGGTTACCCTCACAAGTACTTTCCAAAATTCCAGCGGTGAATTAACCATATTGTCAGAGATTATTACTTTGGTTTTGAATAAATTGAAAGCACCTTTAAAAAGCCTTTTCAAAGATGAGTGCTGCAATTTGGCGCGGGAACTATTTCCACCAATTTCTAAATGGATCAGTATGTATTTAATTTTAAAAGTCATTTAAGAGTATGTACGGTTTCGTTCAATAGGGTCGCGAAGTAATCTCGCACTCCAAAATCCCGTTTACAAAATCCCGTTTGATAAATCCCTTACCCGAGGCCGCTGTATCGTGATAGAATACTGGATGTGTGCCCGTTTGTTGTTTGTGAGTGTGTGTAATGAATGTGTATTTGTGTTCTGTTGTGAATGTATGTGTGCGTGTGTGTGTTTGTGTGTGTCTATGTGTGTACATGTGAACCACCAACTAGCCATGTAAGACTTATCTCCTCAATTTTCAGTTCTATAAGACTTCGCGAAAAATTCGTTAGACATTACATCGGGGACAGGCGCCAGTAAAACCTTCACTTCTACCGCTTGACGATTGGCCCGGATGGTTTACTACATCTCTCCCTTTCGAGCCTCTTAAGCTGCCGCATGGCCGTACAAAAGGTTCCGTTCACAGCGATTTGTGTCTTCGCATTCTAGCAATGTGGGTGTTTTTACCTCAGGCTGATTTTTTTGACTATATTATTGATTTTCCATTTCAGGTAAACAAATATTTGCGGCTCGCGTGTTTTGTGAAATATTCTATGAAAATATTTTACGTACGTATATTTTACTGAATTCTGTTTTTATCTATTCAAGTGCATTAAAACTGAAATATTAAATTCATTAATCGTGGGTGATCTTGGTGAAATGCTAGTAAAACCGGTGCAAATCAAGCATCGAATGTGATCAAGGGCTATACGAGATTTACATATAAAACACTATTGAAAGTAGAAACAAAGAAATTTCCTAAAGATATTGCGATTTATGTATTACTGATTGAAGTGAATAGCCTCTCTTCTTAAGCACCAATACTAAAAATAAAAATGCATTTCTCACAACACATTGAATTGGATACAGAATTGTGTCAACAATATGGGCCCATCGTTTTCAATGACCAACCAGCTTTCATATTATTCTAAAAAACAAGGCATTATCAAACTTTTTTGGGTCGCGACCTACAATTTTAGAAAGTCTTTTCACTACACATTCAAAATTGAACCTCACCAGCAAATCATTTGCCCAACCCAAGGCGTGGACGTGTGGTTGTCTCAAAAAATGATAACTACTCCAAGAATAAGCTCAGTTAGTAGAGTCACCTGCGATCAGGAAAATTTAGAAAAGTTGCTGTCTTTTACTCCTTTTATGTAAATAACATTTAACTAAAATTTCAAATAGATAAAAATTTCAGGGAGATTTGTGTTTTATTCAAGTTTTAAAATTTTGTTGTTACAGGTGATATTTTTTAAATATTCCGAAAACAGCTTCAAACAAAAGCCTACCATCAAAAGTGTCAGGACGTCTGGTGATAAGCTTTTGGATCAGCAACTCGCTACATTTCCTCCGAATAGTTGGTTGGCGCAGAAGTCAAAAAGTAAAACGAAAGAAGTCATTAGAGATCAATCCTTCGTGAAATAGTGGAGCCTATTCCTCAATTTTAAGTGCCAAGTTGAACTGATTGGGGAAACCATGGCAAAATATTAGCGGGTATCAGCTATTCATTAAACGGTGAATCTTTATCGACACTTTGTTTCATTGAAGGAAGGCAATCTACTAGAGGTATTTACACAAAAAAGGATACAAATTTCAAAGGTCCCGAAAGAGTGGCTGGAATCCCAAGATAATTCTAGATACCTCATATTTGAGGAAGGAATTAATACTAGCATGCGCCCAATGCAATAATAATTTGGTTTAAACTAGAAATTAATTTTAAATTTGACTAGAATTTCGAAGTACATATTTCTGATTTGAGAGTTGTTTATTTCTTTAACTTTACCACCTGCAAAAAAAATTTGACAATCCAATTGTTTGTCGCGCACCTTGTTTTAAGTATAGCGTTAGTTTATCTATAGATCGTTCTCTAATATGAAGGACCACCATCATCGGTACTGACCAACCGAGAAGAACCGAGTGACCGAGCCAGTTCTTTATTTAACGTACAACATCATTCGAATGAAATTCCTGATTTCGCGATTTTACAGAAACAGCATGTGCCATCGAAACGTTATTATTCGGCGTCCTTTCGTAATCGTCTATCAGCGTCCAATTTTAACATCCAAATATGATAATGTGCTTTGATGGTGTTTGCAAGTATTTATCCAATAACTCCCATCCGTGTGTATTTACCACTGTACTAAAGTTTACTGCGTCATGGTCTTTAAAACCACATGCCAGATACATTATTCTTTTAATTTCAGGTAAAGTAACCACACTTGGTTTATTAGTTATACCTACCAAAAAATTCCAAAATCTTAAACCAGAAAATCAAAAATTTAAACGCAATTATTTTTATTAACGAAGTTAAATGAATGTCGTCAGTTACAACAACAATACATAGAAAATCATGAATTCCTCATGTCAGAAGAAAGGGGAAAATGACTCAAGGCGAGCGTAAGCACCAAAAATTTGAACGGATTTCACCCGCTTCGCTTATTTTTGATACTTACCATAATGAGAAAATACACTAATACAATAAAAATATAGTTTAGTAAAATACAACCTCTTCGGTGGTCGGCCTCATAGATTCTGGGAAGACCAACAATTGCTATACTATAATTATTTTAACCAATCCTAAGAAATTTTGGTGAATAACAAACTCAATTGAGTGAAGCAGGAAAGGGTATTTCATATTCCTTCCAGAGGACTCAGAAAATATCACAATATCCAATAAGAGTCGCTAGTTCCTCCACTGGGGCCAGCATCAACAACACTCGTTCTACAAACGAACAAGAACAAATTGTGTACGGCCAACAACAGATTAGTTGAATCTAACAATATAAAGAAACAACTGATAGGATCTTGTGAATACTATTGAAAACGAAGTTAGAGCTCTTAAGCAAACGGAGGATATTTGTTCTACTTCTATATGGGTAAAAACCTTTAATCTACGGGTAAACCTATAATATACGTGTAAGAGACAAAGTACTTTTCAACATGGCCATGTTGACCTTCGATACTGATGAAGACATCGAAAAAAAGGATCAAATTAATTGTATCTTGGGGTGCAAAGGGATCAGAAATTTAATTATGAGAAAGGCCAGCAGTTCCCATAAAAAATTTACTACAATATTTACCATTTCTGTTGATGGGCAGATATTAAAGCCGCAACTACTATTTTCAAAATTAAAAAGCGCCCCGAAAGTCGATTCAAATTGTATTGTTAAGGTCAACAACACAGGCTTGTGGAGCAGCGATAATTTAAAATGTTACATGAACAACGTAATAAAGAAAAGGATTTAAACCAGCTTACTTCGGCAACTCACTCTGCTGATTATTGATTCTTATGTACCACATATATCTTTGGCTATCTTTGGCTTCGTATCAAGTACCCCCAAAAATGACTAGTTTGTTGCAACCACTGGATGTGCTATGCAACAAAATCTTCCAGGAACATTATAATGACAGCGACGCAATTAATAATAGGCAGAAACAAACGAAACAAGGGAACCGCAAAATGCCGCCTTATAATACCTTGTCTGAATGGGTTGTTGACTTCAGAAAACATCTTTCTGTCGCTTAATAGAAAAAGAAAGGTAAATTTGATGTCGAAAAGTTGCATCATCCCTTAAAAGAACTTTATAAAGATGTCGAAATTCAAAGATACAATTTGTCTAAATAATGTAAGTTTTTTTGAAGAAATAGGAGATTCTAATTTTTTCTGGCCTGAGAACAAAGCAACCTTGATTATACAAAACCATAGTTTAAAAAACGAAGCTTTTATAAGGGAATTAGAAACGAGGAAAAAATTAAACTTTTCATAGTAAAATACACAAAACATATGGGAATTCAATTTTTTTCCTAAGACAAATGAATGATGATTTAAATGAAAACACTACAAATTCTTAATTATGATTTCTGAAATACTTTCATAAATTTTTTCTTGTAATAAATGATTTATTCAAATAAAAATTTAATGAAATTTTATATAATAAAACACAATATTTCAGTTTTGTCACTTTCTTTAACGTGATATTTATTTTATTTGTAAATGAAATTACGCGCGCCGATATTTTGTGAACATACACCATAATCTTGAGCCAACAGAAGAATCAGGCGGCAGCGGAGAAAATTCAGTCACAAAATATATATTTCAGATTTTTTTAAAAAATATTGTAGTGTCATCTAGCGGCTCCAGAGAACAAAAGTGACTGCATTATTGAGACACAGTCGGACCGAAAAGGATAAACAGTGCTTTGTTTATGAAAGGTTAGTGTTTTATCTACATAAAGCTTGTGGTGCCAAAAAAATTTAGAAATGCGTTTTTTTGAAAAGTCACTGCAAAGCAGGAATACATGTTAGTGAAAATGTCATTATTAAATATTTTCCACAACCATTTTTGCATGCACATGTAGGCGAAGCAGTCGAACTGGAAGTGCGCGATCATATGGCACATATGGTAAAAAAGCCAATTCGTCAACGGTAGGAATGATGCAGCAAATAGTAGTACATGAAGCTTTAAAAATGTTCACCCCAGCATCAGCAAGAAAGCCTTTGGAACGTTCTGTTCAACGCACCATCCGAAGACACCATTAATCCAGTCCATTCTGGAAAGCATGCTTTGAATTTCGAGTCAATCAGTCGAATTTTTTGTTTTCTCTTCAAAAATCTAAATTAAAATTTAAATTTTTATATAAGTACGAGCTATACAATGCGGAAATTTCCCAATCGGAGAAACCTTTGGTATGTTTGTGAACCATTTCAATCCACAGAATCCTTACCCAAGCATTGGAGAATAATTTATTTATCATTGAGAAATGAAACAATGAAAGAATCTAGCGAAGAAATAAAAGAATGTCGATGCTGAGTGAAATTAAGTTGATCGGCCTAACTTAGTTATATATTTATAGCAGAGTTTAAAATGGGATTTCATTTTGCTCTTCGCTCAGATTGTTTTATTAGCGAACAGATGCACGGGCATTGGAAATGGGATTCTAAAATGATTTTTGGGTAAAGTTCTGGAATATGGCCAACTAGGATGGAACTTGGCCTTAACTGATTTTAGTGAAATTTGACACGCGCAATGTAAATGGGATTCTAAATTGATTTTTAGGTGAAGTTCTGGGATAGGGCCAATTAGGATGGAACTTGGCTATTTCTAAACCGATTGTGATGCAATTCGACATGTGCGTTGGAAATGGGATTCAAAAATGATTTTTAGATGCAGTTCTGGATTATGGCTAATTAGGATGGAACTTGGCTATTCCTCAACCAATTGTGATTTAATTCGACATGTGCGTTGGAAATGGGATTCTAGAATGATTTTTAGATGAAGTTCTGGAATATGGCCAATTTGATTGGAACTTGGCTATTCCTTAACTGATTTTATTGAAATTTGGCACGCGCGATGAAAATGGAATTCTAAAATGATTTTTAGGTGAAGTTCTGGAATATGGCCAACTAGGATGGAACTTGGCTATTCCTTAACCGATTTGAGTGAAATTTGACTCGCGTGATGGAAATCTGAATCTAAATTGATTTTTAGGTGTAGTTCTGGAATATGGCCAATTAGGGTGGAACTTGGCCATTCCTTAGCCGATTTTAGTGAAATTTAAATTGCGCAATGGACGTGGGATTCTAAAATGATTTATGGATGTAGTTCTGGCCAGTTATGGTGGAACTTGGCTATTTCTTAACCGATTTGAGTGAAATTTGACATGTACTTTAGAAATGGGATTCTAAAATGATTTTTAGATGAAGTTTTGGAATATGGCCGATTGGGATGGAACTTGGCTATTCATTAACCGGTATTAGTGAAATTTGACATGTGCGTTGGAAATGGGATTCTAAAATGATTTATGGATAAAGTTTTGGAATATGACCAACCAGGATGGAACTTGGCTATTATTTAACCGATTTGAGTGAAATTTTCATCGAATATGGCCAATTTGAATGGAACTTGGCTATTCCTTAACTGATTTTGTTGAAATTTGGGGGATGGAAATGGGATTCTAAAATGATTTTTAGGTGAAGTTCTGGAATATGGCTAACTAGGATGGAACTTGGCTATTCCTTAACCGATTTTAGTGGAATTTGACTCGCGTGATGGAAATCTGATTCTAAATTGATTTTTAGGTGTAGTTCTGGAATATGGCCAATTGGGATGGAACTTGGCCATTCCTTAACCGATTTTAGTGAAATTTAAAATGCGCAATGGATGTGGGATTCTAAAATGATTTTTGGATGAAGTTCTGGAATATGGCCAATTATGGTGGAACTTGGCTATTTCTTAACCGATTTGAGTGAAATTTGACATGTGCGTTGGAAATGGGATTCTAAAATGATTTTTAGATGAAGTTCTGGAATATGATCAAATGGGGTGGAACTTGGCGATTTCTAAACCTATTTTAGTGAAATTTGACATGTTCATTGCAAATGGGATTCTAAAAGATTTATGGATATAGTTCTGAAATAAGGCCAACTAGGATGGAACTTGGCTATGCCTTAACCGATTCTAGTGAAATTTGATATGCGTGATAGAAGTGGGATTTTAAAGTACCATGAGGATTTCAGAGTTTTAATAATTTTTAGTTTATTTCTCAAAAGTAGTACTTAATGATAATTGATTATTTTCGACGTTGATTTTCAGCAATAGTCGGTGAATCCCAACGCAGATTTCCAAAAACTTTAAGCTCCAGCTGATCGGTAATTTTAGAAATTTTGTTGTCTTGATTTTTATCCTCTTAATTTATAGGAACTCAGTTCGGAATTCATACTTCAGAAACTAATTAGTGTCTGATCATTTCAATTTTGGTTACTAGCAATATTAATTGTAATTCATTATAGAAAAGAGTTCATCAAAGATCAAACTACTATAATCTTAGTGGCAGGTTCGCGGAAATGCTCCATTTTTACTGTAGTTTAGCTTGTTGATATTTATTGTTTTATTATATTATATTTCTTGTTGTTATTTGTTTAGTGTAACTAATAAATTATTTAACTAATTAATATTGACTTCTCGTTCTAAGCATGAACTAAACTACTAACTATTGACTGTCAAGGTGTCTGCAACCGTGTCGATCTCAATCCAATTCTAACCATCCTATCCAATCCTTCCAAGTTAATGTAAGAAAGGGTGTACGGTGGGCCCGGCGTCATATTCAACTACCGGAAGGTTCTGCTTAATGCTTGGTCATACACTCAAAATCAATCAATAAAAAAATTAAAATTTCTTTTACAAATTAATTAATTCTAAAAAAATTTTTTGATAATAAAAAACTAGCTCGCGGGTAGTATAATTACTTTAATCAAATTAATAATTTCAATATTAATAGTGAATTAATGTACGTGGTGGTGGATTTTCATCCACATCATTAATAACGTTTGGAAATTATAAAATAAATGCGGCACACGCCAAAACAAATTTGTTTCTTAAAATCTAATCCTAACATAATCATAACTAGGTCAGACAAAGGGAACAAAACCGTTGTATTAGAAAATAAACTTATATTACAAAAATAGTGAACTTGATTTTCGATGAATCCACATCATCCATTTTCGATTAATCTAGCAATGACCCGACAGATTCAACGTCAAAAAAAGTAAATAAACTAATTGACCAATTGTTCGAAAATAAAACTATTGATAGATATCAAAAAATAGCGTTAAAAGTAATTTCTCTAGTAGCTCCTTGGCCTTCCTAAAGTACATAAAATAAGAATACCCCTAAGACCCATTGTATCAAAAATTACCTCACCTGTTTATCATTTATTTAAATTATTAACTAATTTTCTTAAATCATTAAATGAACATAGCCAATACAATATAAAAAACTCATCTAGTTTAAAACAAACCTTAGATACTCTAACCCTAAAAGATAACGAAGTATTGGTTTTATTTGACATGGTATCCTTGTTTACGAACATACCTATAGATACCGCGAGGAATGCAATATTACAAAGATGGAATGAAATAAAAGATAACATACCATCAAGGCTGTGCAAATTACATTACACTGAGTAATTAAACTCACTTTCGTAACTTTTACGAATTACAGCAAACTCGGTAATTAAAATACAAATTACAATTACTTTCGAGTGGAGTAATTAAAATACAAGTTACAATTGCTTTGAATTGTAACTTGTAATTAAAATACAAATTACAATTACTTTACACTTGTAAATTGATAAATTTGATTTGACAAAATTCGTTTAGTGAAAAAACGTATCATTAGAACAACGATTATTAAGATTTGGTTTTATATTGATGGCTCCGGTAACAGATTTTAATAAGCCTTGTAAAAATTTAAATAAGAAATTTCAAAACTGAGGTAATTAAAATACAAATTACAATTTCTTAGAATTTAAGTAATTAAAATACAAGATACTGTTACTTGGAAAATGAGTAATTAAAATACAAATTGTAACTTGTATTTTAATTATGTAATTCAAATACATGTAATTCGTTACTGCCCAGCCTTGCATACCATGTATAAGAACAATGTTCCTTACAGTAATTGATACTTGTACAAAATAAAACAATTACTTCCAATTCAACAATAAAATTTACAAACCACTTTTCGTCTTGGCTATGAGCAACCCCTTACCTTACTTTAGAAAAAAAACGTTGAATTTTCACTCTTCTCACCTCTATCAGATGAAAATTAATGTAGCTGGAACGTTTATTAACCCACGACACCACTCATAGAAAAAAACAAAACAAAATTTTACAAAAAACTATTTATCCTTTTATACCTACATAAATAGGAACTTATACAACCAATCAGAAAATTCAACTATGTACAAACAAGAAAACAATATGTGGATCGATAACTTATATACGAAACCTAACAGAAAAGATTAAGAAATCTTTACACAGACCAAATTATAACAATAAACAATACATTAACCAATTCAATATAATAGCTATAAAAATAAACAATACATTAACCAATTCATTTAAGAAACTGAAAGATAAACTCCCGAAGGAAAAGAGAGCAGGTGTCGTTTACAAAATGCCATCTGAGAGTCAAACAGAACCAAAGTGATGTAAAATTTATAAATAAAATAGAAACTAGATCACTGAATACCGGTCAGCATTATGCAAACAAACACTCTTGTGAATGCGAGAAAGGTTTCGAACTTAATAAACAAAAAACATTTTTTAAAGAAATGTGTCATAAAACAAGAAACATTAATAGTGTTAACTATAAAACTAATTGCAGAAATTTACAAAACAATCATCCCAGCCTTATACAACCGAATAACATTGGATTGGCCATATAGTTGGTTGTTGTTTATTTGACCTACTATTTTAAAAAATGTAAAGATAACTTGTTACTGATCAATCATAAATATGTATGCGTATGCACGTTTTTTTTTCTAATAAGTTTAT
The DNA here is from genome assembly GCA_958295665.1 of Tipula vernalis. Classification (NCBI taxonomy): domain Eukaryota; kingdom Metazoa; phylum Arthropoda; class Insecta; order Diptera; family Tipulidae; genus Tipula; species Tipula vernalis. Next base: position 182,149,314 of record OY282559.1, on the reverse strand, counting down.
TCACCTGTGGCAAAACGATGGCTAATGTACTACAAGCCTGACTGTCACCAATTTTATAAATTTATTTTGCGCTTATACATGAAAATATTGGTGATCGACATACTACGTAAATGAGTGAGAATAAACATCCAAATTAAAACAAAACAAACGAATTGTGGAGAGAAAATTTAATAATAAAAAAAAAGCAATGCCTACCCTAGTAGAAAAAGTTCATCAAGTAACCAATACAAGAATGCATCAACTCAAACAATTCAACAAAGTATAAAGAATTTTGCTCAAGTGTATAATTTTCAACTGTTCAAGTTTAGTGGTATATGTAAAAAATGTGAGTAAGTGAAAATATTGAAGAATAATTTAGGCAAGTTACTGTTGCCATTCTGGTCCTTACTCGGTTTAAGAAATTTAATATAATAACTCAGAAAAAACCGTTAAAAAATTCTATATTATATATTTATTTCTCCCTTCTACCCCGGTTGTACCTCAATTTGTTTTACGTTTTGTTCAGTTTGTTTTTAAATATTGTGTAAATCAGTCACAGATAAAAAAATTTGTTTTAAGCCAAAAACATCTGTATGTTCAGCTCAAAATTAAGTAAATTATAATTTTATTAAGTAAATTATAACTTATAAAAATCATCGCAATATCTTTAAATGACAATGAAAGACATTTTGCATTTTACTGCGTACTTTCGCTTCCATTTTGTTACAGGTACATTGATTTAACACACGCATTTCATTTTGGAACTCATGCGAAATTACTTACTATTTTAGAACACACTTTCTATCCAAAGTCAATAAGAAATGTATTAGTACATTCAATGATTATGTTACGTAAACTTGCAATGAGTGCATTGATGAATCGCTCTTCAAAATTCATAATGAACCTCATTTAATTGTTCACAGAAGCATTCATTGATAAATGAAAATTATATAAATGAGTTTAGTCCAGGGCCCTGGATATAGTTCATCTAATGGGTCATTAATTCATCAGTGAAATCATCAATTACCTTCTACTAGGGTATGTATTAAAGGCCTAGTATCAGCACCAAAAAAAATGGCGTGTCCTATGTACATATGTGTTATAGGATAACCAATGCCACTACTTAAAAAGCCATGACACAAAAATATGTGGTAGTATGTGTTAAGGGTATAAAGATTTTTATTTTTCTATGAAACGTAAACAAAATCATATGGGATTTTAAAATACATTATTTTATGTTGTCTTTATTTTCCATTTAAATGAAAATTTTTATTTATAAATATAAATAATTTGAATTTAAATATATTGAATTGCAGCTTGTACACAATTTTAATTGAAATTAATAATCATTTATTAAGTAATTTTGCATTTTTATAAATTTATATTTGCTAAAAACATTGCCATGCTTCGTGTTCCTTTAAACATTTCATTTCGTTTAGTAGTTTAGTTCAAATTCGCACTTCAGTGGGAATGGACATGTTGTTAGTTTAAACGAAAATAAATAAAAATGAATTGGATTTGAATTGAAATTTTTTCGATAATACTAAACGAATTAAATAAAATTTTAACTTATTTATAAACCGCAATTCACAAATTATATTTCCTCAAAATAATTGAATTACACTTTATTAGTGTTTACTTATCTTAAAATCGTCGGTATTGTATTTAAATAATTAATAAAAAATTATTCCTTAAACAAGAATACTTTTTGTCACCACACAATTCTCATGAAAAAAATACATTTTCTTAACGTCAATAAAATCACCTGTAAACAAAAAAAATAATAAAATGAATAGCATCCCTACATATATAATACAACATCATTTCATTTCGACAAGCGAATTTGTACTAAACTAAAGTAGTAAGTAAAGTAATAAAACTAATCTAGTAAATAATGTACGAAAGAAACTTTTAAAGGAACACGAAGCCTGACGATGTTTGAGAAAAAAAAATCAATTTACTAAAATGGAAAATTGTCTAAATTTTATTAATTTCAATTAAAACTGTGTACAACTTGCAATTCAATATATTTAATTTCAAATTATTTATATTAAAGACGATATAAAATAATGAAAATAAAGACGATATAAAATAATGAATTTTTAAATCCCTTATGATTTGGGTCACGTTCCATAGGAAAATAAAAATCTTTATTCCCCTCTTTATATTAACGATTTGACTTTTTTAGACTGATGTCACGGCTATTTAGGTATGTAATAGCTTCGGGATAACCAATGCATATGTATTAAAGGCCGTATGAGCACAAAAAAAATGGGGTGTCAAATCAAAATAAAAAAAAAAAAATAACAAAACAAAAAGTATGAAAATAAAATGATTTTATTTATAGATCATGTTTAAATGTCAAATTTTCTTAAACCGCAAGAGCTACCATTTTTCGGAAATCTCCGAAAGCAACTTTCACATAATGCTACTAGGTATCATTAAATATTTGCTGTCAAAAATTGTATGATTGTATGATATGTTTTATGCGCGCATTTTGTAAACATAAGCAAAAATATTTTCGTGTTAGGGAGGGTCGTTGACGCTCAAAGAGGATAGACGTGTTTTTGTCGTCCTCTTTGTAAATTTATTGTAATGTAATGTAATTTTAATTTTAATTTTATTTTATTTAAATTAAATTAATTTCTTCTGTTTAAGTTTTAGTGTTGTGTTTTGTGTTAGTGAATAAATTATAATTAAAATTATTTAATTAATTATTATAAATAAAATAAACATAAAAATGAGTGCAGTGAAGATTATTTTGGAAAATGTAATCCACCGGGATGCATTTAGCAGGCAATGTTTTGAATTTATCATAAAAGGAATCAAAATTCTTGATTTATTAAATAATTGCATGATATCATTTTGATTTTTATTTAATATGGGTACAATTGTGCACAAAATCTAAATATTAAAATAGTTAATTTGTGAGTTTAGATTGAATTAAAATTGACGCAATTTAAGTTGCGTAGTTAATCTGCATGCCTTATTGGATTTTCACCAATACAAAAGAATATTTTGATGTTTTATTTTGTGTATAATTCTCTCAAATGTTTATTGAAAATTAGTGATTTTTATACATAGGCATAGTTTTTAATAGTTAAATGTGTGGATCTTATATTTTATTTGGATTTTGTTTACTATTGGTGTATTATGTGTGTATTTAGTGAGAACAAATACAGATCAGTAAAATATATGGCCGACCGACAAGGAGCATAAGAGATTATATGTAAATATAAATTTTCTTTTATGTGGTTGTGGTTTAGTATTGTAGTACGACTCCATTATTTTTATCTGATGTTGTTCTTGCTCTCTATGGCTAAGTTACATGTCATTTATGTTATACCGAAACTGGAAAATGTATATATAAGCCATACGGTTCAAACACTGTAGATATAGAGAAATACATTTTTGTGGGTATACACAAATGCACAATCCGAACAAATCTGTTTTATTTTTATGTATTGTTTAAGATCGTATGAAACATAACAATACATAAGCAAATATTAAGGAATTTTTTTATTTATGAGAATGTTTTTGGTTTTGATGGAGATCTTTATATACTATGATCAATGAGCTACACAAATACAACACAAATTCTCATATACTCAATTCAAGTGGGATTGTAATACAGTGGAACTTCTTTTATCCGGAACCTTCGGGGGATCAAATTTCCGAATAATCGAATTTTCCGGACATTCGAGGTCTCTTATAAAAACGCAATATTACAGTATAATATTTTTAGAAATAATGTTTTTTATACAAAAATTATGAGAGAGAGTAAAATCCAAAAAAAAAAAAAAATAAAAAAAGTTTATTTTAATTATATAATTTATTTAAATTATTTCGATTAACTACATTAAAATTTATTAAATGTACTAAATTGATTTTAATGGTATAAATAATTTGGTAGTATGGTGATTTATTAATTAAATTTAGTTTTCAGAGCTGCCTGGGAATTTTTATTTGTTGATTCTTGATAAACTTATAGTACCTAACTGAATTATTGATAAGTCTAGGATGTTGTGGCGCGGTAACATTAACATTTTCAAACTACATATTTGATATAAATTTTATAAAATAATGGAATTTATAATTATTTATTTTCTTGTTCTGGAGCGGTAGGAAATTGATAATTAGTTTTAAGTTAAATTTGATGTTTAAATGGTTTTTAACGTTTAGTTTAAGTATTGTTGCAGTAGGTAATAATTAATTAATTAAATATAGAAGGGCCAAGCGCTGTTATTTTAAAATTTCTTAAATATTTTATCTGGTTGATTAATGAAAGGCGGCGGACAGGGGTGAAAGTACAAAATTAATAATTTTTAAGTCCTGATTTAGATTTAGGGAGTCCTGAATAACCGGTCCTGGATTCCAGAGAAATGATCATCTAATAATGTAGTAAGATTGTGCTGTCTTGTGCTAACCTATTTATCATATATTGTACTAATAATGTACTAACTATTAATCGCTTAGGTGTCTGTAACAGGGTTGAGTCTGCTCTAACTAATAATCCTATCCTAACCTTTGGTTTTGTTATGTGTAAACGGGTGTACGGTGTGTGCCCGGGAGTCCGGAAGATCCGCTTTAATGTTTGGCCGTACATCCTAATCCTAATCAATCAATCAATAATGAGGTATTCAATCTTGGATTTGAATCGGTCCCAACTTATAATCATATTACATTCATTGGTTTTGGTGTGTGTAATTAAGTGTAAGATGTGTGCCGGTGAATACTGAAGAAACGGTTATTATAATAATTATTCATTTAAGTAATAAAATTTAGTATTATGGTGTCTTATTAATTAAACTTAATTTTCGGAGTAGTCTGGAAATATTTATATTAATTTTTAGGTAAAATTTATTTGTTGATTCTCGTTATACTTATAGTACCTAATTGAACTATTGTTAAGTCTAGGTTTTGTGGTGCTGTAACATTATCATTTAAATCATTGTATATAAGTTTTATAAACGAATTGAATCTATAACTATATTTTTTCATTTTCAGTTTCTTTTTCTAGATCGGTAGAAATAGATGATTAGTTTTGATGAAAATTTTATGTTTAAATGGTTTGTATGGTTATATTAATTCTTGTAACACAATTTAAGTAATAAAATTTGGTATTATGGTGATTTATTAATTAAATTTAGTTTTCATTAATTTTATTTGTTGATTCCTGATATACTTATAGTACCTAACTGAATTATTGATGAATCTAGGATGTTACGGCACCAGAAAATTAACATTTCAAATTATTTTATATAAACTCTATAAAATAATTGAATCTATAATTAATGATTTTCTTGTTTTGAATCGGCAGGAAATTGATGATTAGTTTTAAGTTAAATTTTATGTTTAAATGATTTTTAACGATTATTTTAATTCTTGTGACAGTATATCTAGGTTTTAGAATAGCCTGGGAATTATATTATTAATTTTATTTGTTGTTCATTGAAATACTTATAGTAACTAATTGAATTATATTTATGCCTAGGTGTTGTGAAGCTGTAATAGTATCATTTAAATTATTTTATATAAATTTTATATAATTGAGTTGAATACTTAGTGAAGGTCAACATTTATACTTATAGCTATTTTTATATTATTATTATATTTAAAGTTTAATTTCAACTTTATTTTATTTAATTCTATCTTTATTTTGTTATAATGATGTTTTTTATAATACAGTAGAATCCGTTTATACCAAACCATGTATATAACGAACAAACGCTTATATGATCATATAGTTTTGTCATATAGTTGTGTGCCTTGAATTTGCACGAACAATTATTTTTTCTTATACACTACAAACAAAGAACTACGTTTATAAACGTAAACGAATATTTGATTAAAATGAACGGCCGGCTATAGTGAATAAAATTATGTCTCTTGAGTGTTCGCTATAAGCGAATTCTACTGTAATTATAATTATAATTATAATTTTAGCTTAGTAATTTTAGATTTTCTTACATAAATATTTTATGAGGTAAATTAATGAAAGGCGAACAGGGGGAAATTACAACATTAATAATTTTTAATTTAGGTTTAGGGAGTCCTGAGTATCTGGCCCTGGATTCCAGAGAGATGATCATCTAAAAATGTAGTTAGATTGTGTTGTCTTTTGTGCCGTTAATTTACTAACTATCGATCGCATTGGTGTCTGTAACCGGGTCGAGTCTGTCCCAACTAATAATCCTATCCTATCCTTCGGTTTTGTTGTGTGTAAACGGGTGTACGGTGTGTGCTCGGGAGTCCGGGAGACTTGCTATAATGCTTGGCCGTACACTCACAATCAATCAATCAATCAATCAATAAGCAAAAATATTTTCGTGTTATAAAAGTGATTAATATTAATACGTAATAATTGAATTGATTTTGAGAAGTTTTATAAACGTCCTTTTGACAAACGACAGTAATATTTTTGTAGTGACATCTAGTGGCAAGCGCCTTGTACTTTTTCTTTGATTATGCTGCCTCTTTCAGAAAACATGATATATACTGAAATAAAATTTCCCACCCTCGGACATAATATCGTACACGAACAACCGGTTATTAGGAGTTGGAACGCAATACTAAAGAAAATAAACCAAATCATTTTATTTTCATACTTTTTGTTTTGTCATTTTTTTTTTTTTTTTTTTTTTGTAAAGATCTTAGTCTCTCTCGTTGTTTTGTAGCCAAAAATTTTAAAAAACTGAAACGGCGCTGAATGAAAATATGTAAAATATTCATCAATAATTATTATTTTTTTTTTGCACAATATTGTAATTAAATACCATAGTTTATTGTCAACGAAATGAAAATTCATTTTTAGCCGTATTTAAAAAATTATTAAATTAAATACGAAACGAAAAAATTTCAAAAAAAAAAAATTGGTTTTCTTAGAACTTTTTACGATTTGTATGTAAATATTTTTGTTTGTTATCATTTTACTAAAACGGCCTTTAAATACATGGGCATTAAAAAAAGTAATATTTTCCTCTAATACACAGATTATACTACCGAGCAGACGGCGCAGAGGTTAAAGCTGCGGCGGTTGGGTCGGGAGGTACCGGGTTCGAATCCCTATAGGGGTGGGATGCAAGGTAGGCATGAAGCAATGCAATGTGCATGTGGTTTAAATGAAAACGGGTCCATAGCCGTACGTCCTTGATTTGGATACTGCGTAAGGTAGGACGTAAAAAGCGAACTGCGAAAGGATTGGGAGTGACTCGAGGTATTGGTTAGATGAGAGTATTTTTATTCTATTTTCGCACTAACACTTTCAACTATAAGCTATTAAATGTAAGAGGGGTACCTGTGTACCAAGTCATTGATGACGATTTCGATTCGGCTTCTACAAAATCTTTGAAAGATCACTCTCTACTGCTGTGTAAATCGAGCGGTTGCTCTGTATTATATATATGTGCGTGTTTTTGACGTTTATTTAAACAAAACCTATAATTTTTACAAAAGGTCGATACTCGATAAAAAACAACATAACATATTCTCGTTATATATATAACGACATAACAACAACAAATTTATTCTTTAATATAAAATATTTGTATAAAAATAAACAGAAACACAAAAAAAAGACACAAGACACAATTGACGCTTTCAAAATGACAATTCGAAGTTCTATTTGTGTTTGTGAGATTCGTAAACCAACAACAATTTTGCTCGATCGAGCGACTTTTCTTGACAAATCGAACAGTTTTACAGCAGAAAGAGCATCTTTCATCGAGCCGGATTGCTCTTTTTTGGTGAATCCGAAAACCACACGAGTCAGGCTTGTAGTATATTAGTGTTGGTTTTGCCTGTGGATATGTTTCCTCTTGCCTTCCTAATTTGTGCAATAGTATCACAGAATATATATAAACAGAACAATATCTTTACACAAACACATACACATTGTGTATGTGTTTGTGTAAAGATATTGTTCTGGCTTGTGTATTACACAACCTTATTCAAGTTTTGTTTTTGGGTTTATTATTTGTTTGATATGATTTGATATCCCGTCATCGAAAACAATAACTGGTCCTTTGTTTATTTTTTGATTTGAACGTCTATCTCTTTTAAACACATTACAAAGTGTAATGATTTTTCTTTATTGATCAAAACAAAGAGGTGGGTACAAACATTTTTGTACTTTTTTTTTTTGTTTCATTGATTCCATACCAAATTGTTTTTCTATCTTTTCTAAATCCTTATCTAAATATTTGTTCACAAACTTAGGGCTAGAGCACGATAGAAGATATTGTTTGTTTAATATATTCTGTGATAGTATAATAAAACAAGAGGCACTATATATGATTGCCTTCCTTTTTCGCCACTACCAATACAATGGATATATAAAAAATATTTTTATCCACTTTTCATATATAATAGCCCGATAATTATGCTGATTTCAAATAAAGAAAATGTAAAATAACCCATTGTTATTGTATAACCCTCGCTGCTAGGGGCAACGTGAGTTATATTTTATATAACAAAATATTGAGTATTCATTGGAAAATTATTCGTAGCCAAATTGATTGAAAAACTATATTCGAAAAAGTAGTTAAATTAAAGTACACCATGACAATTTAAAGAACGGTCACTATGATAAAATGTATTTCAAAATTCAATGCTCCAGTGTGAAAACACAAAATGGAACTATTTCTTATTAATTTACGAAATTTATTTCAACAAAAGTGGATAAAACGTTGTATGCCACTCGTGAGCAAAGAGATATTATCCACTCGGGATATCCCTCATGGATAATATCTCGTTTTGCTCACTAGTACCATAAATAACTATTACTTTGACAGAAAAATTTAATTTCGTTTGTTTTGAGTTGACAAACTCGACAGAAAAAATAATTTCATTTGTTCTAAAGAATTTAGTTTCCGATGATTTTGCTACACGAAAACCGAAAATTTGACGTAAACGATTTTCTCAAGTAAACAAAAGTGGATTTATTGAAGTTTGCTTTAGTTTGTTTGAGTTTTCCTTTTCTATTTATTGGGCACGCTAATTTTTGAGTTAAAGGAAAAAGTTTTTTCATTGCGGTAATCACACGCTCATCGTTTTTTTAAGTTTATAATTTTTCACTGGTTAAAATTTCGGCTTCGTTGCAACTTCAACATGCAAGCTGATCATTAATATGGTCATAACTGAATTTTAAACTAAACTATAAGTAGTTTCATATTATGGAAAACGATTTAAGATAAAAGCTATTCTTCTTCTGTTGGCGCAGAACTACACCTACATCCCATGAAGGGTTTGGCCGACTCAACGATGTTCCTCCAAATAGTTGGACCCACTGAGAACACCAGCCGCGGTGATCGAGTGTGTTTAGTTCCCTTTCAACGTCATCCATCCATCGAGCAGGTTGGACCCACGAGGTACTACTTTCATTGAGCAGGAAAGACATTCCCAAGCCATGAATCCGATGCTGTCAAATGTATCGTTTCTGATCTCGTGATTCACTCGCTTTCTGAACGTGGTTTCTTCTTTTATGGGGACGAGCATTATTCTAATGACGTTAAGCTCGGTTACAGCAATTGTCTGCATGTTTTGTGGTGTCAGTATCTAAAACTCCCAAATCATGGTGATAATTGGCCTTATCAGCGCTTTGTAGATGTTCAGTTTTACCTTGCGCAATATAAGATGAGACTTGAATATTTTGATACTGGCATCAAATGCACGATAGGTAGCCTGCTGCGATTTTCGATGAAATATCCACAGAAAAGAAGTTTTGCTCGATGATCTAGATATTTGAACTCATCCACCTTAAAAGCAATTAACAGTCAAATAATTCAATCAAATAATCTATAAAATTAGAAATATCGTAAAAGTTTTTAATGCTGTATTACCAAATATATATACGAGTATATTACTCAAATTTGCATGCGGATTTACAAAAAAATATATAAATATTTAAGAACAAATAAATAAATAATAAAGCAAAGTTTTATCGTGTTATTAGCATTTCAAGTGTTTGTGTCATCTAAAACTGACTAACATTTTACTACTGCTGGGGAGAATTTTTAATTTCGTACATACAAAAATTATTACATATTTTATTTAAACAAAAATAATGCAACATTTTTACTAATATTAGTGTTTTATTTTTTTTAAATTACGAATAACTTTTTAATTAAATAACAAAATTTGTCAATCATAAAATAATAATTTTGGATACATTTAGTTTTCTAATTAAATTTTATAAGTCTGTATACCAATTTTTGTGAGTTTCCAAAAATGTGTACAAAACTTTTATTTTTCTTTTTTGTCCAAATACAATATACGTGTACATATGAGTGTATATAATGTGCATGTAATATATTCTTGTGACAATGTATGATTCTAACAATATAAAAAACTTTTATTTATTTAGAACTCCAAATTAACAATTTGTACTCTATAGTAAATTTATTTCAATGTACTTGCAGTTACTATAGAATCACAAATATTGTATCGGCATGGGGAGATGTGGTTTTGTTTCACACTCGATAATTTGGAACATATAAATTATAATTTTCGCAATTAAATTAGCTCTTTATCAAAACCAATAAATATTTATCACTATCGGTGATAGAGTGAGGAGACTCCCGTGTTCGATTCCCGACGGTAGTAGGAACAAATGTCACGATTGGGTGTTGCTTTTTATGTGTATGTATGGATTTTGAAGGCCCGTCCCCTTTTCCTTCCAAATAATAATAAGTTTGTGCTGTGGGTCTGCGATTATCCTATTGTGCAAACATTTAATCCATTAAATAAAAAATAAAAAATTACGAGGAATGGGTTTAAGGCAGAAATCAAATCATATATTAAAACCATTTGACCGATATTAATCCTTCCGAGTCATATTCACAAACAATAAAACCTTTTTTAAAACCCTCATCAAATACATACATATAATTTTCATCACTTAAAAACCTATTAGGTCATAATCAACCAGAATCGATAATAACCCAAAAATAAAAATAAAAAAGATTTTTAACGATACGTTTCAAAACTATTTTACGTGTAGCATGCAAATGTGCGATATTTAAAACCGAAATCGTCAATCAAGGGGAGAAATTGTTTTTGTCGGAGATTTTATTTTCCTTTTCATGTCTAATTAGGAAAAGTAAGTCACATCACTGTCAAATGCCTTCTAATTATTTTGTTTGTACAAATAAAGCAAACATTATTAACGACTGAACATCCATTAATCACAAAAGCAAACAATTTTGAAGCGAACTTATTTTTGTATAACGTGTCGTTCAATGTCGTCATTATTGTCGTCTTCCGCAAGTTTCAAAATCCATTCAACATGTAAAATGAAGAAAAATTATTTTTTGTGTATTTTGCTAATGGTTTTATTCTCTATGATGCCTACTTTTTTCATAAATCACATTTTTTGATGTTATTCTTTTGTTACATATTTACGTTTAAGGTGAACAAGCTTTTTAGAATGCTTTTTCTTCTACAAAACATCAATATTTTGAGAGATTTACAGTATAAATTAGTATTTTGAAATCCTTAATATTTAAGGTTAATTTGAAATGTATACCTTCATGCAGATTAACAATACATACATGGATACGTTGAACGTAGTGTAGGAAATATTGATGAGATTTTGAAGTGTTTGTAATTTTATATTCATTTTTTAATTTTTTATTTTGAAATGATGAAAATGGAAATCTTTTGTCGAGGGTAAGATTTAATTAAAAAATAGTACATATAGATAAATCATATTCTTGAAACATTTTAAGATTGAATATAACAATGACAAAACGATTTGTGAATTTTAATTTCAAAATTAAAGCTGAGTGTGAATTCACATAATCTAAGGTTACCGAATTTATCGGTGAAAACATCAAAGTTGCTCTTTGCAAAATTAACAAATTTGTGCATTGGACATTGAATCGAAATATCTTACAGTGATAAGCATTATTGCCGTAACTACGTTCTTGGCCAAATTGAATTATTGATGCCAAGCGGTAACTATGAGGAGCCTTTCTCATTTTATGTAAATAACAAAAATTTTAAAAACAAAAGATACAGAATAAACTTGTCTATTGATTCCCACGTAAGTGATTTAAAGCTTACTATAAGTGATTTGACTTGACGATGGACGAATATCTTTTGACAGCTTTTATCAAAGAGTACAGATAGAGAAAGGACCGAATTGAGTTAAAAGGTTGTATGTATAACTCATTGTATAACCCACTTTTTGTATGAAAAATTTCCTTCAGTTTAATTGCTTTTAATATTATATACTCTTTGCTTTTAGGTTGCTATTTTAAAATGTACTATATGTTTGGCATATACAGGTAAACCTCGTTTAACGAACCCTCGAATAACGAATCCTCGAATTAACGAACATCCAAAATTGTTGTAAAATCTCGTATTACGAACTTCAAACCTCGAATATTATTATAAGTACAGTTTATGTACATAAATGGTAAAGTTTTAAAAACCATACAAATATTTTTTCGCCAAAAATCGCACATAAAATTATTTACCTCGCACAACGAAACCTCAACTAACGAACGGTTCAGGGACACAATACGTTCGTTAAACGAGGTTTGCCTGTACTTATGTGAATGCTCAGTATTTATTCGGTTTTCGTTTTTTCAACAATTCTTGGATGAATAGTCGAAGATTCACTCGTTTTGTTTATAACAATTAAGTCTGTGGGCCAAAGAAGGATTGTTTAAAACTTTTTAACGTTGAACTGTTTGCTGAATTTTTAAATAATGAAATCTCCAATTTTTAAGTATCCGCTAAACCTAACTAAAAATATAACTAAGAAAGTGGAGGTGTGACCGACTATCTTTTGCGACCAAGCCTGGAATTTACCCTAAAAATAGACACAGATTTTTTTTTCGACGTGCACAATATTATAAGGATGGTAGAGGAGTAAATTTACCAAGGTTATGGGCTTTGTAAAATTATTAGTAAATTAAAATCAAATTTTGCACCGTTTCGGGAAATTTGATGCTTAAAATGTAGCATCATTATAAAATTTATTCCAAATAAGAACTAAGAAGATATTCGAAATAGTTATGGAGCGAATTATGTGGACATTTATTAAGTTTGCGAAAAAAATACTTGCACTTTGATTATTTATATTTTAAAACGTTGTTTTGAAGGTTTTTACAAATTATTAGAATTCTGTATGTTTCTATCTGCAACAGTTTTTTGATATCCAATCAAACATAATAACCCTGAGATATCTCAATTTAAGCAAAAACCCAATTAAAAAACTTTTGGTAGGAAATATCAAATGTAGAAAATAGAGGCATACAATATTCCACTAATTTATAAAGACCATCAATAAAAATGTATTAAAAAATAAAAATAAAGTTATTTTGAAAGTTATATAACTTTTAACGTGTATTACAACCATTTTATTACATTTTCTGGGTACAAAGTAATTTTTTCGGAAGCTTAATAAATATTCAGTTAATTTGCTCGATAACCATTAAAGGCTCCTTCTATATACTCGAGATTTCTTAATATTATCCTGGCGTATCTTGCTACATTTAAACAACTACTGCAACTTATTTCTCTAAACAATTGTACAGTATTTGATGTTCCTTTTCTGATAATTGTCGTAATTAAGTGCTACGCCATAAAGTAAATCTTTTGAGTATTATGGAGCATTTTGTGAACTAGAGAAAGCTTTTCGTTGGGCGGTGTTGCTTGGGACAATCAAAATTGTTGTCATGTTGGAATAGAATGATATTTACACAAGGCTTACTACCTAGATAAAAATAAATATTCGATAAAAATGTCACTCATATCATCTCCACGGACATCGATAGCCTCATTAAAGCAATGGAAATCATCAAGAAAAAAAAAGCAATTATTATACGTAAACGCTGGCATCTTTGACGCAACAATCAAAGGTGTTGAAGGGGACAGATGGCAGTTTCTCAAGTAAAGAAGTGGTCAATGTGATGAAGCGTATTAGCCTGGAACATGCGCTACGAATGGCAAAGAAAGTGCACAATATTGTGTTAACTGTAAATCAATCGGACATCCAGCCAATTACAAGATGTGCCCCAAGAACAAAGAGCTAGTCGACACGAAAGAGAAGTGGAAATTTAGGCAGGAGGAACAATAGGTTTTATAAACCAGGCCTTTCTTACTCAAGAGTAGTTGCTCGTATAGTGGTGCTAGGGTGGTTGATTAGACACCTAATAGGCAGACATTGTTAAATTCGGACGGTGGTCAGGTGACGCACTGACACACTTCGTAAATTTTATGATTTCACTCCGACATTCAACGCAAGGATGGATCCAATAAAAAAAAAAAGATTGCCTAATTCGAATTTTTTGCAAATCTAACAAATCCTCAATGAATAGTCAAAACTACATATCATTCAGCTTAATGTTAATTCACTAAAAAACCGAAAGAAAAGGCATGATCTTGAGGTTTTCCTGAACGGTAATATACCGTTTATAGTATTACTAAATCAAGCAAAGCTGAAACCAAAAAATAGAGTTACTTTTAGGAACACTAGGTTTTATAGACATGATAGATTGATTCATAGTGGAGGGGGAACGGGAATATTAGTTAGACAATCGATAGATTGTGTTTTGGTGAGTAACCCTACAGCTGTTAGGTAAATTGTTGTTCTAAGTTCCCTCAGTGGCCAATATGATGTAAATCAATTGAATAAGTAGCTGATACTAATTTTATTTATTATTTTAGGTCACCCCTGAGCTACTGAGCTGTAATTTTAATTTGTTTTTTTTATTTCTGTTTATTTATTTATTTACAAATGATATAATAAAACTTTACAATGTCAATTTCCCACTGGATTTATTTTCCTTTGAAGGATAGTTGACATTGTATTTACAATTCATAAAACAGATATAAAATCATTATACATACTGCAATACAATCATTAAAAAATTTAAAAATTTAAGAAATATAATTTATAAGTTTTCCATAATATCGCGTCCAAATTTGGTACTGATGGATCCGCATGATATGTTATTGGCAAATCTGGTGTCATATAAATGATTACAGTTATTACATTTAAGATTAGAGAGCGCTGAAGAAACATTTAACATCTTGTACATGTGTTCTGAGACTTGATACTCATACAGCGCACCTACTGGTAAAACAACCTTAGACTTGGTTTCATATCAAACTAATGATGAGAAACGTAAAGCGAGCTTTAAGACAGCTTTTAAACTTTTGTTTTGCATTATTTGACAAGATTTCAATCTGCACCGACTTGCAGTTCCGTACACAATAATTCCATAAACAGTTCTGGTGTGAATAAATGTAAAATACATCAATCTCAGTACATAGCTCGGCACACAAAAGGAAAGTTTCCTTATCAATCCTACTAACGGAGCAATTTTACTATATATAGTTTTAGTGCGTTCAGCCCAAGACATACGCGTGTCAAAAGTTACTCCTAGGTACTTGAAAAATTCAACTCTACCAATGAGATTGTTCGGGAATGAATTCAAGTGGATCACACAAATTGGAATGTTTTCCAAAACGGCCTTTTATTGGTATATGACCTATTTTATATACCAATTTGGTTTTTGGGATTTCCATGTCTAGTTCTAATTATTAAGTATGATTTCGTTACAAAGTTTTATTAGAATACGTCTATATTCGACCGTAGTACAAGTAATAATCAATTTATTTTGTGCTATTGTAAACGTCATTACATAACAATATATTTTTAGTACAAATTATAACACTTATAAGTACCATGTTAGTTCACACAGATCACTGTCGTCAGTTAGTCGAGTAACAATGGACTGACAATCATTTTCTTTTTGCAGCTCGATAAGAGATTATCCTGATTCTCTATGTTAATTTAAGTTAAGTATAATTAAATTGTAATAGTTATGTATATGTTAATGAAAAAATAATATTTCTTAATCGTTTTAGATTTACTCTGCAATGACAGCTGATATTGTCCATCAAAAGTTAGATTTGTGTTACCAAGTAATCTAGTTTGATTTCTTTTCCACGACCCTTTCGACATACTCATGTGTAAAGATGTAGCGTTAACAGAGATCACATTAGATTTAAAGTATTCCAGTAGAATGTCCATATCATGCTTTATACTACTAGATATTGTAGAATCATCATCAAAAATTCGAATGTGTCCCGTTAAATGAAATAGCGAGATATCATTAATAAATATCAAAAACAGTAATGAACACTGTCTTGAGCCACTTCACAATTCACATTTAAGACATCACTGGTGTATTCGTTGATCATGACTTATTGTTGACGATTAGTTAAGTAACTATTAATCAACCAATTGGCTACTCCACGAAATCCATAACAGTACATTTTATCTAGAAGCAATTGGTGATCAACCATGTCAAAAGCTTTTTTTAGATTAAGAAAGAGAGCTCCAAAATATTCATTTCGATCAAAGACATTATACATACATATATCATGTTAGCCATTTCGACAAGTGCCAACTCAGTACCCGCACCTTCCTTAAAACCATACTGGTGTGCATAAAAAAGTTTGAATTGTTAAGGAAGCTCCTTAACCATGAGTTTATTATTTTTTCAATGATTTTATCAAATTCAGACAAAGTTGAAATAGGTCTGTAGTTTGAAGCAAGATCCTTATCACCATCTTTAAATAATGGCACAACTCTGGCAATTTTTAGAATATTTGAATATTCACCAGTTTCGAGAATTGTGTTTGTTAATTTCGCTATAATTTCCGAGAAGAAGGTGACATAATTCTTCAAAACCAAACTACGAATATTATTTGGCCCACCACCTTTACTGTTATCCAGAAGGCAAACAATATTACAAATTTCCGCAGGGTTAGTGGGGGTTAGAAATATTGAATCTGGATTACGGCACAATGTTTCAAATTTATGAATATCCCTATCACTTCCAATTGATTCACCCAGTGAATCTACAATAGTTTGGATCTCGGATTTATAATTATTTTTATTTAGAAACAGATTTATATTTTTCCATATATGTATTTCTTTGGCTCACTTTACTAAACGTATTTTCATAAAACAGTTTCTTTGCATAATACTTCTCGGACTTTATTTTCCTATTGAGAGCACTAAGTAAATTATGAATAACTACATTACGTAAGTCTAACTTATGCTTCTTTGAAGCATTATTGCAGTTTCCCATGAGTTTGTGGCGACTCACTCACAATTCAATTCAAGTATTCAATCATACAATTAAATTCAATCATTCACATAAATATTCATCACTCGTTCTTAGCCACAATTCGCGCATCCATATTCACACGCATGCACATGAACGCACCTTGTTCACCAACGCAACACACTTCATTCAGTAAAAATATACATCTGTCAAAATCTCGCGCGCAGTAAAAAAAAACATTAAAAAAAATACACATTTTGATTTTCCTTTTGGAGTTGAGCGGTTCGCTATTAAAACAGACATAACCAAATTTAAACAAAATTAAATTATATTTAACAATAGTATATTGTATAATTAGGAGGAAAAGTACTGCATTCCCGGACGATAGTGGAAATTGGCGGACGAGGCGATAGCCGAGTCCGGCAACCACGGGAGTCCGGGAATGCACTTTTCCTCCGAATTGTACATACTAGTTTTTCTCCGATCGGACTTTAAAACGAATATAAACCCAAAATAATTGTTAGTATTATTCATTAATTATCATATTAAGAAATCAAAACAAAGTAAAAAATCGAAAATAACATAAAATTATTGCTTAGTTAGCCACGACATCATAAGACATAAATACATTTTGTTTTTTTTTTTTCAAAAGTTGTCAAGTTTGTGTACCTATTTGATTTATAAAAAACGTGTGAACGAAATTTAAGCGATATGGACAGTGAAAGCGAATTATCCTTATCTTGTACCCCACCGGATAAAGTGGAAGCAGCTAATTCAGCTACATGTGATTTACTCCCGCAAAAATCGAAGGAAAAATACGAAAATGCTTATAAACGCTTTATGGATTATCGTCAATCTAAACACATCAAATCATTTTCGGAAAACGTCATTCTGGCGTATTTCGCTGATTTATCTACAAAATTGAAATCATCCACATTATGGTCAAACTACTCAATGATCAGGTCTATGCTAGTGGTTAAAAATAATATGGATATTGCAAAATACCAAAAATTTCGTGTCTTCTTGAAACGCAAATCCGGATATAAAGCGAAGAAATCTAAAATATTAACTATGGAATATGTTCAACAATTCATTTTGGAAGCTTCAGATGATTCGTTCCTAGTTACTAAAGTAAGCATGTAGGTATTTAAAACGATTATTATTTGAATTTACACATTAAATTCAAATATGTTTTCGGATAAAATACAATTCACACTGCAATATTTTTTTGTATGTAATATTATGATTGTTTTTTGTAGGTTCCGTTAATTTTTGGAATCGCTGGTGCTTGTCGATGGGATGAACTAGCCCGCATGGAAATTACTGATATTAATGATTTGGGATCTAAACTTTTAGTTAAAATTCCGAATAACAAGACAAATAAACCACGATCATTTATCGTAAACGAAACTTATTTAGAATATTACAGAAAATATATAGCTTCGCGTCCAAAAGATTTCAATTCTTTGCGTTTTTTTTTTAAATACACAAATGGTAAAGGTTTCAAACAAGCAGTTGGCATACATCAGTTTGGTAAAATCCCACAAATTGTTGCTACTTTTTTAAAATTGCCAGACGCAAAACAATACACAGGGCACTGTTTCCGCCGTTCATCTGCGACAATTTTAGTTGATAATGGCGCAGATTTAACATGCTTAAAAAGATTTGGAGGATGGAAGTCATCGACTGTTGCTGAAGGGTACATCGATGAATCCATTATCAATAAAATTGAAGTTGCTCAAAAGATTTTCGATACAACGGATAATGAAACAGCCGATGCAAATAATGTTAGTGATTTTAATAGCAATATATCAACAACAATGCTGGGATGCGATACTACTAATCCACCAATGTTCAATAATTGTACTAATTGTACGATAAACGTTAATATTACAAATAAGTAAAATTAAACTCCTATACCTAACACAATTAATTTTGCATAGATTTATCAAATAAAAATTGATTATTATGTATACTGTTAAATTAAAATAAATAAATGCGTTTGACCTTATAAGTGTACTTTTATTTCTTCTAAACAATTAAAAATCCATACGGGAATATATTCTCGGCCTAGGCCAGAAAAAATATTCTCGTACTATTATTACTTGTTGCTTAGCAACAAATACAACATACTGGAATCATGAGCTTTTCGTTTCGAAAAAACAACGGAAAGATATATTTCTTCCTACGATCGGAGAAAAACCCTTTTTTATTATATTTCGATCGTAAACCATTACTCGCGAAAATAGTGTTGAGAAATATTTTCTTTTTTTTTCATACATGTGAATAAGTGATAATCGAAAGTTTATACATTAACAAAATAAAATTTTTTTGTGTGCACTAGCAAAAACAATTCTTGAAGTGTTTATTTATATATATTGTGAAGACAGTGGATACACATATATTACAAGTTTCCACCAGTTGTATGTCATCCAAGGATATGAGTTAGTCTTCAAATTAACAACAACACTTGTAAAATATTGATACGGAATTGGAAGTAAAATATGTATCACTTGATATATTAATAAATAAAAGATTTTAATTCAATATTTGTTTTTATTTCACAATGTTTTTAATAAAATAATAATTTCACAAAGTTATTTGTCGCAAAGATGGATTTATTATATTTTTGTCACAAAGATTTTTATTATATTGTAATCACTGACAAAATATTATTAGTTTTGGTTATATTACGCTTTGTGTTGATGTGTCCAGTCGCCTCGCAAAAATTTGAATGACCGAGCAAAAGTTCCATCAGAATAAAATGTTCGTTATATTTTTTAGCTGTGTAGTCTTAAATGTTGCCCCCTGTGCTTTACATAGTTCCATCTATGATTTATATTTCAAATTAATTCATTTTGGTTTTTATTAATTTGGTTTGAGTTTTAAATAATAATAATTCATGGTAATTAACTTAATTCAGGTAATATTTAAAAAAAAATCAAATACAGTAAAACCTAACAAATAATATCACAATGTCAATGAACTGTTAACTAAATAATACAATGGTAAGTATAGAATTCAATTAAATTAAAATTAATTAAATTTTTTTTTTAAAGATTTGATTATGAAATTCAAGTAGCATAATTCAACAGGTAAGTATATATTGTATAAAAAAAAAATAGCACGTTCGCATCGGATTAATAAGTGTATTTATTTCTGGGCATTCATCTACTTCAACAACACTCCTAATCATAGTGAATCTGTCGATTAACTAATTATACTTATCAATAATTAGTTTAAAATTCCTGTCCGGATCAGTAATTTCAAAATTTGTAGCCTCAAGAAAATCAACAAAATACTAGTTCATTATTTCAAATTAACTATGATTACGATTTTTAGTAGTACCTAGAAATCAATTTCAACAGAATAATAAATGCTCTTCCAGATTACAGTTTTCATTATCAATGAATCATAAAAGTAGTTTAGAAATGTATTGTCGTTGTATTACTAACTATTTAATATACTTGGGTGTCGGTAAACGGATCAATTTCTGTCATTATAATCAAGTACCTTGTCAATCGAGGGACAGGTGTACATGTTTTTGACATTATTTGTTTATTGTTTTGATTTGTTTACTTCGAGAATTACAAATTATTACTTTTACTTTCTTTTACTCTAGTAAAATATAGTATAGTAATCATGAAAATTTCGGAACTTGAGATTTTTAGAGATTTATTTGTTTTGAGGTCCCCTGAGTCCGAAAAAGTGGGTTTCGAAATGGTGTCTGTCTGTCTGTCTGTCAGTCTGTCTGTGTCCTCTCTACAGCCCAGATGGTTTAACCAATCGAACTGAAACTTAAAATTTAAGCTTTTTTGGTAAATTGGGAGGTCCCAGTGAATTTTACTCCAAATCGGCCAACCGGAAGTGGCCACTCCTTCGGTCCAGAAAATTTATTTTGCAAATATCTTAAAAAGTATAAGGTTTACAAAAAACTACTTTAAACAAAATGTTTCCAAAAATTTAAAACAAATAAAAATAAAAAATAAAAAATTTAAAAAAAAATTTAAAAATTTAAAAATTAAAAAAAAAAAATTTAAAAAAAAAAGTTATAAAAAAAAATAAAATTTCTTAAAATTCTCTGTTCGTAAAAGAAAGTCGTGTGTTGGCCACACCTCCATTTTTAATTTCAAATTGCGATTTTAGGTACAAATACTTATATTTCGAATAAGCAACGCCAATCTAGTAATCCACATATTTAAAAAGTGATTCGTGGTCCCTAAAACGAATTTGGGTGAACAAATTCGTCAGCTGAAACATCAGTAGCCCACTATCTATTAAAAATTAAGTGATATCTCGTTTATTTGCTTGAATCCGAATGTTAACTGAAAAATGTAATTACAATTTTTAAATAGCGTAATTTTTGTTTATTCAAAAATAATTAAATCTTAATATTTGTGAAAATACAGATTTATAAATAAGTCCATTTTTATCATATAGAGTGGCTGTGCTGAATCTATATACCAGTATTCTTAGTTACATGAAAATTCACCCGATTTTAATATCAAACTTGTCATTCATTTCTAAACAACAATATTTACCTTTCTTACATCATTAAGTATAGAAATATACATAAATGAAATACCGACACAACCATACAAAAAAATATTTCCCGTTGTAAAAATGACAACGAAGTTTCTTGTCGAAAAGTACACTTAAAGCCGGTACACATTGAGAACGAGAACAATATTCCCTTTTTTTACCAAATTATATAAGAAAATTATTAAAATACAATGAAAGCCGTACGATTTTAATGAACGATAGTAAAAATATCGTACATTTACTAAAATAGTTATTTATGGTACTAGTGAGCAAAACGAGATATTATCCACGAGGGATAAGTTTGTAACACGAGGCGATAGCCGTGTGAATGTGATTAATTAACATTCAACAAAAATTTTTTTTTTTTTTTTTTTTTTTTTTTTTTTTAAATCATTACCAATTTTATTAAAACGTTTAAAACAAAGGTACAATAAATAATAAGTAATTGGTAAGATAATTGCACCTTTAGTTTCAAAGAAACGTGTGTCAGGTACAATGGTTCTCTCTAATAATATTACAAAAAATTAACACAATAATAATTTACAAAATTTAAAGAGTAAAAGTAATACAAATAAAATAAAAGACAAAACTATAATAATACAAAAAATAGATGCTCAATTGCTTTGTTTAGTTTCAACCAATTTTTGAGAGCTTTGGAGAAAGCGGAGAAGCTGATGCACACTCGAATTTCCAATGGTAAGTTGTTAAAGATTATTGCTGAAGCCACACTGAAGTAACGTTTACGAAACTCTAAATTAACATTGGGGACAAACTTTATAAATTTGAAATTTAAACGAAGATTATAAACTGAATAGTTGACAAAGTTGTTCCCGCTGATGATGTAAAAAAGCTTTAAGACCTTGAAAACATACATGTGTTGTAAAGGCATTATATCCAGCTCCTGAAATATAGGCCATGATGGTGTCTGCAATGATTTAAACGTCGTTAGCCGCAAAACATGCTTCTGTCGAACGTACAGAGGATGTAAAAGAGTTTTACAAGCACCACCCCAACATGCTAAACCATACAGGAGGATAGAATCAACTAGGGCAAAATAAACCAATTTCAGAAGATATAACGGACAGTATAATCGTAAAACATACATTTTCCTGGAAACCAAAAGAATTCTCGACTTAAGGCCTTCAATGTGGGCCTTCCAGTTTAGGTTACTATCAATCATAACTCCCAAATATCTAATTTCACATACCGAGCTTATGGTGAAGCAACCATTAGGGATACAAATTGGACTGTTATTACAGCCAAATGCGTGATAGATAATCGGTGTTTGGGATCTCTGGCATTCTCTGAAATGCATAACTTTTGTCTTGTCGCTCAAAATCAAATTATGGGCTCCCAACCAAATCGCTAACATAACCAAATCCCTGTCAATAATAGTAAGGTTCGCATGATGGTTGAGGCCAGCATAAACAAATGAAAGATCATCCGCATACGCAGTGAGGGTACCAGAAAAATTCTGGTTGAAGATTCCATTTATGTAAACAAGAAAGAGTAGCGGCCCCAACACTGAACCTTGAGGAACTCCAACCCTAATATAACGCTCCTTACTCAAAATATTGTTGACGCGGATAACTTGAGTTCGGTCACTTAGATAATCAGAAAGCCACTTGTGTAACATTCCACGAAAACCGCAACGATTTAGTTTTAACCGAAGAATTGTATAATCTACTCTATCAAAGGCTTTGGTTAGGTCAACAAACATTGCTGAAGCCTTAAGTCCTCGATCAATGCTGCCACTTATCTGTTCCAGAAATTCTAAAATCGCTTGTTCAGTATTTTTATTGTTACGAAATCCAAATTGTTTCGGAGAGAGAAATTCGTTTTGATCCAAAAAATCAACAATCCTGTTCTTCATAGCCTTTTCAAAAATTTTAGAGAAGATTGAAAGAAGTGATATTGGTCGGTAGTTATTTACACAAGTTTTATCATTTTTCTTAAATATGGGGACAACAACATCTCTTTTCAAGGTTCCAGGAAAAACTCCTGTTTCAACACTTAAGTTAAAGAGAAAAGACAAGACATCCACAAGGAAGCAAGCCATTTTTTTAACGACACTATTTGGAATTCCATCAACCCCAGGAGACGATTTATTTTTTAGGGAGTTAATAATATTATACAGTTCCCCTGGAGAAACAGGTGAAAAATAACAACTATTCATAACATCATAACTCTCAGTAACTATTCGATTTCTTTCCAACTCATCCATCACTGTCGAACTATTGGAGTTCCCTATACTTACAAAGAAATTATTAAATTCATTAGCAATAGCCGCAGAATCCGAAATGGTCACATTATTATGACTATTAATTTCTCTGATTTCAGCGTTACCATGATGCTCACCAATTATATTATTCACAGTTCGCCAGTTTTTACGAGCATTATTACCATTTTTTTCAAACTGTTTTGTGTAGAAGTGTTTTTTGGTCTGCTCTATTTTGAGATTTACCATATCACACAGTTTGCGGCTGTAGTTAGCTAGCCTTTTATTGTTAGGAAACTTGTTTGCTAGGTGACATATTCTATTTCTTTTACGAATGGCTCCCAACAAATTGTCAGACATCCATGGCTTAAGCTTGGCTGTTTTATTGAGTGGGACCAATCTAGTACAGTTAGCAAGATGACCACTAAAAATATTTATGAAATTATCATAAGCTAATGACGCATTAGACACATTATAGACATTGATCCAATGTTCATTTAACAGCAATTCTTTTAAACACTCATAATCTATACGAGATATCTGCCTCGCATTAGTCTTAAGATGTCCTTTACTCGAGCTCTGTATAGCCAGTCCGATGAATTTAGCATCAATTAGACAGTGGTCTGAGATGCCCAAATTATGCACCTTGTATGAAATATTTTGGAAATATCTGTGGTCAAACCTAAAAAAGATATTGTCGATACAGGTCGCAGATGTTTTAAAAATTCTTGTAGGTTCATCCACTAAAATCTCAAGACCAAAACTAGACGAAATATCCATATTAAAATCTCCCATAATTAAAAGGTTAGTATAGGGCAAGTTTTGCAGAAGCTTAGTGAAATCTTCAATGAAATCTGGAATGTTAGCAGCATGCAGTCTGCGACCAAATTAATAAAGTAAAATTAGCGTACACAGAAATAGAGCTGTGTGAATGTCGTGAAGAAGAAAAAAATTGCAAGGGAATTTATCTGTATTAGTATGATTCGCTAGTACATAATGCACAGCATATTCTGTATATATAGAATGTAAATTGTGGTATAATCAGTCCAGTCGCCGCGGCCTGATGAGAAGATTGAAATTTCAGATTAATTAAATATAACAGGTAGGATTTCGGAAAGTTTATGACTTTAATAACCATTTTTTATTATTATTGCACAATCAGTTTAGTTTCAAACACCAATCGAATTTAAATTCAATTTATATTGATAAATTTAAAACATTAGACTGAATTTGTCAGCGACGGAGATTCTTCATCACCAGAATCTGAGACAGGTAGTATTTTATATAAACAAGAATAATTTACATTATCCCACAACAATAAACATAATTCTATATAACATAAGTGCGTAATCGTTCACCTCATGTACGTGGCTCACGTGGGATATTTGAACATAAGTCGCGAAAATAAAAAAAATTATTATAAACGGGTACGAAGACGGTGAGTGTATAGCAAATATTTCGAATTTAACGGGTGTTAACGTTAACACCATAAGAAGCATACTACGTAAATATAAAAAAGACGGGATGAACTAATCGCAGCGCTAAAATGCGGAAAACGCAGAAAAAAATTAACGCCGGATGTCCTCGAAAAAATCGAGCACATAGTTGAAGTAAATTCGGGAATAACCCTAAGAAATATAAAGGAAGTACTCCTGCGAGAGAAAAATATTGAAGTGTCGCAATCAACAATTTTTAAAGGATTAAAAAATTTAAAAATTACCTTAAAAATGGCCTGGACCGTTGTGGATAGAATGAAGTCGGCATCTACCATTGAACTAAGGCGAGCATATGCATTGCACTTTACAAATAATGCGCCAGAAGCCCGCCAAAAAATGATCTTTATTGACGAAGCTGGGTTTAATCCCCATTTAAGGCGGTCCCAAGCCAGATCACGAGTTAATACTCGTGCGAATATTGTGATTCCAACCATCCGAGGTCGTAATGTTACGTTAATCACGACTATTAATAATCAGGGTGTGGTCCATCACAACCTTTTTGCGAACTACTAATCCATCTATCCGATAGAGGGTTGATAGATACATGGCTAGTTTTAGACAATTGCTAAATTCACAAAGCAGCAGAACTTAAGGAATTGATTCGCAGAACGCAACATAGGCTTGTATTCCTTTCACCTTACTCGCCTATGCATAATCCCATCGAAAGTGTGTTCTCAACACACACCGTGAAGTCAACGGCCAGACAAATTTTATCTGATCCTTCCAACAGCCGAAATATAGTAGATGTAGACCGGAAACGGCGGTACTAACTTCATAATGAATATGATGCTAAAGTTAATTGCGGCAACAACAGGAGCTCCTTTGGAATAAACGTACTCACTATACCATAACGTACTACATATGTATATAAATTTATATATTAATTACATTTATTTTAGATTTACGTTTAAACCAGCAAAAATGAATTATAAAATTACTTTAATATAGAAATAAAAATTTTGTAATTTGAAATGACAAATTTGAAGTTAATTTCATTTGAATATTTGTTAAATTGTTTTGAAAATAATTTAATTGAACTGGAAATAAGTCAAATTAGTTTGAAAATCGGTGAACCAACTTTGCAAAATTTGGTAATTTGCTTTGAAATTAAGTTATTTTAAATTGAAAAAAAAAAAAAAATAATAAAATTGTCAATTTGAATTCAAAAAATAAATTTAAATGGTTTTTAATAATTGTTAAGTTTTTTGAAAATACTTTAAATGGAATTGGAAGAATGTTAATTTCATTTGAAAATGTGTTAGCAACTATTTGTTGTTTGAGTTTTTCTCAAAAATAAACAAACTTTAGAAAAAAATATAATTCTAAATGAAAATTGGTTAAACTTGATCGGGTAGTCATGTTAATCGACTTGTGAATTGCGTATTGATCGGTTTTCAATTCTGTACTCCAATATTCGCTATTTTATGAATTTATAAAAGTCCTAATGCAGTTGTAAAAAATCAATGTATGGTCTTTCAAATTGAGCGGTTTTTTAAATCTTTAATAAAACGCACAATTTGCTTTGATTTTTAAAATCTGGTTTATTGATAATTAAAGTATCAGTTATGCCAATTATTTATTTACGAAATACAATATCTGCCAAATGGCCTCCTCTTCCACTTCCACAGATGTCCACTCTTTTGTTAAAATGTTCAATGAACTGTTGGCATAAATATGGTTCTATTTCAGGAAACGCGGCCAATTAATATCACCATATCATCTCACGATATCGATTACCATTCACTAGAAGCTTTTTCATAGAATAATTCAACAATTTGAACGCGTTGTTTTGTGTACGACACCATTTTTATAAATGTCATAAATGACACTTCTTACAAGTGGCAAAACCTAGGCAATTACACAACACCATCCGTGTTTTATTAAAGATTTTAAAAAAAACGCGCAATTTGAAAGACCCTTATATATCAGCTGACGTGGAGAACTTGACCATTGAAAAACCTTACTGTATATTCAAAAATTTTTACTTTCGTTGCATTGGATTTTGTAGATTTAGAAAATGCTGTGTTTAGCTGAAAATGGGTAGTTGAAGAAATACTCCAACTTTTTGAAAACTTGGACCACGGCATTTCTTGGTTGTCATAGTATAAGAAAGACGAATAGGGAATTGATGATTCATAAAAAGGCAAAGCTGAGTTATTGGCTGTACCTAGTAAAATTCGTGAAATAAAATGGTTTGTTGCAGAACCATTTTCATTGCAAAGACCGTTTTTAATTGATACGGTTATAGGAGCGCTACTAAACAACTATTTTTAAATTGAAGTTGTGGGGTACATGAATTAAATCAGAAGGAAAGTTTACTTGCAGATTTTCGGGTTCCGTTGTCTTTTTAACTGAATCAATTGAAATTAATCGTTAAATTAGCTTTATTTTGATCGCCTCGCCAAAAACCTCTCCTTATATTTTGATCGGTTATTATTTTTGTATGAGTAAGAACTCATACAAAACGACCTGATACTCAAAAGGTATGCGGTGTTTAGAGAAATTATGCTTTAAAGGTTGAAATAGGAAAGTCAATTCTCAACAATTTTGGTTAATAATTTACCTCAACATGGTGATACATTACAAGAATTTTTTTTTTTTTTAATAAATACAAAACAATATTATTGAAGTAAATTTCAAACTCAGTTATCACCGGCGGCTATAAATTTATCTTACACACGCCTAACTTTATACCTTATGCGATTCGTCATTAATCATCGCAGATAAAAATTAGAATTATATTTCTTTAATAATATTATTAAATATTCTGAAACATCATTCGAACTTTCAAACATTTTAATTTTAAAAAGCGTTTTTTGTACGTCAATCAGTCTTATATGTTATATTTTTGCCATTATACTATACACTTACCCCACAGCAGAAATATTAAATCCGACACAGCTAAGCTAAATAAATAATAATTTGTGGCCGTGTGCATCCCAGAATTTCGAATGATAACCACGCAAACAAGGACATTGCCTAAGATACCTGTAATAAATATTCCTAAAAAAAATATTGTGACCTGAAAATAAACAAAAAAAAGGAGGTTTTTAATACGATAACACTAATTAGTTGCCACTTATTTTGTGGTTAGGTTTATGTATATATGCTAAATATGTGTATTGGGTATACTCGTATACAAAATATCAAAACAAAACAAAATTTGGTAAAATATTCGATTTTATTATAACCACAATATTTACAAAGTTGCTATGTTTGCGTTAAGCCTAACCAAACATTACGGCAGGGGTCAATCGTATCCATTATAATTTGGCTGATTGAAAACATAAAAAAAAAAACTGTGTCAAAAGATCAATATATCCGGTTGTTAGTTTTATATTGTTTGTTTTTTAAACGATACCAGTAAAGTTTTGATTATTCACGGAAATATATTTTGTTTTTTTTAGTTTTGTGGGGTTTCGATTGAAAAACTCTGTTTTGTTTACATGGAGCCTATCTGTATATGTATAATTTGTGGGTGACAATATCTTCTAGCTAAATCAATAAATATTGTATTATTTCAATTATTGAGGATATTGTCTAGCTTACCACTAGAACTACTGACTCGTCAAAATAACGGAATGTACATTAATATTTACATAATAATGCATACCTGTTTTGGAAATTTATGTTGACTTTTAATATGACAACAAAGTAATTATACATAATAATAAAAAAATTGAATTCAATAAATGTACAATCCGTCATTAACTACCGACCCGTCAAGGTAGTCCTAGTGTTAAAAGCTAAACATTTTCTTAGAACTCAATAAAATCAGTTATTGTTGACTTTTTCAAATTTTAAATATTTATCTTCTTAAGTCAACAATTTATACGGCATAAAAACTTGTTGGAAATTTAATTGAATATCTAAAGTTCATTAATTTTGTCAATCACCATCAAAAAATACGAAATCAATTGGTTTGATGATGCCAAAAGTTTTCCAATAAAATAATAATCTAAAATGTTATATAAGGGTTCCTTCCCTACTTTACGGTATGATTTTGTCGAAATCGAAACAAAAAATTGTACGTAAATAATTAAAAAAGTTTTCTTGCTTATTGTAATAAAGCTTTTACGCCTATACATATAATACGTTGGTGTCCCTGTTTACAATATAAATATAAAACAAGTGTCAGCTCTATAAAAGTGTAACTTAAAGATCATTGAAGTACATTAAAGTTGATTTCTTGTTCTTATAATAATGATACAACATATTTCGTTTATGTACATCACATTCTTTATATTGTATATATATATATATATATATATATATATATATATATATATATATATATATATATATATATATAAATTTACAGCATCATTGTTTTATGTATCCATATTCATCAAAGTATATTCTGTTTGAAAAATTCCCTAAAAGTTCATTCTTTGTACATAAAAAATTGAGTACCGACCTTGATATTTTCCAAGGGTAAGTAAATTATTAGAAAACTTCGAACTGTATTTTAGATGTAAGTACAATATATGTAAATAAATTCAAACAATTTAACATTGAATTGCAAACGATGTATGTATGTTTGAGTTAAAAATTAATTATACGATTCAATTTGGTTGGATCGGTCGGGTTGGAATTTCAATCCAACATATACCACCAAGCTGTATTCAATCCATATGCAAACACTCGAACTTTAATTTCCCGTTCAATATTTAACCAAATCGGGACAACCTATGAAAACTGTGTCGAAGATTTTGAAAAATTAAATCACACTTTGTATTTTGACAATGCGTATGTAATCTGGTTGAAATGTGCAAAGCACCTAGAACTCCTCCCTTTATTGAGTCATATCTGCGACCCTGAACACACCACAAAAACCCTTATAGTTTATACTTGCATTCCCCAACTGTGGTTACTTGTACTTACATGCAATTTTAATCGTTTCTTATTGAATGATTGTTAGCAAATTTATCTAAATAAAAGAACGTTAATGATTCATCCTTTATTCAAATTGAGCTTTTATATTGGCAACTTTCAACTGTTTTCGATAAGAACCG
Source organism: Tipula vernalis (assembly GCA_958295665.1). Lineage (NCBI taxonomy): Eukaryota > Metazoa > Arthropoda > Insecta > Diptera > Tipulidae > Tipula > Tipula vernalis. The sequence continues at coordinate 182,118,974 of OY282559.1, read as the reverse complement.
ATAACAGTGATGGGTTCTCTTTAAACTCTTCAAGTTTTTCGATGAAAAATCCACAAATTTTCTGCAAATTAATTTACAAAAATATATAAACAACCTAGCTAATACCAACAATTATTTATGCTAAAATTTTCAATATCGAAAATGATAATTTAGCTCCAAGTTTTTCAAAGAAAAGACGCGAATGTTACAAAAATACTATACAAAATGTCTCTACGTAACTTCATCAAAACATTTAAGAAAATTATTGGTATTAATTCTTGTTGTCTTTTGGTGTTTTGCTCACTACAATTTGATCAAATGACAAGAAATGCTGCTTAGTCCCTAATACCCTGGACACACTGCGATTTAATAAAACCGATTTAGTGAATTTTTTGAGCTTAGTCGCAGTTTGTCAACCTAGATTTTAACTAATCCCTTTGTTTTTGCATAGAATACTTAAACTGGTTTAGCTAAATCGGATTTATTAAACCACAGTCTGTCTAAGGTATTAGTCCTATGACACCGGAATATATATGTTGGCTGTATATAATTTTTCTATTTTTTTGTGTAACTTTGCGGCTGGCCCCTCCAAGAGCCAATCCCGCCGTATCAGTTGTAGGAGTTTATACGGGAATGTCATGAGAATTATAATTCGGTAAAAATTAAATACAAATAATAATACTAATACTAAATTTTCAATCATCGAATGTAATAACTCATCATCATTTCATGTAGACTAACCTCGGGAAATAGTAAGAATAGTCCACTCGAAAACTAAATTTTTGTCAATATAAAGGATTAGAAAAAGTCTTAATTTTTTTGTTAATGTAATATATAGGTTGGGCCGTAATGGGGAATTGTTGAATAATTCAGTATCTAAAAAAATTTCTTTAAAATTACGTTTCATATCTCTTATTGGCGACATTACTCGCTTTGCTTATAGCTATGAAAAATTACTTTCGGTAAATGACCACCTCGAGAATTGATACGAGAGATTCGGTTCGTTTAGAGCAAGTGTAATTTGCGAGTGACAAGAGATGACTTCAAAATCATGTACGCAAAATGTAGCACTTTATACCATGCCCAATATGTTGATAAATAAAACTGATGTTGAGCTTACATCATAAAACAAAATACTCATATAACGTGGTGTTGTGAAAAGTGTAAAATTCTGCCGGAAAATTATCGAGTGGATAAAATTATCAATGATCAGTTACCACCGTATTTTAAACTAATAGTCGAACAGTTAAAAGTTTTGCGAGAAGAAATGACTTTGCGACTCACTCAAACTATTAATGATAACAAGTGTCGGTTAAACATTAAATTAAATGAATACTAGTGTACTTTTCGAATTTACAACATTAGGGTAGTAAAAATAATTTTCTAAGAAAATAATATTTAATAGTGTTAATGTTTTAGTGATTTACTAAAAATTAAAAACAATAATTAATAGAGAATGAAAATTTAACTTTGAAATATTCTGGAAAATGGAAATTCCCATTCTAATTTAAAGAAAATTGAAGTTTTAAACAATTTTTGGGTTGTTATTTCATATCCGATATAATTAGAACCTGAATATTTACGATTGTCAAGATCAAATTTCAATGCACATGCTCAAAATTATTTTTTTGGAAACTAATACGAATCTTTACTATTGCAAAGAGAGAAACTCTCGCGCATGCTCAAAACCATTTTTTTGGAAAACGAAACCAATTAACCAACATTTAATATTATCAAGAGAGGAAACTCTCTTTCAAGAATGATAATTTGATCATTTTTGATTATCATCTAACCAGAATCGCTTGCGATATGTTGATGATGAAATAGAATAAAAAGATAAAAAGCAAAGACGAAATCAAAATGACAAAAACAATTGAAAAATTCGATGATATTTTTGTTTTTTCATTATCATATCATCGAACCGGAATCGCACCCCTGGACTCTAAAGATGCAGCTTTATGTAGATTATTCGAGATTTTGTAGATTTTTTGAGACTGTTCGATTGAATTAAGACGCGTTTAGGTGGGAATCTTGAAATCCGAGATTTTGAGATGTTTGGATTAATCCAGATTTCTGGGGTTGATTAGCGTTAAGTGTTTTGCCATCGAAGTTGTTCGATATTTTCGAGATTATGCGACGTTTTCCAGTTATTTTTCCGAGAAAGATGTTTTTTTGTACTTTGGAATTGATTAGCATTGAGATGTCTTTTTATTACAGATCTTCGTATAGATTTGGATCGATTTATTGATTTCTTAAGATTATTCTATAATTCTAATTTTATTCCAGATCTTCGTATAAATTTGGTATTTCTTGAGAATATCAAGATTATTGAGCTTTTCGAGATTATTCGAGTCTAATCGAGTTTCTCTCACTGAGTATGTAACAGGTATTATTAATTATATTTTTTTCAAGATTTTTCGAATTACCGAGATTTCTAGATTCTCGGATTTAAATAGCGCGAAGTTGCTGTGCACCGACATTATTCAATATTTTCGATATTATTCCTGCGATGTCTGCGTAATATTTTTCAGATTATTCAAGATTCTTCCAAGTTCCTGGGCTTACAGTTTTGCGGGAAATTCTAAATTTTTTTGTGATTATCGATATTTTTCTAGAATTCTCATGTTATTCGAATTATTATTTGCGAAATTTGCAAGCGATGGAGTCTGATGATCTGTTTAGTATCGAGCTATTTAAAGTTATTTACATAGATAGGTGATATTTTTGGAGAATATTTGAGACTATCCGAGTTCCTTGAAATAATTTTGGATTATTTCGGATATTGTGAATTGGGACGGGTGAAATGGGTTGTTTGGAATATCGAGATTATTCGATATTTTGAAGAGTAACATTGAAGATAATTCAATATTTTTGAGATTTTCGGGGTTACCTGCTTGTTGATGTTACTCGCATGATGTTACAGTTAATTCAAAACTATTGATGATATTGATGGTAATTCTTCGAGGTTTTTTGTAAGTTTGCAGATTCGAGGAGATTTTGATTTTATTAATTATGGTTCGAAATTACTTGATAATTTACTAGAATTCAGTAAAGCTGCTTTATGTTGAGTTTTATGAGGATCTAAGGTTGAAATGGACAGAAATGGACAGTTAACAGTAATATGTTATGGTCCTTGGCACAATATTGATTTTTAGTCAATTGGTGATCGATCTTTAAAACATTTAGCCAATTTAGCTTTTATTCAGCTTTCTCAAGAAGTTGTTGGTGAAATTAAATAAACATATTTTTGCTTTGTGATTTGTTGAACTGAAGATCTTGCACGCTTGCAATTCATTCATTGCATCCATACACCAATCGGCTCTGGTAATAAATCCTAGTACAAACGAAATTTTTATTCGGCCTCTTCGAAATATTTCAATTTTACGAGTACAAAATAATAAATCGAATTTTCTTCAATACATTTAAAATGATGATTTAACTGAATTTCATTGAAAACCGGTCGTTTGTTCTGCCGGTCCGCTGTATGACCGGTGACCGGCTTATTGCAGTGAAAACCGGCCAGTTGGCAACCCTAGTTGGCTTTGAACAAGATAATTTTACATTTTTATGTATATATAGATTTGATTTTATGGCTCCAAGGATGTTTTTAAATGAATTGGAAATGCTTAAGTCTTATGAAAAAAAGATCTTATCTCTTTATAGTATTATTAGTTAAATACATTAGCTTAAATCTTTGAATAAAAAATTCGATAGTTTTAGAATATTTATTACTAATGTTTCCTTGATCCTACTAGAATATCAAATAATTCTGTGTCTTCCATTTATCAGGTGTTTAGTAGATTTTCCAACCAACAAAGTCTGTAAAGTCTCTGTAAAACGCAGCGATATCTCGGTGTGCCTTCTGATAAATCCCTCAAACCATGCTCAACCTGGCGGTCGATTGGAAAAATTATTTGCTTTGTAAATTTTTTATTATGTACTTTATTTTCATAATTCCATCAACCAAAATGTTCTCCTCCTCTAGGAATAAGACGATTGGATGTCCAGATTTACCTGATATTGGTCTTTTTCCATTATGTTTGTATAATAAACTGGCTTTTTGAATACCATATGTTTTGCTGGCTGCGTAATTGGTTATTCCAGAAAATTATTCTAACCTGTCTTTGGTCTTTATTTTGCCCAACGTTACGTTGAACCAAGCAAGATTTACTTTATAACCTATTGGGATTAAATTATGACCGTTGAATTATTGGGCGGTTTAATGCGAAGCTGTTTAATAATTGATAAGTCGCAGCAGTAAAGATCAATCCTTCTAACAATAATTAAAAAAATTTATGTTTTATTGTTTTATTATTTATCAGATAATGAATAAATAAAAAATATATTGTAAATGGGACCCAATTTGTTGGTATTCCGAACCGAACGAAGCTGGTTAGTTGCGATCGCAAATGTCTATGTTAATTTTAAGTTTTACAAGAATAGGCTTAGGTCACAAATATGTAGATTTTTGTTAAGTTTTAATTTAATTAACCTTTATTAAGCTTATTAAGCTTTTCTGCAAGTAAAGTCATTAATATTTACTTTAAAAAAATAATAAACATAGGTTTGAAATTACATATTATAATTTTTAAATTGTTTGACGTCATATTATATTGTTGACCTACCGGTCACAATTACCGACATGTAAGAAAAATGCTTGCCTTAAAAAAATGGCTTGTCTTATTGACCCTTATCACAAGATAATGACTGGCGTGAACCAGTCAATGATTTAGTCGAAAAAGTCGACATGAGCATACCCATCTTACCTATATCATAGCCGTAAGGTAGAAATAGAAGCTTTCTATAAGAGGTCCCATAAGAACCAATGTAAAATTGGTAGTTTGGATTTATAAGATTATTAATGAAAATGCGATCAAATGTAATACAATTTTTTTTTAATTTGCATATTTATTATGTCTCGTAGATATGATTTTAAAATCATAGAAGAAAATATCTCTACATTTTAAAAATAATTGAAAAAAGAAAACCTTTCCATTTTCAACAACTACACACAAACCATTAAATCCTAATGATTGATTGATTGATTGATATGAATGCACGGCCAAGCTTATGAAGCAAGAAATCCCGTGTTAGTGATGTGGTCATTAAACTGTCACACCAACGTTATAACACAGTGAATGCTTTCCTTACTGAAGATACCTAAGCACCATTACAACAAGGAGAGCACAACCACTCGCGATATCACATAAATATGACAGCATCATGTCCACCCCTGGCCGGGTCCCACCGTGCACTCTTTCACACATAACAAAACCGAAGGATAGGATAGGATAGTTAGAAGTGACAGAATCGGCCCGGTTACAGACACCTAGGTATAGCCGATAGTTAGTAAATTGTTAGTAATTATATAGTAAAATAGTTAGCACAGGACAACACAATTTCTAAACTACAGCTAATTTACTACTTCTTGATCCTGGAGCGTTGATTCAAGCTAAAATTTAATTCTGAAACTCAGGATTAATTTAATTTAATCCCTATAATAATGATTAATTCTGGAACTATGTTATATTCTGAAAATTGGATTATTTATTAACATATTAAGGAAGAGATCCCTTTAAATATTCTTTAAACTAAATTAATTAATATACATTAATGAACAAAACACAACATAATAAAAAGATTAGCACAAGACAGCACAATCTAACTACATTATAATATGATCATGTCTCTGGAATCCAGGGTCGGATACTCAGGACTCCCTAAATTTATAACAGGACTTAAAAAAATTATTAATAATGTTGTAATTTCACCCCTGTCCGCTTATCATTCATTTACCTGCTAAAATATTTAAGAAAAATATAAAATAACAACACTTATTTCCTTATTCATAGTCATTTTATATTTAATTAATTAATTATTACGTACTGCAACAAGGATTAACATAAACATTAAAAACCATTTAAACATAAAATTTAACTTAAAACCAATCATCTATTTCCTACCGAACCAGAAAAAGAAAATACATAATTATAGATCCAATTATTTTATAAAATTTATATAAAATGATTTAAATGATAATGTTACAGCACCACAATACCTAGACTTATCAATAATTCAATTAGGTACTATAAGTATATGAAGAATCAACAAATAAAATTAATATAAAAATTAATTTAAAAATTTCCAGGCGATTCTGAAAACTAAATTTAATTAATAAAACACCGTAATATCAAATTTTATTACTTAAATGAATAATTATTATAACAGGATCTTCAGTATTCACGATCACACATCGTATACACTCATTTACACATACCAAAACCGATGAATAGAATATAATTATAAGTTGGGACTCCTAAGCGATTAATATATAGCAAATTATTAGTACAATAAATGATAAACAATAAATGATAAGCAGGTTAGTACAAGATAGCCACTTTAACTACATGATTAGATGCTCGTTTCTCTGTAAACCAATGCCAGAACTAAGGATTCTTTAAATCTAAATCAGGACATCAACAATTAATATTATAATTAAAGTTTTAATTTACTAATCTTGTTGACATAATTAAGATAAACAAAAATCAAAATCTACGAAATTTATACTTATATACCCCATAAAACTTCGGCCCCGTTTATGGACATATTACCCTGCAAAATCAAGCATGCAAAGTAAGTAAACTAATAAATCAATGAAAGGAACCTGAAACGTTATTTTCTTAAAAATTTATCGGTGTACCATTTCAGTAAAAATTGACGTTTGTATGTAAAAATTGCAACCTAAACTTCAAAGAATCCATTAAGTTAATTAATTAAGTTCAATACATTTAGCTTAACAATTTGCCTTTACATAATTCCACGTTGTTCACATTCGTTTAATCAAAATTTGGCATGCATAAATAAATACATCACTGTGTGTTGCAAACCAAATCTCAAAAATAATATTTCCAAATTAGTATTTATTTACATAATTAGTTAATTTATAAACTATTAATATTAATAAAAACTAACTAGACATAATTTAATGCAGTTTGTAATACCCTGTAAGAAAATTAATCTTTAATCATAGCTAAATATGTTTAATATTTTATACATATGTATGATATATTGCGGTTTCTGATGCGACTCAAATTTACTCAATTAGTCGAATACACTAAAATTTTCATTGTGTTTGTATAGATCATGTTTTATTAAGAACACTAGTTGTTTGATGGATACAAAAAACCCAAGGAAAGAAAACAACACCAAAATATAGTGATGGGCTAAATCGATCTTTTTTGTTGAAAAACATATGAGAAAATAAACAAAACAGAACGAAAAGGATCGATTTTGCACATCACTATAAATAACAGATTCTTATATACTAAACCCCCAACACACATTGAAAGCAAATATTTCTACAATCTTCCATGTGCATAGTAGTCTCCACTTATCATGTTTTCATTATATTATATACAGATATATACCCTTATAGCTGCATACAAACATTCCTGATCTATGGATCAATACCAAAATATTTGTGACAACTATACCAAAACTAACAAAAATGTCTCTCTGTTTTTGTTGTTGTTTAACTATTATGTTACAAAAACCAATAATATATAGTACATTTCCTTGATAGGATCTGTGTAAAAGCGAACGAGACGAAATGTATAAACATTTTGTTGGTTTTGCTATGTATCACGCTTCAAAAATGTATTTATGCCGATTGTACATAACATAAAACACAAGAACACATTCAAATATGCGTAAAAATCAAATCAAATATGAAATTAACTACGACGTATGTCAATTTACGATCTAATTATTAGATTTTAGTAATTAAAATCCATGTATTGTACAATCACATAAAAGTTAAATCATGCACTTAATCAAGAAATCAATAATTTTGATTTCTTTATCTATAAATATAAAATATTGCCTGACAAATGCATACCGGTGGATTGCATTTTCCAAAATTACACTTTAAATTATTTCACTACCACTTTAATTATTTTTTCATTAAAAACTGAATTAATATCAATTAATTAATTTTATAATTTAATAATTATTAAAATGTATATACATACGTATGTATATAGAGTATATACATAACACTACATAAATAAACCAAAAATAAAAATAAAAGTAAATTAAATTTTTGAAGAGGATAGAAAAAAAAACACGTCTATCCTCTTTGAATGTTCGCACTCCTACACACAAACCATTAAATCCTAATATAAAAAAAATATAAACAAATAGAATCATCCTTATCTTTCCAATATAAAACTAACAAAAGAGATAAGGAAAGCTTAAAAATAAAAGCTTGTAAATAAAAAATAAAATTTAGATTATCTTTGTCTTTCCAAAGCACCTAGATATACAAGCCGTAAGTATAACACCAATTTTAAAAGAAACCTAATTTAAGGGGTACATTTTACGATTTCCCATAAGAACCCATGTAAAATTGATCATTTTTGATTAAAAATTTTATCAATGAAAAATACTCGTAACAGAAAATATTTTTACGTTTATATTTAAATCAAACCTTTGAGTATAACATATTTTAAAACCAATTACTTAAATTTATTTATTTATTAATAGTATTTATAAATAATTTAGTATTAAGAGGAAAAGCACACATGGAAACAAAGCAATCGAAACAAAAAAAGAAAAAAGAAGTTGCTTCCATTAGGCATAAAAACCTCTTAAATTTTTTCAAACAATTTCCACCTCGTGCTTACACATTCTATTTTGAGCAGTAGCTCATTTACAATAAAATGTACAGCACAAGGTGAAATAATATTAAAAATTAACAAAAATAACATGGTTATTAAAAATAAATTAAAAAACTACGTATTGCCCATCAATCACGCCACTCCAAAAATTTTGACCTAAATAATTTTGCCGATCCTAATCTCTTAATTTCCAATGGAATTGAATTCCAAAGGGAAACTCCCCTAACACAAAATGACGCGTTTAACGACCTACAACAATTTTTAGCCGGAATTAGGCGGAAGTTAGAGGAATGAAACCTACTAAACATTAATTTCCTATATAGATAACAAGGCTCCTTAGCTTTGGGAAGTTTAAAAATAAAAAGACAAACGCGAAATTCGTAAAAAATAGATAAACTACATTCTAAAACAAGGCTAGAGTAGGCAGAAATATGATCGAACTTCCTAATACCAAAAATAAACCTGGTACAAGCATTGAAACATCTTTGGAGAACATTCATATTTTCCTGAAGCATACCGAATAAAACTATGTCACCGTAAATAAAATGAGGAAGAAGATAAGACAAAAACAATTTTTTCCTAAACTGACTATCAGAAAATCCAACCACTTTATACAAACAACTAAGCATGCCAAAGACCCTCTTACTTTAGTAATTTGATTAATATAATTAAAATAAAATTTTACAAATATACTTTTTCTTTATTTGGATATATGAAAAATACAGTATAAAATTATAAAAACGAAATCAATGACGTAAGATGTTACTTACTACTTATCAAAGACTTAAAATAGAATAGACTTGAAATAAACAAACTACGAACAACCACTCTTTACCAACAATAAAAACTAATTGGTTTGGTTACATAAAAGAAAAAAAGTTTGTTTCTAATCTTTAGTTTAACCTATTTACTATTTATCGACATTTTTTTTATTATAACACATCATTCATGAGAAAAAGGTGTGTTTGTAAATAAAGGGGTTTTAGTAAAACATTAATTATCTATAAACAAGATTTTAATAATTGATTTTCAAATCATTTATTTATCAATTATTCTTCTTAATAACGTAGAAATCAAAATTCAATTTTGTAAGATTTTTCATTTAAAAAAAAATTAAATTAAAAAACATAACTATTTAAACTTTCTTCAAATTTGTATGAAAAATCCATTTTTTTTTTGTCTTACTTTCCCCCTTATATTAAGTTCGAATGCTATGCTTGTATTCTAGGTGCTTTGGCCTTTCCAATATAAAACAATTAAAAGTACGAAGAACACTTGCAAGTAAAAACGGGAAACACGAAAATAGACAAAAAAAACGGCAACAAATAAAAATAAAAACACATGTAAAGACAAAAAAATAAGAACGATAGACATCCTTGTCGTTCCAACAGAAAACCAAAATGTTTACGCTCTAATCGCATCATATTGAATATATTATGAGTTGTTTATTTTTCTCGTTTGAAAAGCTTTTGTAGTTTTGTATGTGTTGAATTAAATTATGAAAATTTAAATTATGTTTTACGGATAAATTGACAGTTTACAAGTTTGGTGTCCATATAAGTCTAAATATAATTATTAATCTACAAATGATTGAAAAATCATTGCTGAAAAAACCGAGTTTTCATTCAGAAAATGAAAATTTAAAAAAGTCGATTTTGCACTGGCTTTCATGGAACACCACAAAATCTGCACCTCTTATAGAAAGCACGTTTAAAAAATGGCGGAAGCATTCGGGCTCTTATGTATATAGAGTGCTCTGACATGAGGCACACACCACAGGTATCAGGCGTAAACGAATGTTTATTTGGCATTTACTGTTCCTTCGTTATAAAATGTATATAAGTATTTAAATTTCAAAGTAGGCACAAATCGCCATTGAATTTTTTTCATGGAAACAGAATTGCCCAGGATAAAATACAAGAAATGTAAAATGAAACTTACCAAACACGGCGTAAATGTCTGGCTTTTTTCTACATTGATCGTTTAGACCATCATTACTCATGAGGCGGGTGACATCATATAACGACTGCAGGTGCTGGCTCGGATTGGACGACCTTATTATCAGAACCGAGTATGTCTTATGATTTCGGATTTTAACAACAGTTATAGTTATATATATAATAAAGAGAGAATATGAAAAAATTTTGTTTCAAGTTATTGTTTTGTTTATTTTTCGTTTTTTACTTGTTTTAATTTTTACGTCACTTTTAATATTTAGGACGTGTTCGAAATTTGTGATAATTATTCCAGCTGTAATAATTATGATATTATTTTGAATGCAACCAAATTATCACAGCCTCTACGTGTTGCAAATTTGACACTCTGTAATAATATTAATAAACAAAAGCGCGCAATAACAATAATTAAGCCGTATTTCTAAAAAATAGTACAAATAAAACTTATTACAAAATATAGAAGAGAAAATTATCCTCCTGTCAAAATTCTTACAAAAACATAATTATTACAAACGTCGAACACGTCCTTAGTATAATTGTGTAGCGTCACAAAAAAAAATTCTCATTTGTTTACATATTTGTAAACGGCATCCCCAAATGATTTTTAGATGACGTTTAGGAACATATCTAAGAAGGATGGAACTTAGCTATTTATTAACAGATTTTGATGCAGTTCGACATGTGTGATAGAAATGCGATTCTAAAATGATATTTAAAAAAAGTTCTGTAATATGGCCTGTTATGAAGGACCCCGCTTACTTCTCAAACGATTATGGTGAAATTCGACATGTACAATGGAAATGGGATTCTAACATAATATTTAGAAGAAGCTTTGGAATATGGCCTATAAGGAAGGAACTAGGCTAGTTCTGAACCGACTATTATGAAATTCGACATGTACGATGAAAATGGGATTTAGATGAATTTTAGAAATATGGCCAAGTAGGATGGAACTTGGCTTTTTCTTTAACTATTTTGATGAAATTCAACGTGTACGATGGAATTGGCATCTTAAAATGATTGTAAGATGAAGATCTTGAATATGAACCATTAGGATGGAACAATCAAGATGAATTTCAATTAGCAAATTGTCTCGCCAATCCTTCACTTTAATCTTTGGGTTATGCTTTTCGAGTATGCTTGCTGTCAGAGCGGCAAGATCTACTGTGATAACTTGTATCCGGCTGAATAGGTACTTTGTACGTTTTGTGTTTTAAAATTGCGACAACTTTGTTTCTCCAAAAACAGAATGATGGGTTCACGTCACATCTCTACAATTTTGGAGTAGATTATTATAACTTCGTTTAAAGAAAAATCAAGTTTTATTAATAAAAATCGTACAATTGTACCGTCATATAATTATATAACACAAAAAAAAAAATTTAAATTAGAAACAATGGTTTACCATGCTCAATTTCATTTTAGTGCTGGTAGAAAGTAAACATTTAGGCAGCTTCATTGCAATAAATATATGTGGTTTTAAGAACACCATGCTCAGCACACCCCACTTTTATGCAATAAACACAATGCCGGGAAATAAACCCGAAACAAAGGAAAACTCGAAAATCTGGTGTTTTTTGCATAAAAGCTGTACGTGATGAGCATAGTGTTTCTAAAAAAACCACATGCATTTATTACAATCAAGCTGCCCAAATATTTACTTTCCACCAGAACTAAAATGAAATTGATTTTTTTTTTTGTAATAAAATGACATTAAGCATGTTAAACCATTGACAGTACAATTCTAACATTTTCATTAGGAAAACTTGATTTTTTTTTTTTTTTTGAAATCACGCTATAATAATCTACTCACCAATTGTAGAGGTGTGTTGAGAATCGATCAATCTGCTTTTGGAGTACCAAAGTTGTCGCAATTTTAAAACACAAAAGGTATAAAATACTTACCCAGCCGGATACAGCTAAAACACAGTCGATCTTGCTGCTCTGACGGCAGTCATACTAGAAAAACATAGCCCAAAGATTAAAGCGAAGGATTGATTGTTTCATCTTAATTGACCATATTCCATAACTTTATCTAGAAATCAGTTAAGGATACCATTTTCAACGTACATGTCACATTTCATAATACTCGGTTAAGAATTAAACGAGTTCCTTTCAATGTGGCCATATTCCAGAATTTCATTTTACAATCATTTTAGAATTTAAAATTGTCTCTCTGTAATCAATTGATTTTTTGGGCTGAAATGGGCTGAACAATGAGGCCTTACCTTTGGTATCCAACTTAAAGAAGGTCGAACGCAATATCAAAAATAGAAATTTTCGCGTATTGACACTTACAACAAGAAATTCCTAAGTAAAACCCGAAAAAGACCATCAAGATATAAGAATACAGATTCGAGTTTTTCGTTGGGAGTCTTTTGATGTAACAAACGGCACAGTGAATAGCTGCATTCACAAGCCAAACGGCGTCATCCAAAATTGAGAACTGCAAATACATTTTTTCTGCAATTACATTTTCTGTATAATTCAGAATAATTCATCTATGATTAAAGTACAAAATAATTTAAAAAGTAAAAATATCTAAAAAGTAACCTTTTTAGAATAATTTTTATTCCTAAAATGCAGTCTTGAATTATTTAGTTGGTTAAAATTCCAGATAAGAAATGACTATTACATTTGGTACTACGTTTGAATTGTTAAACAGTCAGGTTCATGTCAAATGCTGGATAAAATTATCCACAATTCGCTATCAAGTTCGCCTGATTGTTACAAATAAATTTCAAAAAATCGAATAATTGATTGTAAATTTCATTAATAATTGAATAAACAACAACAAAATAGGAAATAACTTAAAAATACTAAGAATAATAATTATATAGGCAGTAACCGATAAGCATAACAAGTATTTCAACTGTTTATTACAAAATCATCAATTACACGAATAACAATAATGACAACATAATTAAGCATTGAATAAACTATATATTAGAAATTACAAACTTTCCGAGCGCAGTAATAATAACAATTATGGTATAACCTCCAATAACATTTTCATTCCATGTTCCACCTTCATTCGTATTGACGAAAGTATGAGTATACCAGTATATGTATGAGCATACCCATTATCAGTGCCTCTATAGCCAGTAAACCCATTTATCATTCAAACAGTGTAAAATGGTATGTACTTAAACATTGTTTTTACAAAAATAGTGTTGTTTATGTTAAAATTAAATTAGATTTCTAAACAGCATACACACATATAAAAGCCGTCAGTTGGAAAAATTTCTATTTATATTCAATCTTTCATCATCATAACTCCAAACAGTAGCGCAAGGAATAAAAATATTCACATAAAATCTTGATACATATGAGAAAATATTATCTTTTCTTTATCTCTCTTATCGCTACATAATAATATACACCCATCTAGTTAAACTTAAGTATATTTATATAGCGAATTATTTATTATAGACACGGTATCATTTTGATCTTAATTTGAAAATCTTAATCTTAATAAATTTGTGTTTGCTGCCCTTTGTTGTTGGTTTTGATGTTATATGTATGTATTTATTGAGTTATCGGTTCTTTATGTTGAATAATATAAATATTTGATAAGCCTATTTTTACTTCATCTAAGATTTTGTTTTACCAAGATTATAACTACTTAGGGAATATAACACCTGTGTTAGATAAACTGGCGAAGTGGCTTTATTTGAAACAAATTAAACTGGCTGCAATAGACGAATTTTATGCAGTTGTCTTTACATTGATTATTCTTTCAATCGATGGTGCATTACTCAACAAGCATCATCTGAGTAGATTACTCTTGATAATATAAACTTTTGACACCATAGTGTCAAAAGTTTATACTTTATGGATAATTCAGCAAAATACACTAACAAAACAGATTCCGAGAAGGAATTTGCTTTCTTTTCCTTCCTCCAATTTCTTTTTCTTCCAGTGCCCTCATATACGATTATCTTGATTTTTTCGGCCAGCTTAATGCGGCGATCTGCAAGCAGTTTTATAGGTAAACGACGTTGACATTTCAATTACTAATGAAAATGACACAATGCAGACCACTAGATAATATTTAAGAAGATACTACTGATTAAAATTAATGATTTACTTGTTAGTAGTAAATCATTTATTTTAATCTAGTAGTATCTTAGGAAAGGTTGAAGGTTCCAAATTCGTTTATTGAACTTATTTTTTTAAGGGTTGCAATTTAGAAAAAAAATGGAAAATCCACTTTTAAAATATTCCTAGATATTTTGTCTGTTATTTTTTCAATATTCGCTCTACATTTTGAAACGTTAACAACATCAAATCTATATACATATAGTATTTTGCAAAATTACTTGGTTTACCTGAATTAGCCAACAACTTCTTTTCCCAAAGCTTTTATTAAACTTTATGTATTAGAAAAAACCTGCCTGAAGGACCCTACATTTGTTAACTGTAATAGCTGGATTTGTATGCATTTCAAAAATTCAAAGCAATCTCAAAGAAGATATCAAACATTTGGTGAAGGAAAACATAAACAGTGGAAAGTCGCTTATTGCAACTACTCGATAATTGCATCATACGAAATTGTATCATAAAAATCTTTGTCCAAGACTAACGTATAATGTACTCATTATAAGTTTGTTTCTTCAATTATAATGACATCCATTATTCACTGCTAGTTTATCTAGTAGTCCCTTCTTCCATAATTCACTACTACCAAATAAAAATTTCATTATTGAAATTTTATCTAGTAGTCTCTTGCTATTTTCATTATTATTAAATTAAGACGTCAAAATGTCGACGTAAATTATTTTAGGTTTATTTAAAGGATTTGATAATAAAATACAATTTTTAATCGATCGTGGACAAAGTATCGTATTCTACTCGCATATAATGGCTGTTATTCACTCAGATGATTTACGACACTCGCCTATCGGCTCGTGCCGGTAAACTTCATCTTCGTGAGTAACAGCTATCATTATATGCTTGTTGAATAATATACTATTGTCCACGACTAACGTATAATATACTCATTATACGTTTGTTTCTTCAATTATAATGATATCCATTATTCACTGCTAGTTTATCTAGTAGTCTATTCTTCCATTATTCATTAATACGAAGTAATAATTTCATTTTTGAAATTTTATGCCATTTTCATGATAATTAAATTGAGACGTCAAAATGTCGACGGAAATTATTTTAGGATTATTTAAAGGATTTGACTATAAAATACAATATTTTTTATCGGTCGTGGACGAAGTATCGTATTCTACTCGCATATCGCGGCTCGTGTCGGTAAACTTCATCTTCGTGAATAACAGCTATCATTATATGCTTGTTGAATAATATACTATTAGAATTGCAAAGATTAGAAATTCAATCTCGATCACTGCAATTTGTTGTTTGTTAAGAAATAGATGTTTTAGCACGTAAAAGGTACGTGACTTGTTTTTTAATAAGGCTTCATTGCGCCCAATACATATTTAGGTATGCTTTGTAAACATTATAAAACATAAATCTTTATCGTTATTGTCAAATTGGTACTATAATATTAGCAGCTTGAAGAGAGCGAGCGTTTCATAAATATGTGCTTTCGATTATTCACCCAAATTTTATTGAATTTGGCAGGTATGGATACTGAATATTACAAAAACTTGTTCGAATCTGCAAACCAAAATACCTGCTTGAGGTTCTCCTAAAATTCAGTTAGCGATAGAAACAAACGGGACACATATATTGCGCAGCACGAACTACTAATGGAGGAGTGTCTGATCAAAAGTCGCTATTTACATTTTCCAAAATGAATTTTTGTTTTCTTTCAGGGCAAATTTTTTAAATGAAATAGGGCAAAAGCGGCTATTTCCATAATGAACTAAAAATTGCCAATTTCTCTATGAAAAATATTCCTAAAATTCTTGATTTTGGTCAAAACAAGCTAATTACTACAAAAAAGTGATCAAAAGTTAGTCTCAAAAAGTTAAATGTAAAGAACGATTTTTAATCAGACACTCCTCTTAATTATTAATCGCTTCTCAACATTAGTACTAAATCCAAATTCGGAGTGTTCATTTTCAATGGTTTTAAACTTGCTTGAAATTATTAAGTAATTCATAGACCCTTTCATTAATGTTAAATAGCAAATGCACTGATTCTTGCAGTATTGTATCCAAACAGATATACTATTATGTAGAGTCATAAATAACTTCCGATTTTTTTATCAGACAGATTCATTTGGCTTTCATTAAATAACAAAATTATATTAATTTATTATGTATTCATCATTATATTGTATGATCTTGTCCCTACTTCCTAGCAGCTTATCAGTTCCTTTCTTGTAAAGTTTGGTTGCTTTGGACTGAAAGATATTTTCTACAGCCTGACTGACTTGTTCTTTAGAATAGTAGGTTATCTATTCAAAAAGTTTTATAAGAAATAGAGATGGTGGCAGTCTGTGGCACCAAAATCTGAAGGTAAGGTGGGTGTGATAAAATAGACCATCCAAACTCAAGAATTTTTCTTGAGTCACCCTTGCTGTATGTGGTCGCGCATTGTCGTGTAAAAGACTGACGTTTTTGCGGTTGATGAGTGCAGAAGGTTTCTTCTTAGAGTTTCGCTTGCACTCTTTGGAGCTGCTGAACATGTGTATTTGGAGAAATCGTTAAATTTGACTTCAACCACCATTTGATTAATAGATTACACCCTGTTCTAATGTTCGAAAGTGATTTAGACGATGAATTTAATACCATGATGTATATAGCGCATTGTAATGAATAAATATATATATATATATATATATATATATATATATATATATATATATATATATATATATATATATATATATATATATATATATGATTGACAAGATTAACACAAGAATAATTAATAAAATTAATTTGCGTAGTTTATCAACATTACAACGCCATGTCATCACAAAAAAAATACGTCACGATTGAGTATAACAGCACATCGTGTAATATCATGAAAAGGGTCTAGACAATTCATTTAAAACTAACAAGAAAATACAGCGATTTGTAAAAAATGCCACTCAATAAACAACCAAAAGAAACCGGAATATACAAATTGATATGTAATGATTGCCAGAAATTTTATTTAGGCCATCATTCGAGATTAGATTAAAAGAACATATGTACATATATATATGAATTAAACAGTCACGTTTTAAATCTGTATTTAAATCAAACTACGCTCAACATCTATCGGAAGCGAAACACACTTCACAGACGTATACAGCAACTTGCACATATAGTATTACACAGGTGTGAGAAAGGGAATACAATGGACAGGTTAGAAGAACTAGAAATATATTTGCATCGCAACAATCCACTACTTTTAAATGACAAACTAACGCCATACCAATTGTACGACTTTATTGCAACCAAATTACAGATGCCGCGACCGGCAGTTAATGTTTATAAAAAAATTAGTAGTTGATTGGAAAATTGAAAAGAGCGAATGCTCGAAACATGTTTTTTCTTTTTAAATAATTAAAAATATCACAAAAAAATGAAAGTTCTGATACCTATAATTTATTATTTGGTTTAATAAATTTTAATATATTTTTTTGTAAAAAATGCATTTTTGTTTTAATTATTGCAATTAAGTTGTTGTTTAATTAAAATCAATTTATCTTTGTAAATATAACGTGATATAAGCTACGGCAAGCCAATAATAATGGATTTCCATTATTACAGTATTTGCAAAATATTGATTATTTTACTCTATTGGAAAACGGCATTTATTTCTTATGTGTTTCACGTAACATGAGAGCATTGTTGACAGTTTCATCGATCGTAACATTTCAAGTAGTTAAATTGTTTATATTTTCCTCCTTTTGGCTGTTACTTCCGGCTAGTCGCTCTGCACAAACAAATGTTTGAGTTGTTCTAAGTTCGGCCAAATCAATCATCTTAGGACCAAATTTTTACGAGTGATTTGTGAACTTTATTATTATTAGTAGTGAATTATAGTAAAAAAAAAATATTTTCTGTGGAAAATTAAATTATACATTATGCACATTGCACCCTATCGTGATATTTTACTCAACAAATATTTTATTTTCCTACTCAACGAATACTATATTTGCTCAACAAATATTTCACTCAAAATCCTTATAGGAATTATTTTAATAGTGTACATACTAACACATGCTTATCTTTGTTATTGGTGATAAACTTCACTCAGGTCAAAACAATTTACGAGAAACGACCAAAGCTCTAGCAAAACTGGTCCCGGAGTAGCAAATTTCGAGATGTTCAGATGCTTGGGACACTGTGTAGACTCTAGGAGGATTTGGTGTCAGACTCTCCTTTGGGCGGGGAATTCCGGCAAGACGGTGGTGGAGGGGATGGTGTAGATTGATGATGAGACTGCTGCAAATCAATTTACACCACTGCAAGGCAGCCTCAGCAGTCAAAATTGAAGCTGATGGAGTTGATGTTGTCCTGATCCAGGAGCCATGGGTCATTGGAGACTGGGTTATGGGACTCAGGACACCAAACTATAAAATGATATTTACCAAGAAGGAAGGTAAGTTTTGTTCGTCCATTCTCGCTAAAACTAATCTAAACTTGTTTGTGCTGTTTAATTACAGCAACTCAGATGTAGTGGCGGCTGGCATTGAGATTGGTAGTGTAAATCTCTGGCTAATTTCAGCCTATCTACCATATGAAGGTGATGACATACCACCTACAATTTTAGGGATGTTTTATTGAATACTCAAAAGCGGAAAGTTGGAGTCATCCTTGGCAGTGAAGTGAAGTCACACCACACAATATGGGGAAGTACGAGTACAAATGAGAAGTGAGCTACTCCTTGATTTTATTTTTAGTACTAACCTTCAAATATGTAATTTCGGGTGTAACCCCACTTTAATAACTAGAAACCGACAGTAGGTGCTAGATATCACGCTTGTCCCACATTTTATTAAGGATAGTTTGGTGAATTGGAAAGTGTCTAATGACCATTCCTTTTCTGATCACTACTATCTTCAGAATTAACTGATTAAAGAACCCATAAATAGAGCTATGTTTAGAAACAGGAGGAAAACCGACTGGGATACCTTCAGAACCATTCTAGGTAATTCACTGCCAGCACCGGTTTCTAAATATCCCAAATCTACACATGAGCTGGATGACATGGTAGATAAGCTATCAGATGCTTTCCATGTAGCTGTGTTGGGAGCATCTCCTCTAAGTAGAGCTTTGGGTAAACAAAGACCCGCCTTGGTGATCGAAACAGCTCCAAATCCCTCGTCAAAAATGCAAAAGGCTTTTTAGAAAAGCCAAGAAAACGAGAACTGCTGCTGATTGGGACTGCTATAAAGAATTCCTCAGAACATACAAATATGAAATAAGTGCCTGGAGGCTCTACTGTGGTAAAAAACAGGATTCTTCGGAGGCTGCGATGCTAAGCAAAGTACTGGCTAAATGGTCCTATCATCCCGAGTCATCTCCAGCGACCGGATGGTTCTTGGGCTACAACTAGCACTGAATCTTTCGAGTTACTACTAGTAGTAATAGGGGCAGTTGAGTCGACCTACATTTTTCAGGAAGTAAACATCCGGAATTCCTCAAATTATGTCAACCTATATTTTTCAGTTGACCTACATTTTTCAGGAAGTGTAACATCCGGAATTCCTCAGAAAGTTTAGGTTGATATAGATTGAAGGAATTCCGGATGTTTTCACTTTTTAAAATGTCTGTCAACATATTGAGGAATTTCGGATGTTTTTGTTTTCACTTTCTGAGGAATCTCCGGATGTTACACTTCCTGAAAAATGTAGGTCAACTGAAAATTGTAGGTTGACATACATTAGAGAAATTCCGGATGTTTACTTTCTGAAAAATGTAGGTCGACTCAACTGCCCCTATCACTACTACTATTGATAACCCTATTTCCAAAGTGCTCCGAACTGGACCCTGAAGTGCCGAAAGCTTTTACGGGTTCAGGCGTTGAAAGTCGAATAATAAGCAGGAGGAAGTTAGTGTGGGCAATTAACAGCTTTAAGCCATATACGATAGCTGGACCTGATGGCATTATTCCTGCGGATGTTCAGCAAGCCATTGACTTGGCTCTACCCTGGCTGGAAGTTATCTTCAGATGCAGCCTGGAACTTGGCAATATTTATAGGTAAGGCAGGAAAAAGCTCTCATTGTCATCCCAAAGACCTTAGTCATATAAGCTTATGCTCTTTTGTATTAAAAATACCATAAAGACAAATAAAAACTCACATTAGAAACTCTGTTGAACTCCTTGGTAATCTTTCTGGATATAGAAGGTGCATTTAGCAGCGGACCTGTAGGGGCAAGGTTTTAGGGTGATTGCTTATGCGGATGACGTTGCTATTAGTGTCTTTCTTTAGTAAGTATCCTTGTACCTTAAGAGAGCGCATGCAAAGCGCGCTTGGTCTTCTTTCCAATTGGGCCAACAGTTGTGGACTAAAAGTCAACCCACGTAAAACTGAGGTGGTCCTCTTCTCTAGGAAATACAAACTTCCTCAGATTGATCCTCTTACTTTAAATGGTACTAGCTTGACCTTTAATGATCCAGAGAGGACTGGCTGAGTGAAGAGATGTTGAACCCTGAAGTTTTGAACTTCTTCACGGATGGTAGGGTTGGTTGGGGTGTTTTGTGTGAGAAAATAAATGTGAACATTTCATTTCGTCTTCTCGACTGTTGAAGCATTTTTCAGGCTGAATTAATTGCAATAATTGAGGCTGTGGATTGGTTGAGGTATAATGCAGTATTTGTAAGAGATTTTCGCATTTTTACGGACAGTCAGAGCGCTAATAAAACGTACTTACGTCGTAGTTAGCCCAGAGCTGTCCCTCATCTCTTAACGAGACGGCAGATCAGATGAACTCGATCGGCAGGGTACAAATTGCCTCAGTATACCAAGTAAGGTAAATGTTGAATTTCCGTGCTTCAGGAAAAAGCTAGGAGGGCAGCGAACTATAGATGGTCCAATGGTACCTCGTGTGTTATAACTAGGCAGATTTTGCCACGAATTTGGAGTTGTTAACACTTCACGGTCGCCATATTAGTATGGTCGTTATTACAGGACACTGTCTCATAAGTGATCATGTGCTGAGACTACCAGTCTCCTCTAATGATTACTGTAGAAGCTGTGAAGATGCAGAGGAGGGAGAAACTGTACTCCATCTACTCCGCATTTGTCCCCGTCTAGCGTTAAGCAGATGGAAATTTTTAGGAGCTCCTCTCCTCAGTGACCTGGCGGATCTCAATGGGATGGACGTCAGGTGTATTCAACGTATCATTGTAAGCTCTGGATGGTTCAGTAGGTAGAGCCGAAAAAATTGTATGTAGTATGGCTACGGACCTTTTTTTGTGTGTATGCCGGTTCCTTAGGACAGCCACTCTAACCTAACCTAACCTAGCAATTGGAACCCTAATATAAAATCGATCAATATGGAAGGATGTTTACTTACTCGTAGTATAAAATTTCAAATTAAAAAATATTTTGAAAGTGGTAAATAAAATATTTTAAATTTAGAAAATCAAAATAATCTAAACATTTTTATTAATGGTAGCTTATGATAGTCAAAGAAACAAAAATTTTACTGTACTATTCTACTCTAATTTTTTACTTCTTATCTTCGGACAATTTCGAGATAAATAATCCAATGAGTTCTCATGCAGGAAATCAGTCAAACTGCGGGATTTGTTACAAAAAAGACAGAAGTGAAATGCGAATAGGACCGTTCTAAATAAATTTGTAATAGTGCTGCAGAAGGGCGGTGACTACCCTCCTTTTTCTTATATATTTGATAAGAAATGTAAAATAGAGGGGAGAGGAGATTCGTAAGTCACTACAAAAAATAGATTATAAAAGCAGTTTTTTAATATAAGTTTAGTTAGTGTTTGTTAGAAATTTGACAAATTATTATCCCAATAAACAACAAAAAATGTTAAGTTTATATAGAATTAGTTTTGAAAAGTAGTTCCACGTAAATGATTTAACTTCGCCAGTTGTTTGCAAAATACATACAATGAGCTGTATTGTCATTTCTTTCAACATGATTTTAAACCAAAATTTCATTTTATAATTAAATTGTGGCCCAATACAAGTGCAAGCGACAAGTGTAGCCTAATTAAACGTATTTAATTAAACATCCTTTCCTTTTGAATTTTTGCACCGTTTCGTTAAGGAATACGCACATAATATATCGTGTAGCAGCAACAGACCCATAGCCCAAAAATTCTAAAAATCGGTCAACTTTATTTATGAGTACAACACGGATTTATGGGGCAACCTAATTGCAACATAAATTACTTGTTGTACTCATACAAAACAAAACGGAAAAAATGACACACTGAGAAGTGTCAAATTATAACTAAGCAAGAAATCATGCAAAATAATTTACACTTTGGTGTGATTTAATGTACATAAAGTTTGCCATTCTCATATTTTTATGTTATGAGGAATTTCTACAACAACAATCATTATCATTTTTGCTTGTAGAAATTATATAAAAAGTCCAACATAAATGTTGTTTCGGTATTTTTTGATTGATAACGACCGACCCAAAAAGTGAAATAAATTTTTGAAGAGGAGTTAGTTCAGTTTTGGGACTCAGTGAGTCGTGTTTGGAAATGATGAAGAGTCAGTCGTGTTCTGGGATACAAGATCTCATGTTACTCAAGATTCTGGCGTTCATCACTCTAAACATGATTTTCAGTTAGGTCTGATCTCCGTCTTTAACATTGCAACATTTTAGAAAGAAGTGAGAGGAACCTCATAGCCATAATTGCTCATACTTCCACTTCAAATATATATTCATTTTTTCATATACAAGATCTCATGTAACTCAAGATTTTGGGGGATGGTCATCACTCTAAGTATGATTTTTAATTAGGTCGCAAAAATCGATCAATTTTACCTATAAAAGCTGGAATACATTTTTGATTTTCTGCCTGTGTACTATCCATGACGTAAAGTTGAGAAAATCTTTTAACTCTTTTGGTGGATTTAAATGTGAAGTACCATGATAACTTTGACCATGCACTTTGAACACTTATGCTCCGTGGACCTGAAGCATCTACTATTTTCGCACCCATTGAAACAAAAGACACGGAATAATAATTCGTGTTTGCTGGATCGGATAACAGAGATCGTAAAATTTCCATATGTTGTAAAACCTTTATGACAGCAGTTATTAAACAATTTGTCTGATGGTCGCTCCTTAATAAATGATTTGCAAAATTTACAAATACAATCGTCAAACAGGTTAACATTAACTTTTGCAATTCGTCTTTGACAGGCTGTTTGTTATTTAGTTATAACTTTGTTGCTTTATTTTAATTTTTATGTTAAATGATCCCATCTAAACAAACTATTGTGCATGAGCTTCGTGCTTAAAATATATTGTGTAGCTTGGAGTTATTTTTTAAAGCAAAATTTTTGTATATTTAAACAAATAAGCAGAATTTATCGACTCATGTCGTGATTTGGATCTTGGATATTCCGATATAACATTTAAAGGGTCGTTTAGGAAATTTAAATGAAAGATTGTGCTTTCTTTTTTTTTTTTTTTTTTTTTCTATTTTACATACGTATTCGCTCAATCTGTATAACAATCAAAAGTTGAAAATCTAAAGATGATAATTTTAGTTTTTGGTGCTATGCATTGCCTGAAAATGTTGTGTTTCCTAATATTGAAAAAGCGTCCTTTTTTTTGGCAAACGCCAAAGTTCTTTTCCCACAACTAACATTTTAATTTTGGAAACAGAAAATATAGTGCCAAATTCGAAATGTAATTGATGCAATTTTCCCATCACTATTGTTAACTTGTGAGCGGGTTCATTGTCTTGAAGAAATATATTTTTCCCTCACGAAACAGTAGCCATAACCTTTCCAGCTGATTGTTGTATTGTTGAACAACTTTCACCAGGTTCCATCCACTGGTGTAGATTTAAAAACAAAAAAATTTAATACGTAAAACATTAGCAAAACAATTAGCTTTAACAAAAGTTTTTTCCAGTTTTTGTAACCTTTTGACTAACAAGTCGGGATACCTGTAAGGAAAAAAAATGATCACACTCTATATGATGTGCCTTTAATAAATTGGTTAAACAAATTTGTCTTTAAAAAGCTCAATAATTTTAATGATAAAACAACAATAACATGCAAAATAAAAGGGTAATGAATCCTTGTAGTGCTGTATTAACTTTCACAATGGATGTTACCTAAATCTTTTCATTTAATTTTTTTTTTGGTCGAGCTTGAAATTTTCTAACTAACTCTTCTATTAACAGAAACTACTATATAAATACTGATTTCGAACTCGAACAGTATTATGTTTACACAACAAAGAAATAACCTGTGATAAATTGTTCTAAGAATGAGTATTTTGATATAAAACTGCAAAGTTGGAATTCTGTTATAGAAGTGATGGTAAACTTTTATCATTCTTTTAAGTAACAAAATATTAGAGAACTTTGGTTGAACTGAAAATAATCAAACAGGAATTATATTTTTTCTTAGATTATATTGTAGAGTAATGTTTTTCGTTTGTGATAGTATACTGCCTCAAAGGTTAGCATTCTCGGAAAGAGTAAACTTGTTGCAGCCGAATAGGACAAAACGCTCATTCTAATTTTTTAGAGGCGTACAATTGTGTAATTATGATTTGTATTTGGAATTCGTTAGATACTGAACCTCGTGGCCATAATGGTCCCTACAACCACTTCAAATATTTGTCATGTAAATCAGAAATTCCATAAATCCACGCATCGTTAAAAAGCTTTAATGATTTGAATCGAGTTCAATTTTTTGTTATGAGAAAATAACTAATAAAACCAATGACGAAAGTTTTCCACATTATGATACGGTTCATCTTTGTTGCTCTCATTTGATGAGAAATATGGCTGGTGATATTGACGCTCATTTTCGCCCATCATCTAACTAAACCAAACAATTTACACAAAAGAGGGTATATCATCTTTCTTCCTCAATCGTGAATATAATCAATTAAAACTGTTATTTAGTCAATTCGAAATTTTAACTAAATCGAAATTTACCAATTAAAACACCGTCGAACTTTTAATATGATGATGAAGGAGTGTTTACAATTATGTGTTATTGATTTTGAGAACAGTGATGGTATTACTAGTGAACGTATAATTTACAACAGTCCCGAATTTATTACCAAACCGTTTTTAAACAAAGTTCTTCTTTCCTGAATTTTCAAAAAATTTATCATAGCTTCATACCTGATGAGAAAAAAATTAAATCTCCAATTAATAGTTTCTCTAACTCCCAATTTCCTGAAAAATTTATAAAAAAATATTTAAAATATTTACCAATGTGGTCACAGTTGCGGAGAAGCAAGTAGATTAGGTAACAGCCAAGTGGAAAATTATTTTGCAGTTTTAAAGAGACAATGTCGCAATGCATAACATTTGGGAAAACTTCCAACAATGTCTAAGAGTTTTAAATTAAATAAATCAAAGAAATACATATATTTATGACAGGTACAAATCAAAAATTCCTAAAAGTTCTTTAAAAAACCTGGAATTAAAAACACAAAACAAAGAAATGAGCCTGTGGAAGGCAAATTGGAAAAAAATTATTAATAATTGATTGCAAACAAATTGTAGTTCAAAAAAATTTTCCGATTTTAATAAAAAAAAAAAACTCAGAAGGAGAAACTACAGCCGTCGACGAAATTATTAACTAATCAATCACGATCCACATTACCACTATCAAAAAAGCTAAAAAAACTGATCCACCGTAACAAAACACGAGAGGATTTTTTCAAAACGGGTTAAAAGTCTTTAACCCAGAACCCAGTTTAACAGCAAATTTTTACTGTTATATTTGCTTGAAGGAACCTCCGAAGAACGGCCGTACCGTCAAATAGAAATGCGGTTATTGGAAGAAACAATTATTACATTCCCACATAAGCCATGTTGCAATGAAACAGTTTACGCAAATAAATAAAATTCCACCAGCTTGTTGCTCTTAACACAGAATATTTAAATTGCATGAGTGTGAAGTTTATGCTAAAAAAAAATAACAAAAAATTACACTGTTAAATTAACTATTTTCCAATTGGAATTTAAATGATATGAAAATTTAAATTTTTTGTAATTTTTGATTTTTAGTACCACCAAACAGATTCTTTTCATCAGAAAACAGGTTCTTTTCATCCTTTTCAGATAGCTGGACCATCTTTTTATATCGTTAACCAAAAGCATCCAATTGTGTTGAACATTACTATATTTCAGATAATTTAAAAGTTGACTGAATTTTGATGGTTTAAATAATTATTTAGCCCCGATCCTGGAAATGTCCCGAAGGCTCGCACATTTCTTAGAATAGCTAAGCCATATAGCGGTCAATGTCACCAAGCCGATCCAATTATAATGAACTATAGTATATTTCACAGTTTTTGGAATTTCAAATAATTTTTTCATTATTTAAAAGTTTTATATCGCCGACCGCAGAGATGTCCACAAGATCTTGCCCATATTTTCAGATAACTTGGCCATGTGCCAGTCTACGTGGTTAACCAGATCCAATTGTGATGAACTATACTATACTTCACAGAATTTAGAATTTTTAATAATTTTATTAGTTTTATAAATTTTTGTATCTCTGATCACAGAGATGTCCACAAGGTCTGGCCTATATTTTTGGATAACTTGACCATATGCCAGTATACGTGGTCAATCTTAGTCAATTGTGATGAACTATACTATACTTCACAGAATTTAGAATTTTTAATAATTTTATTAGTTATATAAATTGTTGTATCTCCGATCACAGAGATGTCCACAAGGTCTGGCCTATATTTTAGATAACTTGACCATATGCTAGTCTACGTGGTCAATCTTATTCAATTGTGATGAACTATACTATACTTCACAGAATTTCGATTTTTTAATAATTTTATTAGTTCTATAAATTGTTGTATCTCTGATCACAGAGATGTCCACAAGGTCTGGCCTATATTTTCGGATAACTTGACCATATGCCAGTCTACTTGGTCAATCTTATTCAATTGTGATGAACTATACTATACTTCACAGAATTTAGAATTTTTAATAATTTTATTGGTTTTTTAAATTGTTGTATCTCTGATCACAGAGATGTCCACAAGGTCTGGCCTATATTTTTAGATAACTTGACCATATGCCAGTCTACTTGGTCAATCTTATTCAATTGTGATGAACTATACTATACTTCACAGAATTTCGAATTTTTAATAATTTTATTAGTTTTATAAATTGTTGTATCTCCAATCACAGAGATGTCCACAAGGTCTGGCCTATATTTTTGGATAACTTGACCCAATGCTAGTCTACGTGGTCAATCTTATTCAATTGTGATGAACTATACTATACTTCACAGAATTTCGAATTTTTAATAATTTTATTAGTTCTATAAATTGTTGTATCTCTAATCACAGAGATGTCCACAAGGTCTGGCCTATATTTTCGGATAACTTGACCATATGCTAGTCTACTTGGTCAATCTTATTCAATTGTGATGAACTATACTATACTTCACAGAATTTAGAATTTTTAATAATTTTATTAGTTTTATAAATTGTTGTATCTCCGATCACAGAGATGTCCACAAGGTCTGGCCTATATTTTTGGATAAGTTGACCATATGCCAGTCTATGTGGTCAATCTTATTCAATTGTGATGAACTATACTATACTTCACAGAATTTCGAATTTTTAATAATTTTATTAGTTTTATAAATTGTTGTATCTCCGATCACAGAGATGTCCACAAGGTCTAGCCTATATTTTTGGATAACTTGACCATATGCTAGTCTACGTGGTCAATCTTATTCAATTGTAATGAACTATACTATACTTCACAGAATTTCGAATTTTTAATAATTTTATAAGTTTTATCAATTTTTGTATCTCCGATCACAGAGATGTCCACAAGGTCTGGCCTATATTTTTGGATAACTTGACCATATGCCAGTCTACTTGGTCAATCTGATTCAATTGTGATGAACTATACTATACTTCACAGAATTTCGATTTTTTAATAATTTTATTAGTTCTATAAATTGTTGTATCTCTGATCACAGAGATGTCCACAAGGTCTGGCCTATATTTTCGGATAACTTGACCATATGCCAGTCTACTTGGTCAATCTTATTCAATTGTGATGAACTATACTATACTTCACAGAATTTAGAATTTTTAATAATTTTATTGGTTTTTTAAATTGTTGTATCTCTGATCACAGAGATGTCCACAAGGTCTGGCCTATATTTTTAGATAACTTGACCATATGCCAGTCTACTTGGTCAATCTTATTCAATTGTGATGAACTATACTATACTTCATAGAATTTCGAATTTTTAATAATTTTATTAGTTTTATAAATTGTTGTATCTCCGATCACAGAGATGTCCACAAGGTCTGGCCTATATTTTTGGATAACTTGACCATATGCTAGTCTACGTGGTCAATCTTATTCAAGTGTAATGAACTATACTATACTTCACAGAATTTCGAATTTTTAATAATTTTATTAGTTCTATAAATTGTTGTATCTCTGATCACAGAGATGTCCACAAGGTCTGTCCTATATTTTCGGATAACTTGACCATATGCTAGTCTACGTGGAGAATCTTATTCAATTGTGATGAACTATACTATACTTCACAGAATTTAGAATTTTTAATAATTTTATTAGTTTTATAAATTGTTGTATCTCCGATCACAGAGATGTCCACAAGGTCTGGCCTATATTTTTGGATAACTTGACCATATGCCAGTCTACGTGGTCAATCTTATTCAATTGTGATGAACTATACTATACTTCACAGAATTTCGAATTTTTAATAATTTTATTAGTTTTATAAATTGTTGTATCTCCGATCACAGAGATGTCCACAAGGTCTAGCCTATATTTTTCGATAACTTGACCATATGCTAGTCTACGTGGTTAATCTTATTCAATTGTGGTGAACTATACTATACTTCACAGAATTTCGAATTTTTAATAATTTTATTAGTTTTATAAATTTTTGTATCTCCGATCACAGAGATGTCCACAAGGTCTGGCCTATATTTTTGGATAACTTGACCATATGCCAGTCTACTTGGTCAATCTTATTCAATTGTGATGAACTATACTATACTTAACAGAATTTTGAATTTTTAATAATTTTATTAGTTTTATAAGTTTTTGTATCTCTGATCACAGAGATGTCCACAAGGTCTGGCCTATATTTTTGGGTAACTTGATCATATGCCAGTCTACGTGGTCAATCTTATTCAATTGTGATGAACTATACTATACTTCACAGAATTTCGAATTTTTAATAATTTTATTAGTTTTATAAATTGTTGTATCTCCGATCACAGAGATGTCCACAAGGTCTGGCCTATATTTTAGATAACTTGACCATATGCTAGTCTACGTGGTCAATCTTATTCAATTGTGATGAACTATACTATACTTCACAGAATTTCGAATTTTTAATAATTTTATTAGATCTATAAATTGTTGTATCTCTGATCACAGAGATGTCCACAAGGTCTGGCCTATATTTTCGGATAACTTGACCATATTCCAGTCTACTTGGTCAATCTTATTCAATTGTGATGAACTATACTATACTTCACAGAATTTAGAATTTTTAATAATTTTATTGGTTTTTTAAATTGTTGTATCTCTGATCACAGAGATGTCCACAAGGTCTGGCCTATATTTTTAGATAACTTGACCATATGCCAGTCTACTTGGTCAATCTTATTCAATTGTGATGAACTATACTATACTTCACAGAATTTCGAATTTTTAATAATTTTATTAGTTTTATAAATTGTTGTATCTCCAATCACAGAGATGTCCACAAGGTCTGGCCTATATTTTTGGATAACTTGACCCAATGCTAGTCTACGTGGTCAATCTTATTCAATTGTGATGAACTATACTATACTTCACAGAATTTCGAATTTTTAATAATTTTATTAGTTTTATAAATTGTTGTATCTCCGATCACAGAGATGTCCACAAGGTCTAGCCTATATTTTTGGATAACTTGACCATATGCTAGTTTACGTGGTCAATCTTATTCAATTGTAATGAACTATACTATACTTCACAGAATTTCGAATTTTTAATAATTTTATAAGTTTTATAAATTTTTGTATCTCCGATCACAGAGATGTCCACAAGGTCTGGCCTATATTTTTGGATAACTTGACCATATGCCAGTCTACTTGGTCAATCTGATTCAATTGTGATGAACTATACTATACTTCACAGAATTTCGATTTTTTAATAATTTTATTAGTTCTATAAATTGTTGTATCTCTGATCACAGAGATGTCCACAAGGTCTGGCCTATATTTTCGGATAACTTGACCATATGCCAGTCTACTTGGTCAATCTTATTCAATTGTGATGAACTATACTATACTTCACAGAATTTAGAATTTTTAATAATTTTATTGGTTTTTTAAATTGTTGTATCTCTGATCACAGAGATGTCCACAAGGTCTGGCCTATATTTTTAGATAACTTGACCATATGCCAGTCTACTTGGTCAATCTTATTCAATTGTGATGAACTATACTATACTTCACAGAATTTCGAATTTTTAATAATTTTATTAGTTTTATAAATTGTTGTATCTCCGATCACAGAGATGTCCACAAGGTCTGGCCTATATTTTTGGATAACTTGACCATATGCTAGTCTACGTGGTCAATCTTATTCAAGTGTAATGAACTATACTATACTTCACAGAATTTCGAATTTTTAATAATTTTATTAGTTCTATAAATTGTTGTATCTCTGATCACAGAGATGTCCACAAGGTCTGTCCTATATTTTCGGATAACTTGACCATATGCTAGTCTACGTGGTGAATCTTATTCAATTGTGATGAACTATACTATACTTCACAGAATTTCGAATTTTTAATAATTTTATTAGTTTTATAAATTGTTGTATCTCCGATCACAGAGATGTCCACAAGGTCTAGCCTATATTTTTCGATAACTTGACCATATGCTAGTCTACGTGGTTAATCTTATTCAATTGTAATGAACTATACTATACTTCACAGAATTTCGAATTTTTAATAATTTTATTAGTTTTATAAATTTTTGTATCTCCGATCACAGAGATGTCCACAAGGTCTGGCCTATATTTTTGGTTAA
This sequence comes from Tipula vernalis, assembly GCA_958295665.1. NCBI lineage: Eukaryota > Metazoa > Arthropoda > Insecta > Diptera > Tipulidae > Tipula > Tipula vernalis. The sequence goes on along the minus strand of OY282559.1, from coordinate 182,087,195 downwards.
CTTGACCATATGCCAGTCTACGTGGTCAATCTTATTCAATTGTGATGAACTATACTATACTCCACAGAATTTAGAATTTTTAATAATTTTATTAGTTTTATAAATTGTTATATCTCTGATCACAGAGATGTCCACAAGGTCTGGCATATATTTTTAGATAACTTGACCGTATGCCAGTCTACATGGTCAATCTTATTCAATTGTGATGAACTATACTATACTTCACAGAATTTCGAATTTTTAATAATTTTATTAGTTTTATAAATTTTTGTATCTCTGATCACAGAGATGTCCACAAGGTCTGGCCTATATTTTCGGATAACTTGACCATGTGCTGGTCTATTTGGTCAATATTATTCAATTGTGATGAACTATACTATACTTCACAGAATTTCGAATTTTTAATAATTTTATTAGTTTTATAAATTGTTGTATCTCTGATCACAGAGATGTCCACAAGGTCTGGCCTATATTTTTGGATAACTTGACCATATGGCCAGTATACGTGGTCAATCTTATTCAATTGTGATGAGCTATACTATACTTCACAAAATTTCGAATTTTTAATAATATAATTAGTTATATAAATTGTTGTATCTCCGACCACAGAGATGTCCACAAGGTCTGGCCTATATTTTTGGATAACTTGACCATGTGCCAGTCTATTTGCTCAATCTTATACAATTGTAATTGACATCTCTGTGATCGGAGATACAACAATTTATATAACTAATAAAATTATTAAAAATTTGAAATTGTGTGAAGTATAGTATAGTTCATTACAATTGACTAAGATTGACCACGTATAGTGGCATATGGTCAAGTTATCCGAAAATATAGGCCAGACCTTGTGGACATCTCTGTGATCAGAGATACAACAATTTATAGAACTAATAAAATTATTAAAAATTCGAAATTCTGTGAAGTATAGTATAGTTCATCACAATTGAATAAGATTGACCACGTAGACTAGCATATGGTCAAGTTATCCAAAAATATAGGCCAGACCTTGTGGACATCTCTGTGATTGGAGATACAACAATTTATAAAACTAATAAAATTATTAAAAATTCGAAATTCTGTGAAGTATAGTATAGTTCATCACAATTGAATAAGATTGACCAAGTAGACTGGCATATGGTCAAGTTATCTAAAAATATAGGCCAGACCTTGTGGACATCTCTGTGATCAGAGATACAACAATTTAAAAAACCAATAAAATTATTAAAAATTCTAAATTCTGTGAAGTATAGTATAGTTCATCACAATTGAATAAGATTGACCAAGTAGACTGGCATATGGTCAAGTTATCCGAAAATATAGGCCAGACCTTGTGGACATCTCTGTGATCGGAGATACAATTTTTAAAACAATAAAATTATTAAAAATTCGAAATTCTGTGAAGTATAGTATAGTTCATCACAATTGACTAAGATTGACCACGTAGACTGACATATGATCAAGTTATCCAAAAATATAGGCCAGACCTTGTGGACATCTCTGTGATCAGAGATACAAAAATTTATACAACTAATAAAATTATTAAAAATTCGAAATTCTGTGAAGTATAGTATAGTTCATCACAATTGAATAAGATTGACCATGTAGACTGGCATATGGTCAAGTTATCCGAAAATATAGGCCAGACCTTGTGGACATCTCTGTGATCGGAGATACAAAAATTTATAAAACTAATAAAATTATTAAAAATTTTAAATTCTGTGAAGTATAGTATAGTTCATCACAATTGGATCTGGTTAACCACGTAGACTGGCACATGGCCAAGTTATCTGAAAATATGGGCAAGATCTTGTGGACATCTCTGCGGTCGGCGATATAAAACTTTTAAATAATGAAAAAATTATTTGAAATTCCAAAAACTGTGAAATGTATTATAGTTCATTATAATTGGATCGGCTTGGTGACATTGACCGCTATATGGCTTAGCTATTCTAAGAATTGTCGGGGCCTTCGGGACATTTCCAGGATCGGGGCTAAATAATTATTTAAACCATCAAAATTTAGTCAACTTTTAAATTATCTGAAATATAGTAATGTTCAACACAATTGGATGCTTTTAGTTAACGATATAAAAAGATGGTCCAGCTATCTGAAAAGGATGAAAAGAACCTGTTTTCTGATGAAAAGAATCTGTTTGGTGGTACTAAAAATCCAAAATTACAAAAAATTAAAATTTTCATATCATTTAAATTCCAATTGGAAAATAGCTAATTTAACAGTGTAATTTTTTGTTATTTTTTTAGCATAAACTTCACACTCATTAAATTGCCAGAAATATCCTATGATTCAATTAAAAAACATTCCACTATTTTTACTATTGAATGGAATAAGATTTTTATTAATTTCCTTGATTAATTATAATGCAAATCAACAACATTAAAACTTGTGGGATCTGTATGACGATTGTAAAACTACTGTCATAAAAATTAGAAATGATACCCATGAAGTTAGACAACATTTAATAATTTACACTAAAACATTAACCTTTACTGTATAAATGAATTCAAAACTTTTTATTTTTGTTCATTTTCTTGTTTCTTAATTAACCGTTCTTTATCTCAAATCTAAATGAATTGAAAGACAAAAAAAGGAGGTCCAGTTGAATTTTTGTGCAAATCAGCCAATCGGAAGCGGCCACTACCGTGGGCCAGTAAATTTATTTTGCAAGTATGTGTCTCAAAAAGTATAGTGTTTACAGAAAATTATTAAATACAAAAGATTTAAAAAAAAGTAAATGAAATTAAAAAATACAAAATTCAAAACAATAAATCGTAAGAAATTTCTATAATACAGTTTTAAAAATTCCCTGTTCATAAAAGAAAGTCGTCTGTTGGCCACACCTCAATTTTTTATTGTGGAGTTAATGTGCTTTGAAGGAAAAGGTAGCAAAACTACAGTTACAACACAATACCCAATCATGCAAATTGTTTTCTTGTAATGATCGGAAATCGAACATGGGACAGCCTAGTAACAAAACAAGTGCTCCACTCACTGTACAACCGAAAGCGATGTTAGATTGGTCAATAAAGAGACTAGACCTAATCGAAAATCATATTTAGAGTGAGGAGTTGATGACAACTCCCAAAATCTTGAGTTAAATGAGATTTTGTTTAAGAAACAATGAATAAATATGGAGTTAGTGGCTGTTATGGCCCATTATCGCTATGAGGTCCGTATCGCATCCGGCTGAGACATTGCAATGATAAAGGCAGAGATCAGACCTAATTGAAAATCATACTTAGAGTGATGACCAAACCCCGAATCTATGTGTTACGTGAGATTTTAAATTAAAAAAATTTCATTCGATTTTGGTACTATTATAAATGCATAATTAAATAAATTATTCAAATAATTGCCTATATTTCTATACCAATAGGTCGGGTTCCAAATTCTTACCAAAACTTGGCACAAAATATAAAGGTTTAGTAAAACTGGCAGATGTGGTTGGTTGGTTCTTTGTAAAAATAAAAACTTATTTAAAGTACAAATGCAAATTTTCTAATGTTAATTAGATTACAGATTTGGAATTATTTTAAATTATTTAATTTGGTTTGGATCAGCGTTATTTTTGGGATGACCGTTCAATGTGTAATAAAATGATAGTTTCAACTATCGTGATAATAAATATATTTAGTACACAACTAAAAATTTTTTTTAAGTAACCCATATTTATTATGGGTACTATAAATAAATATAATTTTACTTGTGTACTAAATATTAGAAGTGCTAAATGTAACATGTACTAAATTGTACTAAATTTATTATATTTTTTGTTTTAATTTGTAACACCCTCGGAGGTGCTTCTACCCTAGTTAGATCAAAACACCAAATGAAAGAAATGTAGAACTAGTCCTAGAGAACAATTCATCTTTTCAATATTTTGCGCAAGCTCTGATATAAATCGTTTTTTTTTAAATAGTAATGTAGCTAAATATTAGTAATTTAAATTTTTTGTACTTAAGTACTTAAGCAGTCAAGTTTGGAAAACGAAAGGGTCGGGCCAGTTTTTTTTGTTTGGGATTTGCTCGCGGCTTGAGCAAATCCAGCGGGTTTTTCAAAAGGGTCTAGAGTTTTATTTGTTTGTGCGCGCCGTGATTTTTTTTTTCTGACACCCAGAACAAAACATATACGAACAGCGTTACATTCATTTTTATTATTATTAAAGTAATTGTGTATGTACAACACAATTGTTTGAAATTAGGCTTTTGGTTTAGCAGTAGATATTTATTGTATTTTTTGTGATTTTGTTTTGTTGAAACAAGAGAATTTTTGGTTAATTAAATAGTTTTTTGTTTCTTACTCTTAGTTAATAACTTGTGTTTTTGTGTGGCCCCGTGAACTATTGGGGATATATAAATAAATAAATGATTTCTACTTATAAAAATTGTTTTGCTCATAAGACTTAGATGTTACTACATATGTACATATAGATTAGTACAGAAAATTATTGGGAGTAGTGCTTTTGAGATAATTGATTAAGAAGATTAGTGATGAAAAAAAAATAAATTAATTGTATCCATAGAATACAATAATTATTAATTATATGGACATATTTTGATTGTATTTTTTTGGTTTTGTATTATAGTATACTGAGATATGAAGTTATTGCATGTGCTTAATTTCCATAGTTTAAATTTCATAATAAGTTTTGTGTTTGTTTCTTAATTGAGAGACTGAGTTAAAGAAAACCGTGTTTGTTATTGTGTATTTGGTGGGAAAAGAAGATAAACTTGACAATTAGCAAATACTTTTGTGGATTACCTGCAACGAGGATATAGGTTAGAATATTGCCAGGTATGTGTATTTTTTTATATAATACATATATTGTTTTTTTGTTTGTTTGAAAGTATGGTAGAACTCAGATTTCCAAGTTCGTTCATATTTGTGATAGTGGTAAGTAATTTTCGACTTACTTTTGTGTGGTGAATCCGAATCTAATAAGAGAATTTCTTCATCACGTCAAGATTTCGAAATACCCTAACCTAAATTTGCAATAAATGAATTTAAAAAATTGTAGAATTAAATTTATCATAAAAAATTCCCAAATTAGAGGGCATGAGAGTCTCTTTTTCTCATGTAATATTTTATATTGTAAAAGGTAATGTGATTTCCATAAAAAAAGTTTGTTTCGGCATCGTTCGGAATGTTTCGGAAATAATAAAGAATAAAAATCTATATTTTTATTTACATTCCTATCATTAATTAGTGACGTATTGTAGCCTACCCTTTCCACATTGATTTAAAAAAAAATTATTCAAATCCCTTAAAAATTGCAGAGGATGAAGACCAAAAATAAATTTTTGTCCACTGTGCTCCAACCTGCTGAGCTTGCAGGAGTACATAACCGTGGTGGGCAAGGTGAAAAGAAAATTTTCTAAGTAATAAAGCAGACGAGGGTGAGCATTAGCCCTAACCTCACTTCTTCAAAATTAGGTCAAGTTTCTTGTGGAAAATTTGGGAAAAATCAACTTACCATACCAGAATAACGCAATGTGCATTATTTTCTTTTAGATTTGGTTGAATTCGACTTTGTATTTTTGATTTCTTACAAGAAACATGAACTGCATTTTTTTTCCAACGATAGCTATTGACAAATCACATCAATATAATCTATCTCCAGATGGAACATTCAGAATGCTGATTTTATACAAAGTTTCTAATGACTCTTGGAAAAATAAAGTTTCCCAGATTTCCCACATGAAACTAAGCCCTGATTCCTAAATTAATTACAGATTACTGGTAAACAACCAGTTGCAGAGTTCCAAAAATTGCTGTTAAATAACGTTAAAGATCTTGGCACTGTAACTAACTGTAAAGTTAATAACCACTTTGGTAAAATTAGTAGAAAAACGAACACCATTTTACTAATCGGAAATTTTACGGTTACAGAGCTAAATTACATTTTGTGAATTGGAGGATTAAACTGAATTTTTTTTCCCAGTTATAGCTAATTAAATATGAAAATAATGATATTTTACATAAGACTTTGTATACTGGTTTAAACCAATTTTAACAATATTTTTAGTTTCCGCAGATTTTCCATTTCTCCACGAAAAAATTGAACTAGATTTGACCATGATTGACCATTAAAAAACTCTTTGATGCTCGGCTGAACTATCATATTTCTTATTTTAGATATTTTCTTCTAACATTTGGACGTGGTTATGGTTGACGTTTTGGAATATAAATTAGGCTTGCACTGTAGGAGTGTAAAATGATTAGTAACGAGTCAAGTGTGATGCACAAAGAATGATTGCAAGAATATGGGCCCCTTTAGTTCATAGTAAACATCGAAATCACCTTGTTAAGGAGTGACTGTTTCTTGTGAATAGCTGCCAAGTAAATCTATATATATAAAAATGAAGGGTTGCTGTGTGTTAGTCTCGCTAAAACTCAAAAACGGCTGGACCGATTTTCAAAATTTTTTGTTTGTTTTGTTTGCTATAGTTCAGGGATGGTTTAGAAAAAAAAAAATTTGAAAAACCCCCAAGTTCAGCGAAAAAAAATATATATATAGAGAATAGAGAATAATATTGTGCCAAATGATTAATTTTCACTAAGCAGGCTATGGGAAACACTATATATTATTATCTTCTCTATATATGCGAAAAAAAAACAAAAAATAAAAAATTTTCATTTAACCTCAAAGAAGAAATTTTGTGATTACTTTGTTGTGATTGTGTGTCCGTGATGACATCATATTTGTGTATCTTGAAAAACTTTGTTATTGTTTTGTAATTTGTGTATCTTTTAATAACATGCCAAAGAGAAGAACGGCTAACATTGGTCGTCGAAGTCAGTCAAATGTTCGCAGAGCTACCTAACGAGCTAATCGCACCAACGACCAGCGAGCGACAGATAATGATGTTGTATGTCGGTATGTCTGAATTACGTTTGAGACAACAGCGAGCGCGACAAAATGAACATGAGCGATCGCGCCGACGTATCGCTCCTGTAAATCTGGAACGAGCAGCGTACCGTTACAATCCGGAAATCGATTACAGTGATGAAAAATCAGTAAAAATTGGAGAAATGTCAGTCGTTTGTCGGTACTGTAAGGCATTAAAATACAGCGGCGAATCTTCTGGGTTGTGTTGTGCCAGTGGAAAAGTGAAATTGCCACAATTGGTTCCACCACCAGATCCATTACGATCATTAATCTCTGGAACGAGTAGTGAATCTACACATTTTTTGACCAATATTCAAAAATACAATAATTGTTTTCAAATGACGTCCTTTGGTGCAACGCATATTGTGCAGGGGAATTTTATGCCCACTTTCAAGGTAATTGTTACAACATAATCCTTATCTTTCATTCAACATTTAACATATTAAAAAAAAAAAAAACAGATCCAGGGACAAATATATCACTTACTTGGAGCACTGTTGCCAGTACCAGGTGCGGACTATCAATTTTTACAAATTTATTTCATGGGAAATTCAGATGCAGAAGTTGATCAGCGTTATGCTCACAATCCAACGACAAAGCGAGATATTGTGAAACGATTGCAAACGTTTCTTCATCAGAACAATGAATTAATTAAAACTTTCAAAATGGCGTTAGATCGAATGCCATCTGACAGCCATAATATTGTCATACGGGCTGATAAAACGCCTGCGGGTGAGCACGCAAGGAGATTTAATTCGCCTACAATTGATGAAGTGGCTGTTGTTATTGTCGGAGAAAATTTGCAATCTAGAGATATTGTGCTTCATCGTTGAGATAATAAATTAAAATGTGTATCCGAAACGCTACAATACCCATTAATTTTTTGGCAAGGTGAAGATGGATACCACTTCAACATTAAAATGGTTAATCATGAAACAGGTAATTGTGTTATGTCCGAAAGAATATAACAACCCGGATATAACAATTGACATTGATTTTAATACATCTAATCGTACCTCCATTATGATTGCAGGCGTTGAAACCAATAAAAATGTTAGTGCTATGAATTTTTATTCATACAGACTCATGATCCGGGAAGGTGAAATGAATCACATTCTGATGTATCGCCGTCTTTTCCATCAGTTCGCGGTTGACATGTATGTCAAAATTGAAACTGAACGATTGACATACATCCGCTTAAACCAACAGCAACTCCGATCTGAAGAATACATTCATCTCCGCGATGCTATCAATGCTGACAGAGATGCAAACAACGTCGGAAGAATGACAATTTTGCCGGCAACTTACATTGGAAGCCCGCGCCATATGCACGAGTACGCGCAAGATGCAATGTCGTATGTTAGACAGTATGGCCGACCAGACCTATTCATTACATTTACCTGTAATCCCCAATGGATTGAAATTAAGAAGGAACTATTACCAGGTCAAACACCAGTCGATAGGCATGACATCATCGCCAGAGTTTTTAAACAAAAATTGAAATCTCTCATGGATTTTATTATAAAGCAACGTGTGTATGGCGAAGTCCGTTGCTGGATGTATTCCGTTGAATGGCAAAAGCGTGGTCTACCTCATGCGCACATTTTGATATGGTTAGTTGATAAAATCAGGCCAGATGAAATCGATTATATTATTTCAGCTGAAATCCCCGATGAAACTGTTGATCCAAAATTGCATGCAGTAGTAACTAAAAACATGATCCATGGGCCTTGCGGTGTTTTCAATACCACTTCTCCCTGTATGATCGACGGTAAATGTTCCAAAAGATACCCGAGAGACTTGCATGCTGATACCATCACAGGTAATGACGGATACCCATTGTATCGTAGACGATCAGTTGAAGATAATGGACGATTTGTTGTTGTGAAGGCTAAAGGACAACATTTATATGTAGACAATCGTTGGATTGTCCCATACTCACCAATATTGTCTAAAGCTTTTGACGCTCACATCAATGTAGAATACTGCAATTCCGTCAAATCAATCAAGTACATATGTAAATATGTAAATAAAGGCAGTGATATGGCCGTTTTCGCCGTAACAGATAAAAATGACGAAGTATCTCAGTATCAGATGGGTCGCTATGTCAGTAGCAACGAGGCGATTTGGCGTATCTTTTCATTTCCAATCCACGAAAGACACCCTACAGTAGTCCATTTGGCAGTACATCTGGAAAATGGACAACGGGTGTATTTCAATCCAGACAACGCGGCATTCAGAGCACTACAGCCTCCATCAACGACACTAACGAGCTTCTTCTCAATTTGCGAAACAGACAATTTTGCTCGCACTTTACTGTATGCTGAAATTCCACGCTACTATACATGGAACGCATCATCGAAATCGTTTCAACGTCGGAAAAAAGGAGTACCAGTTGAAGGACATCCCAATGTTTTTGCTTCAGATGCTCTGGGACGGATCTACGCTGTGCATCCAAATAACGACGAATGTTATTATCTTCGATTGTTGTTGGTGAATGTTCGTGGTCCAACGTCGTTTCAACAACTAAAAACCGTTAATGGACATTTGTGTGCGACTTACCGTGAGGCGTGTCAACTATTACAGTTGCTCGAGAACGATTCACATTGGGATAACACGCTTAAGGATTCCGTCATCTCTTCATCACCGCATCAAATTCGCACATTATTTGCGATCATTATATCTACATGTTTCCCCTCAAATCCAAACGATTTATGGCTTAAATATAAGGCCGACATGTCTGAGGATATTTTACATCGTATACGCTGTCAAACTTCAAATCCAACACTACAAATAACTGAAGAGATTTACAATGAGACATTAATTATGATAGAAGACATTTGTCTATTGATGGCAAATAAAGGGTTATCGTCTTTAGGTATGACATCGCCCAATCGTCCGATGCATGATGCATTTAACCATGAGTTACAAAGGGAATGCCAATACGATACCGAAGCACTAGCTGAAGCAGTTCGTACGAATGTTCCGCGATTGAATCAACAACAAAAAATTGTTTACAACTCTTTGATAGAAGTTGTGAGCAATGGAACTGGTGGAATTTACTTCCTGGATGCTCCTGGAGGAACTGGAAAAACTTTCTTGATATCATTGCTTTTGGCGAAGATTAGATCGCAGAATGAAGTTGCCCTAGCGTTAGCTTCATCTGGAATAGCTGCGACTTTGTTAGAAGGCGGACGAACCGCACATTCTGCGTTGAAATTACCACTAAATATGCAAATCAATGAGACACCAGCTTGCAACATAGCCAAAAATAGTGGAATGGCGACGATTCTACGGGCGTGTAAATTGATCGTTTGGGATGAATGCACGATGGCGCACAAGAGGTCACTGGAGGCGCTGGACAGAACTTTGAAAGATCTTCGTGATAACCAGAACATTTTCGGTGGAGCCATGATTCTGTTGTCCGGTGATTTTCGTCAGATTCTTCCAGTTATTCCACGATCAACTGCAGCTGACGAACTAAACGCGTGCTTAAAATCATCTAATTTGTGGCGATATGTGAAAACACTTCGATTGACAACTAATATGAGAGTATTTTTACAACAAGATCAAAGTGCGGACGTGTTCTCGAAACAGTTGTTAGATATTGGTGATGGGAAACTCGCAGTTGACACCTCGACCGGATTCATTACATTCCCCAACGATTTTTGTCTATTGACAGATTCGAAAGAGGAGCTGATTCAGCGTGTTTTTCCAGATGTAGCGCAACAATTTAAAAACCATAATTGGTTGAGCGAAAGAGCAATATTAGCGGCGAAAAACAAAGACGTCGATGACCTCAACGTGACCATTCAAAATTTAATTCCAGGACAGCTGTTTTCCTTTAAATCTGTCGATACAATTATCAATCAGGATGACGTAGTTAACTATCCAACAGAATTTCTGAATTCACTGGAACTGCCTGGCTTACCACTTCACAACTTACAATTGAAAATTGGTTCAGTTATCATTATGTTACGTAACATTAATCAACCTCGATTATGTAATGGAACGAGATTGGCTGTGAAAAAATTAATGAATAATGTCATCGAAGCAACAATTATCAAAGGAAAATATAAAGGAGAAGATGTTTTGATTCCACGTATCCCAATGATTCCAACGGACTTGCCGTTAGATTTTAAGCGACTACAATTCCCAGTGCGCCTGGCCTTTGCGATGACCATAAACAAGTCGCAAGGCCAGTCGTTGGAAGTTTGCGGGATTAATTTAGAATTTCCATGCTTCTCGCATGGACAACTATATGTCGCATGCTCACGTGTAGGGAAGCCATCGTCTTTATATATTTATGCTCCGGAAAACCAAACCAAAAATGTTGTTTATCAAAACGCTTTAAATTGAACAGATATATTTATTATGTTTTGTTATGTATTTTTTATGTTAATAAACCAGAGAATAAGCGAGGAATAGTAGTGATTGAAAGTTTCATTTAAGCGGATTGAAAACACTTAAATCTAGGTAGCCGTCTTAGAAAGCCCCTATGCCAAACCGAGACACCCCTACTTGAGCACCCTCAGAGATCTATTCACCCTGTGATCTGCCCGGGCGAGGCCGGGTAACCTACTAGTCTAATATAATTTTAGTTTATGGTAAGAGCAAGGTATTGCGGCAATTGTTGTCCAAATTTAGTAAAAGTCGTAATATTAATGAAGGACGTCCAGGTTGACTATAGTAAAATACAACTGGTTGGTTTGTCGAAATTTTTATAAGAATGACGCTTTGTGAAAAGTTTCATCCGAGGAGCCGTATAGAATTTTTTTTGTTAGTTTCCCTCAGACATCTAAAATAATTATAAAAAATATTGAATTTTAAAAATTGGTGCATAGGTTTACGAGTATCTTACTAGTAGTGATTATTCCTTATAGTACCTCCCCCCTCAAATCGAAACCATATATTTCTCCGGTTTTCCATAATTCGGTGTGCGTATTATGTAAGATGTAACACACTTTCTGTCGATAATATACGTACATATATTATGTATATATACAATATATATATAATTTTTTTGATTTTTTGTATTTTCCTAAATAATGAGTTTTGCCTTACGAATTTTCTTACAATTTCTATTAGATCTCCGTCTCGGGTTTATTGTTATCAAACTTATTTTTTGTTGTTGCCGAATAAAATTTTATTTTATATTTTTGGTACCCAAATATTGTACCCAAGTGTCTATAATTTACGATTTTATCGATATTATATTGAGATTTGTGTAAGATAAATAATTTAGGTTACTATATTGTGGTTTTTAGCACGCACACCGTAAACACAAAACAGCAAATGATAAACTGAAATGAAATATTCATTTGAATGGAAAGTCAATGGAGAAATGATTAGATTTTACGGGCAGTATCCTACTTCCTATACACATATGTATCTATACATATTTATAGTACAAGTTGAGGGAATTGATTAAATATACTGTATAGTGCTGATCAATGAATTGGAAGATAATCGCACAAGAATTGAATAGGAGAATTTGATTAGCTTAAATCTAGAGCAAATATATGTGGACAAACATAATTTCATTGCATTGTTTATTCATTAATGTGCAAATCAATGAATAATTTAAATGCAATAAACGTAAACACAAATTTGATTGTCTTGCTGTACATATATATACATATGTATTCATATCACGGTCATATTCAAGGAAACATTCCCACCGACGATATATGTACTTCCCGTAGATCAGATATCTAATAGCAATAAATGATAAAACAACAATAATTTAAGATAACGAGATAAATATTTAACAGGCGAGAAACATGAATCCAATAACAAAAAAACTGAGTACGATTAAGATTAAGATATCGTAAATTTTGCTTAGTCAATACTATCGATTGTGAATTTTTAACGATGAAAAATTGATGGATAAAATGAAATTTATTGATTCGTATCGCATAAACACGTAAAGGTACTCAAGGATATACACAAGATAACGATACCCCCTATCAGTTAGAAGCTTAACTCGCTTTTGATCTTAACTTGTACTGTGATTTGTATTACGAATTAACAAAGCACATTTTTTTTTAAATCAGCGAATTGAATGACCATCAACAGTTGTTGCTAATTTATGTAAATTCCTTTTCCTCTCCGTGCAACACGTTTAAAAAATATTAGAAGATATTTCAACTGAACAAAGCATTTGTTGTGATACATGCATGTTAAGAAACTTTATATAAAACTATTGCCCCGAACAAGTTTAACTTAAGCTTAACAAATTTGAAAGTTTGCTTTATTAAAAGACCTAAAGCATGGTATATATAAATAAATTAAAATGATGTTATTGATGTTAAATCAATGATCCATTTATACATGAGCATGAGAAAATGTTCGTTATAAAGAATAAACATAATATTGATGTCCTTTCTCAAAAGATGTCATGTTGTTGAAAATTAGCCCGAAGCTAGGATTACAATAATTTATGATTTTATAAAATTTAGGAAGAGCTAAGCAAAATAAAAGATTTTTTTAAAGAAAAGACAATACCGTATTCACTCGTGTAACGCAAAAAGAACCGGTTACCCTCGAAAAAATGTTTGTTTCTAATTTGAATAACATATGAACCATGTGAGTAGAAACTTGAAATCAATCAAGTTAGCTTTTTGCTGCTTTGATTAAACAAAAAGTTTATTTTTTATGTTTTTTAAAATATTTCAATTTTCTATTCCTTTCTTACAAAATGTAGGCGCTATATCCATTGTGTAGGGTTCAATATCTATGGACACACGGATAGAATTTGCGATCACTCGCACGTCACTCGCAAGTTCATGGTTCATCAAGAATAATAGGTAGGATCTATTTTTACGTTGAGCTTGTTCTCTAAAAATTTCTTCGGTTTTTCGGTTTGACTTATTGTATCTTGAAAAGTAGGCCTTTACATCATTTTTCATTTACCAGATTTAAAAAAAGGTCAGAATTTTAGATTTATAATCATGTAGGTTTCTATGTTTAAGGTTCTGCATGAAAGTAGAGAACGAACGATTTTTTTGTATCATCATTTTTAAATGGGAATTGTATACTCCTTTGCCTTTCTCGTGATACAATTTTAAAATGATTTTATTCACTGGTTGTCTCGGTTTTGTTTGCTTCGTTTTCTTAGAAACAGAAGACCTTTTCTTAGAAACAGATTTTCCATTTATGAATAACTGAAAATAATTTAAATTAACCATTTTAGTAAAAATCCATTTCTGGGAACGGTAGAAATGAAACTGCTCATTTTTCCATTAAAATTGTTAAAGTGTTGTAAAGATATTATTTTAGTTAATAGTTTTTGTATTATTTCTCATTGATTAAAATCAAAAATACAGAGTAATTTATTTATAAATGGAAAACCTGTTTCTGGGAAACCGCCCGAATTTATGTTATGTGTTGGTTCATTTATGTTTTGAGGTGATAACGTCTTACACCGCATATTCAGAAAGTGAGTGACACGAAATTTTACCCTTGGCTATGGGCATTTTATTACTCATCAATAAGCATTGCGTTATATATGATTGCATAGGTTGGTCCTTAGGCTCCATGCCTCACGCGTAATATTGTTGCAATGACGTCATCAGGCGGCGAGGAAAGCCGCGCCGCGAACCTGAGATTTCGAGCGATTTAACTGCTTGAACCACTATAGCATCAGAATGGCTCATCCGATCGGAGCAATTCTGGTGCCAATTTTTGCGTAAAGAAACAGTAATTTATTTTAAAATAAAATAAGTAGACTACATACATTTTAAATAAACTTACAAACTACAAAATAACGATTTACAGTGCTTAGAGCCCTTAAGCGAGGTAACGCTTCATCCAATCGGAGCAATTCTAGTGTCAAAATTTGCGTAAAGAAACAGTGGCGGTTAATTTATTTTAAATTAAAATAACAAATAGGTACTCGCAGCCGCCGGAGAGCCCACGGTTAATGGGGCCCGCGAGATTTATCAAGCGTTCGAATATTAGTTGAAAGTTAAGATCAGAACTACCAAGATTAAGCTTAAAGTAGACCACCCTTTGAAATTTGCAAAAAAGGGCATTTTTCGGGAATTTTTAAGAAAAGGCGGTAGTCTATTTTTTAGAGAAAGAAGAAATCGTTCCTCTTCCTATTACATATTTTCTTAAAACAGCCCCAACAATTTCTTCTCGGTTGCTGAAGGTGAAATTTACAGTTATCACACGTAATCTGACTCCATAGCAAAAAAATGGCTTTAGGTTCTGACAGGTATATAGATTTAGAAGAAAATTTGGAAATCAAAGCTTTCGACATGAAACAATAACGGTTTTAGTGTTTGCTGTACCATTCCTGCGTCTTTTGGTTAAAGAGATTTGCTGTTGGAGCATTGTCGACGGATGTTCCTATAAATCTATTGGAGGAAAATTGCTTGCTGATGGAGATAATGGCCTAGGCAACGTTGGATTACTAGTACCTTCTCGTGTCCATTGAACACTACTTTTTGAAGCTGGATTCCACTCAAGTAATTGTTATGCTGCACTCTAAACATCCCAAGTTCAACTTTTGTCTAACCTTTACAGAAGAAAAGGAAAACGAATGACGCCATTCTCATACCTATGCTCAATTATAATACGGAATACGATGTAAATTGTTGTACTATATAGACATATGTACATATCTGTATATCATTTTGTGTAATTTCGTGTTGTGTTAAATATGAATATGTTTCCAAGTCGTGAATTTTTTCTAGTTAGTCATATGTTGAATACCACACAAAGTACAGCACACAATTGCAGAATGCCATATATCACTAAATAACGCCATATAAATTAATTAATCGCTGTTGTCGATGCGATACTCAATAACGTACTATGATTATTTTTGTTCATAACAGAATACATAGGTTCGTCCGTTTTTGTTTACGAGATTACTCTGTCGGATTTATGTGTGTACTGATGTCGGTAATTAATGTTATCCCACAATCAAAGTATGTATCGATGTATACACTTATATTAGATTACATAGTGAGAAGCTAAAACACTCACAGTTAATTGGGTCAACGAAATTGAACAATAAAAAAAAATCACAGAGTTTTATATTAATATTAACAATGGTTAATTTTATTCAGTCGTAATTATTAGCAAAATTTTATTATTAATTGAGAATCAACACAATAATATTTAATATAAAATATTGTACGTTCCTAAAATGGACGTGCGCTTTTTTAATTTTGTTTTAAATTAATTTTTGTAGGAACGATGAAGCCTGTATTCCATGAGAAAAATTGACTGACAGTCAAAAAAAACGAAAAGAGAAAAATAATCTGATGCCCCATATAAGAGACAAAGGCAACGTTTTTTATTTTGTAGAAAAACAATTTTGCTGTAAAATAAAAAATAAAATAAAAAACGTTGTTTTCGTTTTTTTTGACTGTCAGTCAATTTTTCTTATGGAATACAGGCTTGAGTGTTCACTGTAAGTAAAGCATTCCTAGATATACAAGCCGTCAGCATAAAATTCGAACTTAATATAAGTGGGACAGAAAAACAAAAAAAAAATGGATTTTTCATATAAATCGTAGGAAAAGGTATGTTTTTTTAATATCGTTTTTCTTAAATGAAAAATCTTACAAAAAAGAATTTTGTACGTTATCAAGAAGAATAATTGAAAAATATATGATTTGAAAATCAATTAATAAAATCCTGTTTATAGATATTTAATTAATGTTTTACTAAAACCCCTTTATTTACAAACATATCTTTACACCTCACGACGTCACACATTTCGTTCATGTTTTTTTTTGTAATAGAAAAATGTCGATAAATAGCAAAGACGTTAAACTAAATAGGAGAAACAAACTTTTTTTTCTTTCATGTAAAAAAACCATTTAGTTTTTATTGATGTTAAAAAGTGTAGTTTGTTTATTTCTAGTCTAATTGTATTTTAAAGTCTTTGATAAATAGTAAGCAAGATCTTACGTCATTTATTTAAAGATTTTTTTTATACAACTAAAAAGTAAATTTGCACAATTTTATTTTAATTACATTAATCAAATCAGTAAATTTAAGTTATTAGTTTTACAATATGTGATACTTAAAGGTTTGATTTAAATATAAACCTAAAAATATTTTCTGTTACGAGTATTTTTCATTGATAAAATTTTAATCAAAAATATTCAATTTTACATGGGCTCTTATGGGAAATGGTAAAATGTATCCCCCTTAAATTAAGCTTCTTTTAAAATTGGTCTGAACCTGACGGCTTGTATATTTAGATGATTGATCTGAATATTAAAAAGTTGTTTCTTATTTCAGCTCAGATCGAACTGATCAATTTTTTGCTGTTTCTTATTTTTTTCAGATTGATTTTATTGGTTTTTTTGATTTGCAAAAATATTCCGATTTCTCAGATTAGTTTTAGTTTAACTAATTTCACGAACTGCCATTCTCATCACTTATTTTTGTTTTGCTAACGTTATTGAAATGAAAATAGAAAGACATTTTAATTATTATGTGGACGAAGGTAAATAAATGTATTAAATAATGAAATAAATATTTTATACAGCCATATTTTTTTTATGTAGTATTTGCAAGAAGTTGAGGACGAAATCCAAAATAATACTTTGGAGGATTATATAGAAGTTGAAAAATTACAGTCTCAAGTGGACGAGGCCCATTATACTTTCATTACTTTCATCTACAAAACAGCTATCTATGTATATAATGATTTTGATTTTAAGTTAAAAAAGAATGTTTGGAATTTTATTTCAAAAGAAGTTGAAAAACTGTCAAGTGATGGTGAGCGAATGTTCGTCAAAGAGGATAGACGTGTTTTTTCTATCCTCTTCAAAAATTTAATTTAATTTAATTTTTATTTTGTTTTATTTATGTAGTATCATAGAATAACTACGTAGTTATTCTATGGTAGTATATAAAGTTTAATCATAATTATAATTTTAATTCTATTTAATTCAGTTTCTAGTGAAATAATAATTAAAGTGTAATTTTGGAAAATGCAATCCACCGGGATGCATTTATCAGGCAATGTTTTATATTTATAGATAAAGAAATCAAAATTATTGATTTCTATTGGGTGTATGTTTCTAACGTGTGTGTGATTGTCATTGATTTTATTACTAAAACCTAATAATTGGATCGTATCAAAATAGTTTTTAACGTAAATTAACATACGTCGTAGTTAATTAAATATTCGATTTTATATTTACGCATAATTGAATGCGTTCTTGCAAGCCAAACAAAGGTGTTTATACATACATACATACGTATAAACATTTTTGTGGGTTTAGGTATTGTTTGGGTTCTTGGTTTTTATGTTATGTACAAAGTATAATAGACAGAAATACATTCTTGAAAATGGATACATGACAAAGCCAACGAAATGTTTGTACGGGCCGCCTCGTTCGCTCTTTACGCGGATCCTATTAGGGAAATGTACTATTTATTATTGGTTTTTGCTATGTATTAGCTAAGCAACAACAACAAAAACAGAGAGTTTTTGTGGGTGTTAGTATAGTTGTTCCCAATATTTTTCTATATCTTGATATATAGATCAGGATTGTTTTGTATGTGCGCTGTAATGGTACTAGCTGTATATAAAATAATGAAAACGATAAGTCTTTTGCTACGCACATGGAAGATTGTAGAGATATTTGCTTTTAATGTGTGTTGGTGGTTTAGTATATAAGAATCTGCTGTTTTTATTTTATTTTGTTATTTCCCCTCTTTTTGTTTTTGTATTCATGTTACAACTATAATGTTCTTAATAAAACATAAACTGTCAAACACAACGAAATTTTAGGGTATTCGACTCAAATAGGTTTCTTATATTTTTGTATAATCGAATAGGTTTTGAGTTGCATTGGAATCCGTCTTATATAATTCATATAGGATGGATTTATTTTAGATATGAGTTATTTTATTTTTTACAGGGTATTATAAAATGCATTAAATTATTAAATTTATTTAATTAATGTGAAAAGGCTATAAATTAACTAAACCATATAAATAAAATGCTAACTTGGAAGTGTTGATTTGAGTTGAGTTGTGATTTTGGTTTGCATCACATAATGACGTATTCATTTATGCATGCCAAATTTCGATTAAAAGATGGTGAACGAGGTGGAATTATGTGAAAACATTTTCGAAAGGCTAAATGTAATGAACTTAATTATTAACTTAATAGAATATGATTGAAGTTTTAGGTTGCAGTTTTTCACACGTAAACGTCAATTTTGCTTGTATAGTACACCGATTAGTTTAGTAGGAGAATAATGTTTCAATTTTATTTCATGGATTTATTATTTTACTTACTTTACAGGCTTTTTTTTGCAGCGTAATATGTCCATAAACGGAGTAAAAGTTTTATAATAAATATAAATCCTATGATATAATAAATTATATCATAGGATTTATATTTAAATAAATATAAATGATAATGCGGCCACTTAAGGATATGAACAAAAAAAGAAAAAAAGATTATTTAAAGAAGCGTGTCACATTTGGACGTCCAAAAATCCAGTAAATTACAAAGTAGATATAAACCGTTTGCAAACTAATTATAAAAATATTATTAAAAATTTCGTAAATCCAAACTAAAATTTTACGTAGATAAAAAATTAAATTGTCGTTAGTATATACAAAAATCAGCTGTTCATAGAAAATAATAACGTAAAATTAACTTGGTCAAGGACACTATGTAAATAAAATGTTTTTTTCCTTGTCTAGACAAACAAAATAAATTTGTCGGTTGTTGTGAAAAATATTGTGTATAGCATTATGTAAATATTGGTATTATTGTATGTATGTTTAATTTTTGTAAATAATTGTAATTTTTATTATATTTTAGTTTTTAATTAAATTTTCATAGCCTTGAAAATGGTTTAAAAAACCGAAAATTTGGCAAAAAATTGTATTGAAAAAAGAAGAAAGTTTTAATTAAGAAATTTATTAAAAAAATTTTATAAATAGGTCTGTAATTTAGCCAAACATAAAAAATAATAAATAATAAATTTCGTAGTTTTTGATTTTTTGTTTTATTTTAATTATGTCAACTAGATTAGTAAATTAAAACATCAATAATAATAATAATTTTTTGATGTTCTAATTTAGATTTATAAAATCCTGAGTTCTGGCATTTAAATTATATTATATACTTTTATAAATAAATAATTAATTTGAACATTATTAATTTCCTTTTTCTAGATTTATAGGAAATTGCCGATTAGTTTAAATTTAATAGTATGGTTAAATATATATTTTCAACTTTTTATTTTTAAATCTAGTTGCAGTAGGTAAACAATTAATTAACTATTTACAGGAGAATGGTAACTAATGGAACAAGTGCTGTGAATTTAAATTATAACTTAACAATTTAAAATTTTTAAACATTCTTTTAGAATTTTAGCTTAGAAGTGGGAGAGTTTACATAGGCAATTTCATAAAATGTTAATTTTTGTAATACTTGTATGTAATATATTGTGTTTTGCTCATTAATATATATTAATTAATTTAGTTTAAAAATATTTAAAGGTTTCTCTTCCTTAATTTGCTAATAAATAATCCAATTTTCAGAATATAACATAGTTC
This sequence comes from Tipula vernalis, assembly GCA_958295665.1. NCBI lineage: Eukaryota > Metazoa > Arthropoda > Insecta > Diptera > Tipulidae > Tipula > Tipula vernalis. The sequence goes on along the minus strand of OY282559.1, from coordinate 182,066,728 downwards.
CAGAACCAATCTTTAATATGGGGATTAAATTAATCCTGAATTTCAGAATTAGATTTTACTTTGATATTATGGTGATTTATTAATTAAAATTAGTTTTCAGAGTTGCCTGGGAAATTATATATTGATTTTATTTGTTGATTCTTGATATACTTATAGTAAGTACCTAACTGAATTATTGATGATTTTAGGCTGTTGTGGTGCTGTAACATTATCATTTTTAATTTATTTATTATAAATTTTATAAAATAATTGAATTTTTAATTATTTATTCTGTTTTTCTTGATCGTTAGGAAATTTCTGATTAGTTTTAAGTAAAATTTTATGTTTAAAATGGTTTTTAACGGTGATTTTAATTCATGTTGCAGTACGTAATAATTAATTAATTAGATATAGAAGGACCATGAAAAATGAAACAAGCGCTGTTTTTGTAATCTTAGCTTAGTAATTTTAATTTTTATTAAATATTTTATCAGGTAAATTAATGAAAGGCGGACAGGGGGGCATTACAACATTAATAATTGTTTAAGTCCTAATTTAAATTTAGGGAGTCTTGAGTATCCGGCCCTGGATTCCAGAGAAATGATCATCTAATAATGTAGTTAGATTGTGCTGTCTTGTGCTAACCTATTTGTTGTATAGTACTAATAATTTACTAACTATTAATCGCATTGGTGTCTGTACCGGGTCGAGTCTGTCCCAACTAATAATCCTATCCAATCCTTCGGTTTTGTGATATGTGTGCGGGTGTACGGCATGGGCCCGGGAGTCCGGGAGATCCTGCTATAATGCTTAGTCGTACGCTCATAATCAATCATAATCAATAAATTTTATATATGAATACTTAGTGAAGGTCAACTCAACATTTATATTTATAACTATTTTCATATTATGTTGTTTAATTTCAACTTTATTTTATTTAATTTTATCTTTATTTTGTTATAATGATGTTTTTTATAATACAGTAGAATCCGTTTATACCAAACCATGTATATAACGAACAAACGCTTATAATGATCATATAGTTTTGTCATATAGTTGTGTGCCTTGAATTTGCACGAACACTTATTTTTTCTTATACACTACAAACAAAGAACTACGTTTATAAACGTAAACGAATATTTGATTAAAATGAACAGACAAAATTATGTCCCTTGAGTGTTCGCTATAAGCGAATTCTACTGTAATTATAATTATAATTATAATTTTAGCTTAGTAATTTTAGATTTTCCCTGATATTTTAGTAGTCCGGTAGGACAGGTAACCTTTAGTAGGTAAATTAATGAAAGGCGAACAGGGGGAAATTACAACATTAATAATTTTTAATTTAGGTTTAAGGAGTCGTGAGTATCCGGCCCTGGATTCCAGAGAGATGATCATCTAAAAATGTAGTTAGATTGTGTTATCCTTTGTGCCGTTAATTTACTAACTATCGATCGCATTGGTGTCTGTACCGGGTCGAGTCTGTCCCAACTAATAATCGTATCCTATCCTTCGGTTTTGTTGTGTATAAACGGGTGTACGGTGTGTGCCCGGGAGTCCGGGAGACTTGCTATAATGCTTCGCCGTACACTCACAATCAATCAATCAATCAAAAGAAGTTGAAAAACTGTCAAGTATTAAGTTAAACGGACAACAATATGACAAAAAAATTAAATTATTAAAAAAAATATATATATAAGTTTGTAAAGCTAAATAACAGCAGTAGTGGCCGAAACAAGTAGATTTTGAGTATTACGATGAATTGGACGAGATATTAGGTAAAAGGCCGAAGGTGAGTCCCAAAGCGACTTGTAGTAGCGATTCCTCCATGATTACCAGGCCTAATATAGTTCCAAAGGAAACAACAAACTCAGAGTCTGAGAGTCAAAGCGACATTTCATCCTCTTCTCCAGAACCTTCAAAAAAGAAAAAACGAATTTCAGACGTGCAACGTCGTCATGAGGAGAAAATGTCACATCAAGACCGCTTGATTTTAAACCTTAAAGTTATTGTGATATTATGTGTTGGATTTTTAAAATAAAACTATTTAAAATGAATTTCATTAAAGTATTTTTTATTTATTTATAAAGAATTACAAATAATTTGTCTCTTATTTGTCCCCGATGATTCGGCTAGTTCATTTCGCGGCGATGAGTTGTCATTTTCCAACTCTTCACTTTCTACCTCAGTATCGTCATTCAAATTAATGCATACGTTTTCCAAATAAACGCAACACATCCCAGTGCATAAACTGTTTTCGATCGTTACAAATACCTTGCAACATAATAGAATGATATCCTTTTATATTTATGTACGAGGAATGGTGTTACTTTGGTACCATAATTTTAAAGTGACACCCATCAATTGCCCCAATTACTCCTATAATTTAAATAATAATTATATATTAATCTACACAATTATTAAATAAGTATCTGATTCACATACCTGGAATTCTGGAAACCCACTTGAAATTCGACGCTGCTCGGTTTCCGAAGGCCATTCTATTATCTTGTTCCCCACATTGACTTTCAAAAGCCTTTTATCAGGTCCTATATAACACTCTGTAATGTTTGATAGATTTTTATTATTATTATTAGGGGGGCCATGCGGGCAATCAGCTACTTCGCACTGCGACCTAAAAGATCTATTGTGCTGGCCCCTGCTTAATTATCCGTCCAGTCAATATTCAGGTTCTTAATGAACCTGGAAATACTGCCTCCCGGTACGTGATACATACTATCTGGGCTTATTGCTCTCCCTCCTAGATGTTTACTACAGCATGTAGTTCCGCTAGAAAGACGGTAGCATGGGAGCTCAAGGACCTCGAGAGGGTTGTCCCACTCCCGTATATGCCTACTCCTGCCCCGTATTCCGTTTGATTTTACTCTTAAGAGTTGCTCGGAATTGCAAATCACCTGTAGGTCACCCAGCTTTACTACAGGAAGGGTAAATAAAACTGGAGGGTGCCTGGTATCCAGAGTCCGCATATTTTGGGCTGATTAACCTATCAGCCATTCATCTTTCGGCATATGCTGTTCCACCTTAGATTAGGGTTTTTTGTCAAGGTTTTCTCCTTTAGCGCCGTACTTTAGCCTGTGCCAAATGGCCAAAAATGTGCCAAGTGGCCTTAGTTACCAGTGGTTGCCACGAGGAGGCAGTACGTACACTTGCGAATTGTGAACAGGTTACCCCTTACACAATTGTACCAATCACGCAGCTGCCTAATGACAAGACCAGAACAGCTCACGTGATGCGCACCCTACTAGAAGGTTACGGAGCTGGTAGATTAATCTACTCAACTTTGATCCCCCCCTCCAATAGACGCTAAACCACCAATGTTTGATAGATAGATTCCAACATAAAAATGAAGATAAAAATTATACCTAAATGTTCAGTCACCATTAATTGCTTTTCTATTCCCATTTCGGTCCTTGTTGTGTTTGTGCAAAAGCTCGCTAAATACCCGCAAATGTGTTGGAATGTCTCGCCGTTCATTCGGAAATGCCGTTTGAACTGCCCATCCAACATTCGTGGTACAATTTCCTCACGTTAGTATTACCTTCGGGTTCGTATTTCTCTTCTTCTTCTTCAGAGTCGTTCAACATAATCATCTCAGCTCCTTGCAATAAAGCAAAAACCTTGTGGCCTTTCTAAGTCAGTCATTTTATCAATCGTGTAGTGGTTTCTCCTGTCCAACTTTTAAGTTGGCTTTCTTCTCGTATCCAACGTTTTAAGCATGGGTTAAAAATTCGGGTAGCGGTATCTCGTGGGTAAAATTTTTTTGTTGCCCAACCTCAACGGATATCAGGAAATATATTTTGACCTCCGTTAAGCTGCTATTTTCTCGACGAGCTCAATTGACAAATTTCATACAGCAAGCTTCACCACGAATATAAAAATTCTTATAAACATCGACCTGGTGAAATGGTAACTTGATAACAATTATAAATTCGCTTAATAAAATTTTAAAAATTTTCTAAAGACCGGACCACAATCTTACTCGAAACGGTTTTCAATTTTTCATTGCTTTAGGAGGTAAATCGCTAAGCGCTAGTCAATTCCAAACCCTTTGTGGGATATTTCTCAAAATAATAAATTTTTAAAATTAGTTTCGTCAATAAAGAACAATTTCTTATCATAAGTGCAAGCGATATAACGGGCGATTATCTTTAACTGTATTATTCTAATTTTAATTAAACAACCCATTATTAAATCATGGTTTTAGATAAATAGCTATGTTACCGTCATGTGTTACTAATTATTTGAAAAAAATTTCGAAAAATGAACATCTTGAACTCCTTAATAAGAATTTACATTCGTACAAACATAAAATTTTCTATTTAATCCATCGTGTTTATCGTTTTATAAATAATCCTCCACTGTGGATATCTGCAGCATACGCGGCACAACAAGTAAGATGAAACGCGCTTTGCGTTCCATTCTGTTTCGAATTTTCTATAATCTCTTAAAGTGTAAATATCGTTTCGGATGCGTAGAACTAGTTGCTATGGAAATATATGATCCCGTTACGAGACGAGAGATAAAGCTTTATTGTTTACATTTTATCAGAAAAAACCGCATCTTTTATAAGAAGCTTTATAAAGGATTTATTCTTAAATAATTATAGCTTACAGGTACATGTGTATCCTATATCTTGTAATTTGACAAACTTATAGATATAATTTGGAATTGCCTAGCAGCGTCGAACAAATGATAAAATCAATAATATATTTTCGGTTGTTTATTAAGAAACACTCGGCAAATTTATTTTTACCATAATAAATAAAACCTACATCTTCGCTCGTCTTCACCAAACATAAAAACAACCCAATACACACTCATACTCGAATACCATTTTAACGGGTTTTCACTTTAAAAGGTCTAAATTTAATTTTCATTTTTCATCCATTTTGCTCGGTTTATTTTGTAAAACAAACGGAAAAGTTGAAAAATAAATGTGAATTGAAAATGAGAATAAAATTAAGAAATTTTAATTAAAATATACATGAAATTGGAAAATTATGTATATATAATGGCGATTTGGCTGGTGATAAGCAGGCAAATGTAAAAAATGCGAGAAACCAACGATATGAAAGAAGAAATGATAAAAGGAAAATACGAAAAATTTCAACAATTTCTGATTACATCAGGGCGACAAATTAGAAGTAAAATTAGAAAAATGATGATAAATTTGTATCCCTTCACAATTGCAGACCACCCACCTCTTACCAGCCGCCTGATTTTGGTTTTTGATTTCATTCCATATCTTGATGTTGCTATCAAAGGATTGTATGATGGCATCGGGTACATAAATATAATTATTTACTTCATTCAATTAATTTGCGAAAATGGAAAAATACATTGGAATAATAAAGTTAGGGTTTCTATGTGTCGGAAGTTACTTATAGTTAGTTAGTTGTAAATATTAAAATTTGGAACATAATCTAGATTTTGATCTTATTATTATGTAGCTTGAATTATGTAGACCAAATTTCATATTTATTGTTTTTTTTTTATATTTTTATGGCCAATACTTCGGTCTTTTTGACCATTTCCAAGGCTTTTATAAAATATTTTCTACTAACTGTCACGATTAAAAAAATTAAAAAATCTTGTTGAATCGTGAAAGTTGTTAGTAGAAAATATATTACCTATATTAGAAACTATTAGTCTTAGTTATATGTTCGGTTTATGAATTTTCAGCACGGTATCTTCGGATTATTGTTTTAGAGAAATTATTTACAGAAATCAACAACAAATAAAACAACACTAAACATTTATTTAATTCATTGTATAACAAACTAAAATTTACTGTTGAAACAATACCGCCTTAAAGTTATCGCAGACTTTCATCCTTGGAAAATTCGCAATTACCTCCGAGAACAGGAGCTAAAAAGCCTTTCCAGCCTTTTTTTACTATACAATTTAAAGCGTACAAGCATTAAAATCCATTCCAGATTTTTTATACAATAGTAAAAGGCGTTAGTTTACTTACGGGGTACGTCGCCAAAATCAGGTAAGATGCATATCTTTTGAAAATTTTTGAGTTTAGGATTGTTTATCAACAGTTTTTAGGAAATGCAAGCTAAAATTCTTTCCTTTTTTTTACTTTTCAAAATCAGGAAAGATGTACATTTTTTGGTAATTTTTGACTTTACAGGATTGTGTATCTATAATTTTTAGAAAGTACAAGCCAAATATTCCGGCTAAATGTATCTCCTTTTTCAAACATTTTTTTATAGAAATCACTTTATTTACTCAATTTTACTTTACACTGTTTTTTCCTTAGATATGCACGCATACAGGTGCACTGTCTCGATTTCTCAATCCTGTTTATAATCAAAACGGGTTATCTCCGCGATAATTGCACAAATTATTGCTGTTGTTTGGTTTATTTTATTCTTAGATTAAAAACGCTATCATTTGTTTTATTTATTTGTCGATACTCAAACCAAAAAATGGCTAATGGGTAATTGTATGGCGAGACCTAATTATTATTTTAATGGAGCTGGGAGCTATCCGAAGAATCGGCCAATTACATAATACGCCCAAATGAATTATGCAAAACGCCGTTAAATTTGGGAAAAGTAGGCAACCTCAAAAAGTGGAAGTGGATTGGCCTTAAGCAATTTCTCGTTCCGAAGAAAGGGGAATAGATTTACCAGAAATCGTTCTCTAAACGTACCTCTTTACGTGCCGCAACATCAACTTTAAACAAATTGGCAACCATTTGGAAATTCCCCGGAGAACTTTAGTGGATTGGGCTAGTTTTTGTCGACAAGTTGTTTTAGATGTAATCATTCACCAATCAATGGTGGTAATGGGAAACGGTGGAATCGACGACTTGAAATTTTGTAGGCGGGAGTATAATCGCGGACACCATGTCAACGGTCAATAGGTGTTTGGAATGGTAATTTTTTTATGTTCTTTCACCAAATAAAATTCATCAACAAAATAACTTTGACAGATCGAAAGAGAGTCAGCGGCCGTCATTTTAGTACCGGTAGAAAAGCGGGACACAGTCACTTTGATTCCGATCATTAAAAAAATGGATTTTGCCAAATTAAATAATTATTTCGGATTTTTGGAGAGCATATGATTGTCTCAGTGAAATTATGGACGAAATTATGAATCTTCATCTAGGCGTAAAATCCTTTTTGGAGGATATTTGGCGAGATATATGTTTTTAAAATCTTGTAACAGGAAAAAATAAGATCCCTTCAAAATGTTCATGAAACATACCGGCATTCTTTACCCAGGCAGTCCTCACGAAGCTTCTGAAGATGATCATAACAACGATCAAAATGAAGATGAAGATGGAGAAGAGGAAAATGAAGATGAATTCGAAGATTTTAATAAATTAAAATTGCAATTATAAATAATTAAACAAATTTTTATTTGATTTTATATTTAATAATAATAATTGCTTCGTCAACCTTGCGGACCAGATCAAAGAGATTTTTCGCCCTTATCGCCTCTTCTGATAGTACCAAAAATGTTAACAATACCAACATTTTTAAATATAACAGTCTTTTTAGTGCAATTTTAATTCGTTGTATACCTTAGAGGATAGAGGCTACCTCCCTCAAACCCCGTTTTTTAAGAATTTATTCAATTCTTCCTTTTTCATGTTTTATTTATAATTTTACGCTAGGTAAAAAAAAATTGCATAATTTAATGGAAAAATTGCAAAATTTTCCCAGAAAAAGTACTTGTATGTCGAAAAACTGTTGAGATACAATCCCAACATCAAAATCTTTATAAAAATTGCACATTTTTACGTACTTAGAATAAAATAATACCACAATTTTTTTTAGAAAAAATGAAAATTTTCCCGGAAAATGAGGTAATTTTTTGGGGAAATTTGGCTTGCACATCCTAAAAACTATAAATCCTACATTCAAAAATTTTCAAATTATATACTCCTTACCTGGTTTTTTCGACGTAGCCAGTAAGTAAACTTTAGCCAAAAAATCTGCTGGGCCAATTCTGAATCAGGCTACGTTATTAGAATTTACGCTACATCAATAAATCTGTTGCCCTCTCGTAGCTAAATATTATGGCGGCTCTAGAAATTTCTTATGTTCTGGACCAATTATCAATTAGGTTTGCTTGTTAGAATTTTCGCTACATCAATAAATATATTGCTTTCTCGTAATTAAAACGGTCTAGTATAAGGCAATATTGGTTACCTCTGGGCTAACTCTAAACCCAGTTTGATTGATGCAACACTCAAAAAAATGTTGCCTTGTAAATTTAAGATAACTTTCTTTGAATTTCTAAAAGATCAACATTTTTTAGAACTTCAACTATTTTGTGTATTCTTAAAAGATATCTTTGAATAATCATAAACAACATTTCAAAATTAATAAAATATTGGGTCAAGGAAAAAGGTTGTGGCTTTTTTTTCTAATAGAGGGCTTCACTTCGACCAAGACAATAACGGTCTGCAGGCTTGAGAAAAAATTCGTCATATTTATGGTGACATGCTTTATGAAAATCAGCCGCACGCAAATGGTTTTTCGTTTTCGCTAGGGAAATTTCGATGTTAAAGATGCGCCGCGCTTTGGTCGACCAATCGATGAAATTCTCGAAAAAATTGAGGAAGACCGGCACTTTTCATCTTATAACATCGCTGCGGAACTAAACATTGACCAAAAAACACTTTTCAACCATTTGCATAAGGCTGGATACAAAAAGAAGATCGTTGTTTGGGTACCACATGAATTAAAATTGAAAAATTTAATGGACCGAATTTCCATTTGCGAATCGCATAACGGGCGATGGAAAGTTAGTCAGGTAATGCTAAGCAGTCATCGGTCTCACTTGATCCTGTATTATTCCTTCCAACAACTACCCAGCCAGAGACGGTATTTTTTAAGAACAACTGTGAGTATCTTATGCGCTTGGTCCCATTACGAAGAATTTCAAAGAGAACATCCGAACCAATCAATATGTCAACTTCAGCTTGCTTGTTAAACGTGGAATCAGCCAGCGTTACCGATTCAATTTTCTTCATGTTTAAACCAATTGGCTGAGCGCGTAGTCTATAGGTTATTCGTGGTAGGACGAAGGGAACTATGTTCAATGTGTGCTGTGTTGTCGTCTTTACCTTCAAATTAACTATGCCATTTGTTTGTTCAGCGATATGGTGCCCTACTCCACTAACCAGCATATTCGAGGGTTCAGATTTTAAGTTTAACCGTTGCGTACATTAGTTGGTAATTAAACTTAATTCGGACCCAGCATAATTATAAACCGCTGCGAGGCTTTGGGTTTCCTGGGGCTTTGAGGATATTTCTTCGGTCGCAGTTGCACACGTCGCGGCATTTGAATTTTGAGTGAAATGTAACAGCGTATGATGGCGCCTGTTACATTTATGACATCTTGCTCGATTCGGGCATCTTGAGACTGAGTGGATTATGTTCAAGCAGCTATAGCAACGATTCTTGTCGTGAATAAACTACTTTCGTTTTTGGACGTTCATTGTGGCAAACTCGTTGCACTGTAACAGCGAATGCTTCGAACTCGAACAGTTTGTACATTTATTTAGATAACCTTCTGGTTAGGTGCCGTTGTTTCGCTTTGGGTTGTGATATGAATTCAAGCTTCGTGCTTTGGCCCACTGTGCTTTGAATTGCTCGTTGCTGGTTCAAATGCATAGATACGTCATGATAAAAATTTAATGACGTCGCTGAAAGTTGGATCATCTTTTAGGTCAGTTGAGTAATGTGCCCAGGCTGTTCTGGATTGATCGTCCAACTTCTCGAGTAGGACATAAATAAGCCACTGATTCCACAGTTTGTATAAGCACTGTGCGATTCTTGAAAATTTTCTTCTGCAGTGTGAAATTGCATCTCTCAAGATTGATGAGTGATTGTTTGAGTTTGGGTCTTCTGTATTTGATTGTTGTTGGTTACTGTAAAAGTTTCGTTGATGTCGGTTTAGTGTATATGTATTTGAAAAACTTCGTATGTGAGTTCGTTCCCTGTGTACCGTAACATCTGGTTCTCGTGTTGTGATGTCAGGTTGTCGTTTGTGTGTTGTTGCATTTATTTGCAGTAACTGGATATTTGGAGGTGTGTTTTCATTTTGTTGACCATAATTATGGGTGAAACTAGTCTGTCGATTGTATGGTGTGTATCCATTTTTGTTTTATACTACTCTGTTTTTGGTATGTGAAAAAATTCTGTTGCGGTTGTTCATGATTGACTCTGTCGCTTGATCTCTTGTGTATTTTACGTTTATTTGTTGTTGTTGCCATTTTAAACTGTCTTGAGGGATTTCAGGCTGTCTGTATGCTGTAAAATTGTTGTCTTTTTGTGATCTGTACTTGCTTGATGTGTATTGTGAATGTTGTGGATAAATGTTTGTCTGATGTAGTGGTTTCGATTGCTGTCGTGCTCCGTTTTGTGAGTATAAGTTGTAAATTTGATGTTGTGTTGTTCGAGTGTGGTTTGTTTGTCTGTATTGTGGGATTTGGTACTTGTTGCGTTGACTTGCTTGTGGAAATTGGATGTGGTGTGTCCGTCCAAAACTGGTTTGATTGTATTGTTTTTGAGTTTGTCCATACATTTTGTTTAAAGTTGGTTCGCTTGGGTTAATGAATTTTGTTGGTGGTGAGCGTGGTGTTTTTCCAGATTTTTTATGAAATGGTGATTCCTCCTCCTTGTTCATATATCGCTATATAGGGAAAATTTTAATTTTCATCACAATCACTCGACTAATGATTCTAAAATTCTATTCACAAAAATTTCTTTATTTTTGACACTGATATACAATAATTATAGACAAATATTTTAATTCTTTTCTTTTTTTTTTTTTTTGAGCATTGGGATTTTTCGACCCTAAATTATTAATTTAGCTTGAATTTCCTTAACTAAAGCCTGATTTCCATTACGAAAGTATTTTGATCAGTAAAAACAAAGCGAGATAAAAATATAGATTTACTTGAGGTGTGAGAGGGAATTTTTTTTTTCAGTACTGAAAAAATTGTTTTTACTGTACTATTTAACCATAATTTACTGGCGTATAACCATAATTTACTGAAGAAAAATATGAATCGAAGTATATTTTTTCAATATTTTACAATACATCTACATACAGATTGTGTAAGGATAGAAAATTTTTCTCGCACACTGAAGCAAATACTATAAAAAAAATGAAGTTAACCCCAATTCGATATTTGTATGGTACAAAGTGAGTTTTGGATAGAAACACTCCAAATAAATTTAATATATTTACAGAAAGTTTTGTGACATACATATGTATATATCAAGTAAATTATTATTTATTAAATATTAAATTATTATTTATATTAAATACCTACTTACTTAGCTATATTGTAATTGAACAAAATTTTACAAAATTTATTGGTTATGTTAAAAAAATCTGTCAAAATATGACCATAACATTTTGCTATAAAAAAAATTACTATCTTTGTCACTCTAATGGAATTTTTGATTGTCTTAACTCCTCTATCTTTTTCAGTAAAATATACAAGTCAGTAAGTATTTCTCATGGAAATCAAGCTTAAATCGTCACAGGTGCGAATTTCTACAGCGCCATTATTTTATATAACCCCTTATCTACAGCGTCATAACGTTATGTCTAACGTTACTGTCTACAGTGTTATAACATTATCTATTTATTATATACAGTTTACATATATAGGTTTCTTAATGTATATGGAATTGATTCCCGTGATGTCCGTTATTTGTTTATATTGTATTTGTAAATACGATTGCTTCCTTTATTACCGTATACGTTTAGCGACATAAGACAAGACGACACGTACAAGATATATGTAGGTAAAGTGTTAAGATTGGATATTAAGTCTAACTGAATGAGAAAATTCTACTCTGAATATCTAATCTCTGGGTTATTTAGAGAATTAGACGTAATTTTGGAGAATTTGTTTGTTTTTTGTGTTAATTGGAGAAAGGCGATAAATAGTCGGCTTAGTGAGTAACTTACTGTTGCACCCTATTTCAGTCACTTTTCTGCTTTGCCCTACAGAAATTAACCAGTTACTGCTATTGATCCCGGTACCAGTTATGTTAGTGGTTGATATACTTACCAAATTGGTGCTGACTGCTTTAGTGAATTAATATTATTCTTGTATTTGATTTTTAATAGTTTAATACTTAATTTTACGATTTTTAATTTACACGATGCGATTTTATCAGTTATTGATTACAAGTGATCAGTTATACGCTTGTATTACAAGTGATGTTGTTATTAAAATTTATGTTCTTCTATACTAAAATTATGCACTACTTTACACTAACAATATTACATAAAAACTTAATTACTAATTTCGCTGAAGTGTGACATTTTACTTGCCCGCAATTTTATTATTATTTTCACCAGACTTTCACTTTTTATTACTAACAGATTTGTACATACGAAATTTAATAATTTTTTGTCGACCCTTTTCTTATTTGTGAAATGTTTTTATGTTCTTAGAATTTTAATTGGGAACTAACCGTAATAATGATTCACTTTATCGTGGGAATGGATTTTAGTTTTTGTTGTTGTGATCTTTTCTTTATTTCGTTTGAATTTTGTGTAATGGAAAATGGACATTTTACAACATGCTGCACACTCCCGGTTTCACTTTACTGATTCCGCATGTTTTACACGATTTTATTGCTCGTTTTGCACAGGTTATTGCACTGTATTACCTGAATATTCAGCTCGAGAATCACAAATCCAGATGAGCAACTTCAACTTGAGACGAGTTAAAAATGATTTAAATCGAGTGTGATTCCCCTGAGTGAATTTATATTTTGAACGAGACCAACTTTTAAACGAGCAATTTTATTTTACGATAAGAAGTGTATTTTGATTTAATAATATATGATTAACTTATTAATTAGATTTTATTTTCTCTTCCAGACTTATGAATAGCGAAACGGATAAATTGGATTTATATAATTAAACCCTACAATGTGTGTATGAATTCCCATAAAGTTAAGTAAAAATGTAAACATTTATACAATAAAATTTGTCTTATTACAGACAATGTACTTGACTGCTGTTGATGTGATGAATCCGTACACCCGTAAATGCTTTATGCTCTGTTTTGTTTTTTTTCAGAATTAAACATAACTACATACGTTAACTACATAAATCTGGACGATTTATAGCCGTCAGCAAACATAATCACAAAGTTTATAGTTTTCGATTACAGTGATCAAAGTGATTTCCAACAAGTTCAAATATCTAGGATCTCTGATCACTGAGCAAAATTCTGTTTCTGCGGAAACTACGAAGCGCTAATAAGACTAGAACGAGGCAGCCAAATCCTTTCGTGAAATGTAGTGCCAGCGGAAGGAAGAGTCTTTCAGTATCTACATCCTTCGGTATGAATTCAAGTTTTGCTTGGCCAGACCTGTCGGTTGAGGCAAAAGACAAAAGCTGCCCGAGAAAGTCCATGACGTTGAAGAGTTGTTTTCATGTCATGCTTCATCCACAAATCACATACAGTAAGTCAGTTGTGAATGATTTGGTGGCGCCCTAGGTCCTAGCACCATGCATCGTGTCATAGTTTCGTACATTTAAGACCGGAATTTCCATCGCGTTTTTCGAATTGCATGGTATAAAGATAAACCATAGCAGCGCTTCGACCTATGACATGATTGACCGTCATCCTTAGCTTTAGTTTCCTCAAAAATAACCGCATTTGCTTGACTTGTGAAATTGAAGGAGCGCCTGCAGCAAAGTCGATATATAAAACATATTCCGACCTTCTTCGGAATTAAATACATTGCGATATTCTGCGGAACTAAAAAAATTGAGATTGAGGATCTTCGAAATTTAGATACTTGAAAATCCTACCAGGCCGACGTTAATATAACACTACTTACGTCTAAGTTGATTTTGGGTCCAATTAAAAAATTACAGAAGAATATTGTAGTAAGTAGTTGTTGTGTTTTTTTAACTTCTTTAATCATGTTCTTTTTTTTTGTTGTATTCATTCAAAACAGTTTTAAAATAAGTATAAATGAAGAAATAATTTCCTACAAATTTTTATTTATATAAAAATTCATTCCAAAGCTTTTTAGGATGAAAATAAGTGGAAAACATAAAAATATTTTATGGTTGTTGAATTTGGAAAAACCGATTAAAACCACTAAGCACGTTTTTTGTAGGTGGATGTAATATATTTTATCAGAACTATAAAATTGATCGAAGGGATGCGCATTTTTTTCAATGAAGGCCGATTACATTCAAACACCAATTAGCAGGTTTTAGGAGGTTACAACAAATGATGTTTTAACGGTAGCATGATAATACATATGTCTCCTGAGTAATTTAATTTGATCTATAGCTTTTTTAACGTTCACAAGTTTTATGCCCCGTACGCTACACATATTATAATAATAAGGTGCGTATTTACGTCTTTCATAAACTGCGGAACCAATGTTATAAACTCAAATATGTAGCAAATTTCGGGTAATAATGATATCATAATAAAACGAAATTTAATTCTTTTTAAACAAAATACCAAAAAATATTTTTACAAGCTCCTCGAGGCTTGCAACATAATTACAAAGTTAATTTTCATAAAAAGCGATTAAAAATTTAATGCAAAATCATCTTGTTAAAAATTAGATTATGAATCAAGAAAAAACAACAATACATTTTTTGGCTTGTCCGTCCTAAATATAATAATTTTTCGTTCCTTTATAAATTATTAAATTGTAATGAATAATAATTAAAATCGGCATATATATGTGGCTATGTACCTATTATCTATGTAGGACATTGTAGGTACATAAATGGTGTAAACACTCTTAATTCAATTTCAACGATAAAATAATAAAAAAAATCGTTCTTTTATTTTGCCTATTAAAACACATGATATTTTGTTTAATAAGACCCACCACCCGCAAATTGTAAAGAAATATAATGGTGGAAAATGTATTTTTCTAGGTTACGCATATAAGGCACGTCTAAACATCTTTTATAAATCAGCCTCCCCAAACTCACACACACACAGACACACACGCATACAGACACATATATACCTATACAATCAAAAATGGTAACATACATAGTAGTACTTGAAATATTCAATAATTTAATTTTTATTGCAAACAAAGTTAGATAAACAAACAGAGGTAGCAGTAGATGAAATGAACGTTTTCCGTGCGCCCTAAAAATGAAAATAATTTTTAAATCAATTTCTCAAAGAGACCTGAAGCAAAGCGAAATAATAATAAAAAGGAACCAACATTTTTTTCTTCCTGTCAAGCAAATTTTTATACAATATAAATTGTGATTTTATATACAATGGGAAGACGTATCATTTAATATAAATCGCGTGCTTTGATAAGATAATGGTGAAATGAAGTGGGGAACTGAAGGTGTTTCAAACGTTTTTATTGATTGTCAAATCAATTTTTATTGTAAAATAAATCAACATTTTTATTATCTTGCGTACTATACTTGCTTGAGTGCTGGAAATAAGGAAATGAGTTTGAACGCTTTGAAAGGGAATTGTTTATATTACGCTTAAAGATATTTTAAGAATTATTACAAAATGTCACGATGATCGAATGATTAAAAAGTAATTATTTTTGTTATTTTATATCTATATGTGGTTCAAAGGTTATCCTGTAGGCTGCAGCCTAATATCAAAAATTTGAAAATTGAGGAGATGAGAGCTAATTTTGACAGCAGACTTTCAGCCAACTGCAATTTTGCTACGTATTTGCTTTAATTCCTATGTTCTCGGTGATACTTGAATCGGTCTAACTCTTGCGAAAGAGGGAACCTAAGATAGCTTATTCTTTCCGATGTCTAACTATGGCAAGTAAAACAAAATAACCAATCAATAATCGGAAGTATGCTCATAGTATTTTATAGTTGTCAAAACCGAGTGTATCCATTGGTTGATATTTCTTAGTATACCACATTTTTAAGAATAATTATATAAAACTTACAGTTGTTAGGATGTTTTTAACTTAAATACCGACCCAATAACGAGCTTACGTTGTATTACCTTTTTTGAAGCAACATTTCTACTAAAATTCTTAATTAAGAATTTAAAATTGTCTGTTTGTAATTAATTGATTTTTTCGGTTTTTTATAGACAAATATATTAATTGTTTATGATATTTCCAATGCTTTCAATTTGGTAAATCATCTACTGAAAAAAGTAGAAATATCATTCCCTCCTACCCGTACTTTAGCCCAAGGGCCAAAAGTTATACAAATGTATTACTCTTCAAAAATGAGAACCCTTTGGGCTAAAGTACGGGGTGGGAGGGAGTGATATTTCTACTCTTTTCAGTAGATGTGTTATGAGTGATTGGCCTTTTTATTTTTCTAATTTACCAAATCAAAAATATTGGGCATGTCATGGACAGTTAATATATATCTCTATAAAAAGCCGAAAAAATCAATTGATTACAGACAGACAATTTTAAATTCTTAATAAACATTCGTGTGGACATAATACACATAATACACATACAAATGAGTGAATATAATTCACTATATAATTCACTATGTCATCACGTTCTGAAACTCACGGAGGGGGATGATAGATGCGTTATGATTATGAGTGATTGGCCTCTTTATTTTTCTAATTTACCAAATCGAAAATATTGGGAATGTCATGAACAATTAATATATTTATCTATAAAAAGCCGAAAAAATCAATTAAAATTCTTAAATACGAACTGCTTTTGTCACAAAGTTAAAATGTTAAGACATAAGACTAAAACAAGGAATTTGGCTTAGGGGTATTGACAACGGACTTAATCACTAAAAGAAAATTGAAATTCTTAATTCAAGAGTAGACTCAAAAATCATAAAAATGTTATTTTGAGAAAAAATACGAGTAAAATAAAAACAAACAGCTGTTTTTTTACAAAACAAAGTAAACATCATTAGAGACGCTTTTTATGGAACAAACAGTTTATATTTGAGTTTATTGTTTGCTACAAAATAAATAGATTTAATTATAAATTAAAAACGATATAATAACAGAGTTTTTAGTAAAACTCAATTTTGTTTGTATACTAAAGTGAGTAATCATAAATTGAATTTTTAAATGTTGTTTCCCTACCTTATTAATTTAATTATGCTGCTTTTCACAAGAATGGTATTAGTTACATGTAAACACACCATTTTCATCAATTTCTTTGAAGAAAATGGTTTGTTTATTAGTCTCTGGAGGCTAGATTAGCTACCTTTTCTTCACAGAATAGGTATGACACAAATCAAAAATTGTGAAACGAGCTTGGAAGGAAAGAAACAAATCTGGACTTATTTTATTTATTACAGACAATGTTGTAGTTATATTGAAACTGATACTTCACTTAAAGGTAAATTAAATTAAAAATTATTTAATAAAATTCAGATTCACTCACGTCCAACCTGAAATTTGTTTAGTGAATGTTTCTGTTGACTTTACTCTTTAATAAACTTTGTTATTCGATAAGTTAATTCTTTATGGAGCTTATTGAGGGGTAATAACACAGGTAGGTATTTCCAACTTTAATGGAATAAGTTTTAAATAATTTTTTAGACAAATAATTTTATCCCATTATTAGTTATAGTGTTTACCGTCAAAGTGGCTATTTCGAACATTTTAATTTGTAAGGATTGTTGCCATGTAAAAATGAATATAGTCATATTTTAGTGAGAAAAATGGAATAAAAATTATTTAGGATTTTTTTCTCACATTGAAAAAGATTACAATTATTTTTGGAATTAATTTTTATCTTAACAATTAATTTTCAATTTGACGGCTATCAAAAATTATTAAGAAGAATTTATTAATTATGTTTGCTATGAAATTCGGTTCTATGTGAATATAAAAAATTTAATTACAAACATAAGAACTAACTAAATAATTAAAAAACGGAAACAATAAGCCAAAACATGATGATTGAAACTTTTCGCTTGCCTAAGGACTTCCGTAAATAACATCCTAGCAAATTATTAATGGACAATTTATAAAATTCAGTATTTAACTTTTTGGACTTTCAACCGACAACAAAAATGGACGAATAAATAGGGAATTCTTATTTTATCAGTACTACGGTTTTATAAACCCCATTTTGGGATATAATACAACTGTTAATTAGTATTTTTTCCTTAATCCTTTAATTGCAATTACGCTTGCTACTCTTCCTAGCATACTTTTTACCAATACTCAATTATAGAGGATGGAATTTTTAACCATTCGGCGCTTATTCGGCCCCATATCTCATTGATGGTTTTTGAGGTTATTCGTAATCTCGCTAGTGCCTTTTGAGAATTCCTCGCAATTCAACCAATATTGTACGATTTTGACAGTGAGTTTGGGAATACCATCTTGGTGAAAAATTCTTTCATCGATGAAAGAATTTTTCACCAAGACGGTATTCCCGTTTTATATTTAAAATGGCTAAATACATTTCCCTGTTCATTATTATAAATATTCTTACTAGCGGGTCAATGTTCCACCAAGTAAAACAGCCCCAAACCATCAAACTTCATCCACCATGTTTTACAGTTTCTTTGGCTGGGTGCTTCTGTAATTTATTGCCAGGTCTGTGCCAATAGTATTTTTCCCATCTGATTGGAAACGGTTTATTTTGGTTTTACCTGACCAATTAATTCGTTTCCAATTTTCCGCAATGCAAGTTTTATGCTCTTTTGCAATCTTTAAACGCGCTAATACGTTTTTATCGGATAAAGCTGACTTTTTCTGTTTGACCCTGCTGACAAATCCAAATGTTGTAAGAATTTTTTTCAATAAATCAATATTTTTCGAGTTATTCGCTATTGAAAATGTTTATTTTTCATCTAAAAATGCATGTTTTAGAGCGTTTTTTACGAATATCTCGAAAACATTACATTTTATCAAAAAATATGAGGGATCAAAAATAAAGCTTAAAAAATCACAAATCGATTGTTTTTTTTTTATTTATGTACCGAGTTGCGGCTCGTTGAAGGTTACTGTTCGCTGAAAACTAAATTCGAAATTTTGAACGTTAAATAACGGAAAAACGATGAATTTTTGAAGGAAAACTATCCAGACCTTTCTTAAAGTCCTTGAAAACCCCTTTAAAATGAACTTTAGCAAAAGTCATACGGCTTTTTCGAAGAAAAAAACAGCTATGAATGGTGTTTATCTAGCAAGTGTGCCCAAATTCAAACAAGTACAACTTAACTGATTTATTTAAATTAACTGAATAGTTTGCTTGCTTTAGCTCGAATGAATTTAACCTTTTTTTTTCCAGCTAAATTCTAAATACATAACTTATTTACATACTATAATTTAAAGTACCTCCATCTATCAATCAACATTTTTGTATATACAATTTTATAGTAAAATAAAGTTTTAGAATCTATGGTAATTAAGTTAGTTAAATATGTGTGTGTAGCAATAATAATAAATTGAAATGTCAAGTTAACAGTATCTAAAATCTATCAACAATAATACGATTCCAAAACGGTAAGTAAATATTATAAAAATATAAATTAATTAAATAATGCAAATTAAATTAATTAAGCTAAACATAATTTATAATGTTTCAGAATCACGTTATGCTATTACAATATGGAAAATTTATGTCTACAAAGTTCGTTTACCAATTGCATCAATTTTGTTGTCAATTTTGCATTGTTGTTTTGGAAATCAGCTGATGAATTGATTAGATAAGTGTATAATGTTTTCCTTAATTTATTCGAATGATTCTTTGTGGATTTTATTGTTTATTTTTTAGGTATTACTGCAACCCAATCGATGCTTTTGATTGCTGATCTTTCAAATGGTTTAGCCGCACGAATTGAAATTAAACGTAATCCATTTACAATGTACTTTATTTAGGTACTAACAATATGTTGTAGAAGTTTGAATGGTTTGGAATGCGTGGATTTGAAAAAAAGTTTGATTAAAAAAAATTGAATGAATTGAATGAAATTTAAGTTACGAGATACGTACAACGCAAGAGTACAAAAATTTAGGTTTGTTTGTAGAAAAATTTGTTTGTTTTTTATTTCTCTGGGATGAAAATTAATTGAGATATCACCGTTTTAATTTCATGTGCGTGGAACACTTTCACCGAGTCAAACGAATTGTTCAAGGAAGTTCAACTTTACAGCTCTTAGAGCCCTTTACAATGATTAGCTATCTTAAAAATTAAGGAATTTATTGTTTAAAAACCAATCGCGTTTTTCGATGAAATTTTCGGATCATGTAAGCTGTTTTATTCACTACAATTTTTGAGCATTTATAGATACATCTAAACACATTTGCCCGTATCTAAATTTAAGTATATCCTCATACACGGCAAACGTCATTTTTCCGTTATTTAACGTTGAAAGTTTCGAATTTAGTTTTCTGCGAACAAACTGTCACCTTCAACGAGCCACAACTCGGTTCGTATTGTATCTACAGAAAAAAAAAACTTGCGATTTGTTATTTTATAAGTTTTATTTTTGCTCCTTGTAATTTTTTGATAAAGCGTAAGGTTTTCGAGTTATTCGTGAAATATTCGTAAAAATATTGATTTATCGAAAAAACTTCATAGAACATTATTTCTTAGAATTCATCCCTCTATCGATTTCTGCAGTTATTTTGAGTATACTAATTTCCATCTCCGGGAAGGGACGGCACCCACCCCCATTGTAACAGCACAAATCGGTACTATTACTTTTGTTCCTTGAGCCATTCTCTATTTAGCATCCAAATTTCACGTCAATCGGTTTTGTCCGAAAGAATTCTGTGGTATACCAACCTATTTTTACTGTCAAACACTAGACTACTTATTTCTCATATTTGTATCATGTTATCCATCATATTTCGTTAATGTAATCTTTCTTATTTGCACCATGTTAAAAAAATGAAGAGTATGTGCAGTGGGCTAGATTCTGATTAAGTGACAAATAATATTTTTTTGTGACATCGTACTAAAATTTTCTGGACTTTGATGAATTAAGTATTTATATTAATGGAACCCATTATCACTAAAAATTGCAATTTTCCTGTGACTTGATTTTGTAATATAAAAAAATATCACAAAAAATTGTCATTTTATCAGAATCAAGCCCCAGGATAAGTAAAAGAATATTATAAATAATGAATTTGAGATTGAGACTAATACAAATCTACAGTAATCAAAATTAAATGTAGGAATAATAGAAGAATTACAAAATGCGATATTTGTACAAAATTTCTACATATCTATGTACGTTTGCTGAGCCAAGGTTTATTTCAATCGACATACATACATATAAAGTTCCATATTGTACAGTATATGTTTATTTAACTCATCCGTATGATATTCCATTTCATCAAGAAGTTATATGACACCAATCGAATATTTTAATTTTGTTGTTGGTTTTGAAAAATATTGTTTTATATACTTAGCTAGCAAAAACGAAAAATTGTACTCACCGATAGTGCCGTTGATAAGGGTAAAGTTTGTGGTCCACGCACATATTTTAAATATTCCTCTACTGTACAATTAAAATAGATATTTTTCACTTCACACAATGGTAATTGAGAATAGTATTCATATAAATCTTTATTATCATCGATAATCCCCCCATTATACCCATCACCGCCCAATGTACTAACACTACTATTATTATAAATTATAGTTTGACTATCGTTTTTTAATTGGATTACACTGTTAGTAAAATTATCGTTTAGATTTAGGCCAACAAAATTACTATTCATAAAGCCATTTATTAATGTTGCCGTTGTTGTTGCTATCAGTGGGGATATTATTGTTGTTGCTGCTGTTGTTACCGCTTCTGCTGTTATGGCGGCTGTTGTTGTTGTGTTATGAAATAATAAATCACCAGTTATCATTTTGACTAGAAATGAAAAAAAAAACCAAAACATTTGTGTTATTTTAAGAATATAACCGAATTATTAACAAAGATGATTGTAATTTATCATCAACACATTGTGTACGTTATGTACAATACGGGGTGTATTAGAAATATTATATATACGTAATATGTGATAAGAAAAATAACTGCATAACTATTTATTTTTGATCTACGCACAAGGCTTGTGTATCTAAATCTAAAGTGCGTATGCTTGTTATATACATATAATAATATACATACATAATATCTTAAAGGTGTGAACATTGTGCTGATACAAGATCATTGTTTATTGAGAGGGTGATGCTTATTTACCTTTAAAACGAGCATGAGATAAAAAAAATACAGTCTAGGAATTATCTATTTTATATAAATAAATTTCTTAAGTGTTTTTCAGATATGGCGAGCCAAATTAATATGAGAATCAAGAAATTATTCGATCATAGTTAATCCTCTTGATATTTCCAAGACTTGTGAACATTTAAAATATTAGGTTTGAGACTTTTTGAAGCAACTTTATAAGTCTTAAAAATAATATTGTTTGCAAACAGTGGTATATGTGTATTTTGTAGGGAGAAGTGAGTTACAGAGTGAAATTAGATTTTTATTAATTCTGATTCTGACAATATTTTCAATTTATCTGCAAAATACCAAATCATAATACTGCAGGTACTCTAAAATCTTATAAGTGCTTGCTTATTAATTTATTCTAACAATTAGTTTAGATTTATATTCATGGAATTTAAATGAAATTATGAACGAATATTATAAAAACCAACAAGAATTCTGATTTCAGCACTCAATATCTTAAATTCATTAAAATAGATTAAAGACACTTGATCTAATGCAAATTCTATCAATTTAAATTTAAACCAGTAGGGTAATCATTTTTTAGAAAAATTTAGATTACGTTGATTACTAATTTTTATCTATATGTAGTTTATATCATTTGAACAAAATATACATTGTCTTAGAAGTGGGTTGGTGACATATTCCCGAGGGACAAAATCCCGACGGTACAAAATTCCGAGGGCACAAAATTCCGAGGATATATAATCCCGACGGACAAAATCCCGACGGTACAAAATTCCGACGGGACAAAATCCGAAGTGTAGGAAAATTTTAATTTAAAGTAAAATAAACATCAACATCGGGATTTTTAGTTTTGCGGAATCGTGGTTTTTAAAGCAGGATTATGAAAAAATGGAATTTCAAAAACAGGATTTTTTTGGGTACGATTTTAATTAAGCGGGATTTTAAAATGCGCGGTATCGTCGTTACGATCTCGTTGTAACCATCAGTATTTTCGATGTTCGATTTATCGTGTGTATGCATCTTTAAATCAAGGGAAAATTGCACCAATTTTGCAACAACTAGATTTTGGAATATTCATAGGCTTATACCTTGCGGATTTTGTATCTTCGGCATTAAGTATACTCGGGATTTTGTATCCTCGAGCCCATTTTTTGAAATCCTCGGGACCTTGTACCCTCGGGATTTTGACTCTCGGGATTTTGCCTCTCTCCCTCTAAATATGTAAATTTAACTAATTGACAAAAACATAAAAACGTTTCAATTTCGATTCAAAGAAAATGCAATTAAGCTATTAATAATGAAAACAGAACTTTAGTTATTAAATGATTGAATGACATTTGAAATTAATTATTTTTAAACTAGGGGAGAAAGCCCATTCTAGGAACGTAAAAAATCGTGCGGATTTTTAATTAGGTCCTAAAAGCTGCTCTGAAAGTTGGAAAAACATCGAAAACTGTAAGTAGAGGACAGTGCATTACATAAAAACAAAGAACAAACTGACTCATCTTTTGTAATATTTTTCGTAAAAAATTTTTGGGAAAACGTTAAAACAACTAGTAATACAAATTTAGAATTAAATAATTGTGTAAAAACCTTAAAATTGGTCTTAGATCATACTGAATTTAGTTTTGGCAGAAGATGGTTTAGACAAGTGTTTGATTCATCGATGGGTTTGCCAGTTGAAGAAGTGTTAAAACATCTTTTATCATACCTATCTTGTTTTACCGGTATGTTGATGATGTACTCCTCGAATTAAATTTACATGTGAAATAGAAATCGAAGGTCGTTTAACCCTTGTAAATACTACATACAGTAATTCGTAACGATGATTGAAGTTTAACTACAGATTTGTATCACCAAAAATACTGTCGAGTTGGTACCTAAATTATAAATCTTGGCTTTCACTATCGTACAAAAAAAACACGGTATTCTTGTTAGCCGAAAAAATGTTGAGACGTGATTTTTCATTCTAAGAATTTCAAAATATTAACCGATGTTTTAATTCAAAACCGAGAAGTTATTCTCTAAGGTTATCCAATAAGTGTAGTTACTAGAGGCATTAGAAAGGATATCGATAAATATAGCAATTTGGGAAATATTTTGGAAAATATACGAAAATCCATAATTAGTCGTTGAAAATAATCGCAAGCTGTTTATTTCAGTCCCTCAGAACAAAATTTTACGATAAACTATAATTATGATAAACAACTTGTTGGTAGAGCATTTCAAAGTTTGGGTATGGATTTATTCCCGAAATTAGAAGACAACATTTTTATAGAGTTACAGTTAAATTTAACATATAAATTAAAATTTTCTTGTGGCAAAGAGTATGTTGGGCAAACAAAACAAAATTTAAAAAACGAGTTTACCAGCATGTTTACGATTCCACTTTCTACATTAGGACAACATTCGTTATAAAACAAATCATTTAAATTATTCTATAATTTGTACTCTTAAGAATGACGGAATATACCGTAGAAACGTCGGGTGTAGTAAAAACTAAAAGCTTAAGCTAAAGCATCAGCATTAGCTCTTTCATCAGAGGAAAATTTTTATTATTTAATTTTAAAAATATCTCGTTACCACATTTATTGTAAAAGTTGTTTCACAGCCGACTACTGACATTCCTTTACCATATCTCTTTCTAGCATTTAAATGTTGACGTTTGCAGTTTGTTCTGCTCTTGAAAATGTTACTTATAATTGCCCGTGGCTGATCACACTCTCATGGCAAAAGCCAATTTAATTTAAAATTTCTGGCGGCGGAATTCGAAGGGAAGGTTGCCATTTCCTGGAGATAAACCCTTTCGTGGAATGAAGATGACTTGATATTCTGCGCTGCCGGTCAAAACTAATGCAAACTAATGGTTATTCTTAACCTAGTTCCGTTGCACATAAAAGATGCAAAAAAATACCTTTGCTACCTTATACGATGGTTCCAGAAAGAGTGTCAGGTGATTATATTCATCGATATTCTCATAATAAATAATAAATAACCAATACTCGTAGTAAATTGTTACAACCCCAAGATAGTAATATACATTAAAACCCTTTGTGGTTCTTTTTCACCTATTGGGGCCAAAATTTGCCACTTTATAGAAGTCGGTATGCTTGGAAAAGTTTCTTTGGGA
Organism: Tipula vernalis; assembly: GCA_958295665.1. NCBI lineage: Eukaryota > Metazoa > Arthropoda > Insecta > Diptera > Tipulidae > Tipula > Tipula vernalis. Next base: position 182,041,458 of record OY282559.1, on the reverse strand, counting down.
GTTTTTGCCTGAAACTTATTTATTTTTCCAGAAAATGCAATTTATTTTGTGTATCACAAAATAAAATTAAATATTTGGGCTTCATTTTTAGTAACTATCTAATAACAAATAATTATGAAAATCTAAAAAGCAGTTTCGAGCCTTATTAATGCATAAACTGACGTTACATTTTAAACATTTTATAAAGGTCGGGCTTTTACGCTTAGGCATTTTACATCTAGTTCGCTCTCCTCAAACTGGAAAATGGTTAGTACTTTCGAGTCGAATATCATTTATAGGGATATGTTGAGCCGATTTTTTACGGACTTATTTATTAAGGCTTTCATTAATTGACGGGAGGATGCGAAATTATTACGATCCTCTCTACCAGACCCAACTATACACAGTGTCTGTCATAAATATTTCCTATAATTTACAAGGGTCAGGGCCTGTTGATTATTTTCTTTGCATATTTTCCGATGTATAATCCAAGAATTAACAACAGTGACGTCAACCTTGTGGAAAATTATCCTGTGATACCATTTCGACGATTTATATTTTATGTGGCACCGAAATATAGAACTATCGCGTAAATCAACACCGCCTATACCATATGTCGATTATAATGGTTTATAATTTCCGGGCATTTAACACATTGTAGTCAGGACACGTAAAATTACGTTTTTCGCAAACTGTGCATAGAAGGCGGATCACGTAGTAATACGTTCGTTTTTTATGCACTGGTGGTATAACGCGGGAAACGTAGCCAATACGAGTTACTACATGTGTGTTTGTTTTTTATGCCGCTTATTTATACATACTACTACGCAAGTATAAATATTCACGACGTTTTATTTTTAGTGAATTCGGATAGTTATCGGTGTTTAGACGTTCGTCTAAAGTTCGTCTAAAATCTCGAGTTGTTTTCGTGATATTTTGTATTTTTTATAATTATCTTTAGTCGAATTTGTTATCGAACTGTTTGAATAATTGTTTTTCCTTTGGAAGTGATTTAATTATTTTTTTTATATAAATACTCTAAATACTGATAAGATGAGATACAGTGACAACGAAAGCGACCAGGAAATTTGTGCGGATAATTTGTCAGATTATTCGAGTGATAGTGATATCGATAGGCAGAGTGAGGAGGTGAGTGACGATGAAGACATTATTCTTCGAACTATTCCATCTGAGTCAGAATCAAGTTCTGACGAACATGAAGATGAATGGTCATCTATTGATAATTCTCCGATCTTAAAGAAGTTTTTAGATCGCCCTGGGATAAATGTTGATACTGTTCCCGAATCCATAACCGACTCGTTGAACTTGTTTATTGGAGATGACTTGTTCACATATTTTGTAGAAGAATCGAATAGGTATTATTATCCAAATATAAATAATTTCAAAATACCTAAAAAAAAGTGTGAAATGGAAGGATATCACGATATCAGAAATGAAGAAATTTTTGGGACTAATTATTTTCATGGGGCAAGTTCGAAAAGATAGAAGAGATGAGTACTGGACCACAGATCCTTGCACAGAAACGCCATTCTTTGCAAAAACAATGTCTAGAGATAGATTTTGGCAAATATGGAAAGCTTGGAATTTCAAAAATAACAAGAATATCAACGATGAATCAGACCGATTGACCAAAGTCAGACCCGTAATTGATTATTTTCTCCCGAAATTTGTGAACATATACAAACCTAAACAGCAAGTATCCTTGGATGAAGGCATTATACCTTGGAGAGGACGGTTATTTTTCAGAGTTTATAATGCGGGAAAACTCATAAAATACGGCATACTAGTAAGAATGTTATGTGAGAGCGATACAGGGTACATATGTAATTTTGCAATTTATTCTGGTCAGGGGTCACGTCTGATAGAGACAATACAGACAGTTGTATCTCAATATACAGATGACTGGCACCATCTATATATGGATAATTATTATAGTTGATAGCTCTCAAGCCCTTTTGCGAAAAAATTAGGGTTTGTAGAACCATCAGAAAAAATCGAGGTTTACCTGACTGTCTAAAAAAGACAAATCTCAGAAAAGGACAGACTATCTTTCGCCGTAGAGGGGATATTTTACTTCAAATCTGGCAATCAAAGAAAGAAGTGAACCTTACTTCGTCTATACATTCGGCGGAAATGAAAGAGAGTTACAATATTGACAAAACAACACGCCAAAAAATAACTAAACCAAATGCATTGATTGATTATAACCACTTTATGAAAGGTGTCGACCGTGCAGATCAGTATTTGTCTTACTATTCAATACTCCGAAAGACGACGAAATGGACAAAACGAGTAACAATCCGGCTGTTCACACGCAGTTAACACTGCAACACATCATTTTCTCGTTTCTTACCTCTTTGCATATAAACTAACGGGAGGGGGAAAGTAGTTTATAGGCAAAGAGGTAAGAAACGAGGAAATGATGTGTTGCAGTGTTAACTGCGTGTGAACAGCCGGAATGTACATGATAAATTGTGCATTGTTTAATTCCTTTGTTGTCTATAATTCAACAAAAACCAACAAAGTCAAATATAAGAAATTTTTATATGAAGTAGATTTGCATTGGGTTTCTGATTCGATACGAACCGAAGATAATAATCAAGAGCCAGGACCATCCACTTTCAGGAATAGGGCGCCTAAATAAGATCCGCCAGCAAGATTGTCGATGGATATGAAAAAACACGTTCTACAAAAAATTTTTGGAACCGGAAAGAAAAAGTGCATCTCAAAAAGTGCGAAGTGAAACTTGTTTTATCTGTAAATTTTTCTTCGTACCCCTTCATAGAGGTGAATGTTTTGAGCGCTATCACACTATGAAGTATTATTAGTGTTCATTATTTACTTCATTAAGTTATTTCGTGATTGAAAATTATTAGTCTAATAAATAATAATGACGTAAATTATACATTTTTTCTTTTTTTATACCTTCAACTGTATATTCTATATTCATTTATACAAAAAGTGCATATACTTCATAATAACGATGAAAAATACATTCTAAGTTGCGAAAATCAGTTTCATAGAAGATTCAGAGTAGTTTTCAATTTATAGTGTTTTTACGTAACGACAAAGTTTGCGAAGATTTTTCGAAAAACGAAAATCCCGCCATAATACACCGACACGAAGCACTTGACAACAATGTGTTAATAGCTACTTCAGCACGTTTCTTGTTATCCTATCCATTTATGAATGACACTGGGTTTGCTCCAACATAAGACGAAACCAGCGTTACCGACTTGTTGCCTTTCCATTGTACTAAGCCTAAGTCAGTACCTTGAAAGGACGCAGTCTACTGTTCATAAGACCCTCGCGGAAGTTTACCAATCTCCCTATCAGTTTTGAGTTGGAGATCCGATTACGCCAAATCGTCCCTACGCAAAGAATTCCTTATTGTTTCAAGAAACAGAGCAAGGGTTATTGTAGTAAAATAGTTGTCACAAAACTCTTTATGACCTATATTTCTAGGAACGGGTGTGCATAAGCGGACAACTATATTGGCTGATGCACCAAGGTTTACTTCACCTTTGTTTCTATAATTATATTGTCCTGTGTAAATTTTGAAATTATAGAGGAATCCTAAAATAAAACAAAATATTTATTTAGGCCATAAAATTAAGTAGTAGTAACAATAGTTTACCTGATGACCCTCCTGTCAAAGCGAATATTTTAAAACTCGATTTGTGAGGCTTCTAAGGCACGTATTGCTTCATGTAACCCCTAATTTTTGTAGCGCATATTTGTTCGTCCACAGATAGATACTCCTCTAATGGTATTTGTAAGAAATTTTGTTGCAACAGGTTTGAAAATAGGCGCAGTTTAAATAAGCGGTCATGCGGGGGATGAGATTTTGGTAATACCATTTCGTTGTCTAGAAAGTGGAATGACATAATTGACATAAACATGTGTTAATCAAAGTTGGAACTAGAATTTTTGAGCTACCGACAATATATAAAAAATTAGATCTGGGCTTTCGAGCTACAGCTCTGAAAATTTTAATACTGTGCGAATCACGATCAGTCTAGAAATTAGGTCAAATTAGGTCTAGAATTTTTGAGCTAAATAATCCTCGAAATATCTCATTAAATCCTTTGAAGATTTTAGTATAAGCGATTCATGATCAGTCCTCGCACAGAGTTAAGTGAAGATCTTAACACAAGGGATTTATGATTAGTTCTCGCACCGGGTTAGTTCATGTATTATGTGCTATCAGTTCTCGCACAGGGTTTTATTCTGATATTTTGTGTGAGATGCAAAATATCGATCTGGGATTTTTGAGCGATAGCTCTCTGAAAATTTTAATACATGCGATTTATGTTTGGCCCTCGCTTGCAGTTAGGTTGGTGAATTCTTTACGAGTTACAAAAATTACGTCTGGAATTTTTGAGCTACAGTCATCTGAAAAAGTTAATAGGGCGGGTTAATCAAAATTGGACCTGTAATTTTTGAGCTATAGAGCCGGCGGAATATCGGATAGAGTTTTTGGAGATTTTAATGTAAGTGAATCACGATCAATCCTCGCTTACAGGAGTTAGATTTTGATATTCTGTCCGATATACAGAAAATTAGACCTGGAGTTTTTATTAGACGGGAAACAGCATCAGTTCTCTCCCGGGGTTAGTTCAGCTATTCTGTGTCAGATACAAAATATTTCAACTGAGACTTTTGAGCGATATCACTCTGCAAATTTTTATACAAGCGATTCACGATCAGTCCTCGCAAAGAGTTAAATTCGTAAATCCTGTGTTATTTACAAGAATTAGGTTTGGAATTTTTGAGCTGTATTCCTCCGGAAATCTTAATACAAGATACCGTCAGTTCTAGCATAGGGTTAGATTCATGAATCCTATGCGAGTTACAAAAATTAGGTCCGAAATTTTTCAGCTGTAGATGCCTCGAAATATCCGATAGAGTCCAATAAAGATTTTAACAAAAGCGATTCACAAGAAATTGGATCTGCTACTTTTGAGCAATAGGTCTTTGAAGCTATTAATAGAAACGATTCATGATATGGAATTCCTAGCATTAATACGACGAATAAATCAGAATTATATTTGGAAATATCGAGCAATAGAGCCGTCGGAATATCGGATATAGTTCTTTGAATATTTTAATATAAGCGATTCACAATTAGTCCTCGCATATAGGTGTTAGATTCTGATCTGGAAGTTTTAGATCTGGAAATTGTGTCATGTTTATGTCAATGACATAGTCAATGACATAGTTTCTTGAATAAGTTTATTTCCCACAATGGCATCCCAATATAGCGCTGTGTTGGGTACTTGGTGTATCGTTGAAAATGACACAAATTCCGAGAAATTTTTTTAACTCGGGTTTCGATAGAATGAATGGATTTGAAAAATTCTTTTGCGTATAATATAAATTTGATTGCTCTAAAAGTCGCCAAGGGAGTGTCGCGGTTCATTATTTGTTGTGGAAATAGTGTATCTGCATTAAATTTCGATTTCGATGGATTTTGAACGAATGGGAAGTTTTTCAGATTAGTTTCTTATACCTATCCCTCAATTTTTTTATTTCCGCTTCCTCGTTAGTAATACCTTATTGACTAATTTCAATTTGTGCCTCTCCGTTAACATTCATATTTTCAAATATGTATGAACCATGTATGTTAAGATCACCGGCTAAGACAACTGGGATATTTTCAATATCTAAGTCTTCCACAATTATTTCTCTCTGCTCCTCGACGTTTATGTCCCAACCGTTGTTATTATTCCATATCGTCCTCATTACTTGTATTCTCGGTGCCAATAAACCGAAAAAACCAATTCTGATCGGAAACAATAAATTGTGGATCGAAATACAAATGTACCATATATGACTCAAATACCCACTAAGGGTTAAGAAATCTGATAAAAAATCAAGTTAAATAGATTTATGGAAACAAATATTTTCAACAGGACAGATTCTTCTTGGTCCAAACATTTAAAGATATTTTCGCGAAAATTTCTTTTCGTTAATTTCTTCAAATACTATTTTTCCTGGCAGCACGCAGAGCTCATTTTTCCCACAGCAAACGACAAACGTCTGAACGAGGAGATTTGATTGCCTGGAAATGAGATTTTTTGTCATTAATTTTAGATAATGCGATACCTATCAGAAACAAATAAACCATGATGAATCATCGAACAGTCCATATAAATAGAAACTGCAACTATCGCAAATAAAATAAAATCAATTTACGAATGGAATAGAGAATGAGATACTTATCGTAAACAAAAGAAACCATGATAAATCATCGCAATGGCCATATAAAATGAATAGCCCTCATTAAAGCAAATCATCAATAGGGCCCTTCTTCTATCTAGAACTTAATATGGGCTGCGGAAGTGAAATTCTAAACTGTTTTGACCGTTTTACATTCGATAAACCCTTGGTTTTTTCAAGCACAGTTGAGCGTAAAACAATAAAAAAAGTTCGGAGTGTTCAGTATTGGACGACGGTAGTGAAGTGCCGCATATGAAGCGCATGGTCCCGGTAGTGTTGTGCCCGACGAATGTGAGGTCGTGTCAAGTGCCGCGGTTAGTGTGTTGGAATGGTAGTCCAGCATAGCAGTCACAAGCCAAAAATACACATGTAAATTTTTTGATAATTTTTGACGTTTGGATGTGTATAAATTAATAATAATTGCTATGTCAACCTTGCAGACAGAGATCAATGAGTTTTTTTCGCCCTTATCGCTTCTTCTGACAGTACAACAAATGTTAAAACGGCAACGTTTGTAAATAAAACAATTTTTTTAATGCATTTCTAATTCGTTGTGTACCTTAGATGATGTGGGCTGCCGTCTCAAACCGCCACTTTTCCAGAAATTATATAATTCTTCCTGTTGTATCCCAATTACAAGTGAAATTATTGCGCACAACGTAAAGCGATTAAATTTGTGGTGAAACATTTGCATGCGATATTTTTTGCAGTGAAAATTTTTGTTTGTGATGTGCAGAAGAGTTGCATGCGAGAAACATGTGACTTAATATTTCATCGTAATTTTTTTTGATAGATACATTATTAGATTGCGACAAAAGTACTTCCACATTTTCGTTGCAATATTATATTTCGAAAATGAGGTAGGATCCCCGCAGTCCATATCAGACGTTCTTTCGCTACAATGGGCTGAAGCATTGCAAATCGCTATGTTGTAGTATTTAATTTGAATTGATATTTATGTTAATTATTTCAATTGATATTCATATTAAAAATTTTTTTATTTACTATGGATTATTTCACTATTTATATTATTTTAATTAAAACAAATTATAAAGTTTTAATTACATTTAATTTAATATAAATTTTTAGAATTCTTATTGTGAAATTAGTTGTTTTATTTTTATCTTGCGATCATGCGATCAAGATCGATTTCGATTTTAAAATAGCATATCATTTTTAATACCTATAGTAGTATAAAAGTAAATAGCAGCTGATGAAGATATTTTAATATCGAAATCGATCTTGATCGCAAGATAAAAATAAAAACAATTAATTGAAACACAATAAGGAATCTAAAAAATAAAATTAAATTAAATATAACTAGAACAACATAATTTATTTTAATTAAAAACTAATCAACTATTACTGTTTCTTTAAGCAAAAATTGACATCAGAATTATCGATACAATGTACTTAGGTAGTTACTTAAGCATTGTGAATTATTGAAATGAGAGATTCACGGCACGGCTGCCCTTCACACTGCAATATGAGTAAGGCATAAAGGCAAAACGAGCAACTTCGGCAATCATATATTTAATTAAAACGTAGTAGGGAGATCAACTTTCGTATCGCTCGCTTTTTCGAATATAAGGGGCTCGGTTGTGAGACGTTGTCATGTCAATTTTGGTATTTAACTTCAACACCATAATTAGACTAAAATAATCCCACAGTTTATCGAGTTCTAGTGCATTTCTCATGGAAACCGCGACTATATTTTTCTAAATACTTATACACCTGTCAAATAGCAATGGTGTCCTATTTTCTTCAGCTTTACTTTATTTTGTATTTAGAAACATTTTCACTACTAGAAAATATTTAAACTTATGAGAATATGAATTACCAAATTATGACCCCTAAGCCCACCAAATCTTTCGGTTTTACAAAATACTTCTCAAATCTTGAAAAATGCCAGTGATAGTTATATACATCTGTCAATGCTAGTTATATTTGTATTAAAATAGTGCAACTTGTATTTTCAATTTTATTTTAACTTTTAGATAAATATGAAGCCATTTGTACTTTCACTAAACTCATTAAAAGGAGATTGAGAGATTAATTCATTAATCGCATTTACCAGAAAACCCCCAACTCGAATTCACAGATTTCCTTGAAACCTTGATATGTTGTAGTATATCAAAAAATAAGAAATACCTATTTTTTTATGTGCCGACATCCACTTTCATGGTGTGAAAAGCACCTCTGAAGTTCACCCCCATGAACCTGTTTTTCTTTATAGAGATGATGACGAATCATCGCTATTTTTTTTTTTTTTTTTTTTAAAGATTTTATATAATAAAACACAATATTTCGGTTTTGCCACTTTCTTTAACGTGATATTTATTTTATTTGTAAATGAAATTACGATCGTTTCGGATGTTACTCCTTTATCAAATTTCTAACAAAAATTAACTAAAATTATGCTAAAAAACTGCTTTTATACCCTATTTTTTGTGCCTACGTGCCTTTTGAATGTTCTTTCCCCCTTATTTTGTTTTTCTTCTTATATACATATATACGTATATACCATCTGGTGTGTGTTTTATAATAAAAACAGAGAATAATTTGCTGACCATCTGGTGTGTGAGGGTGTGTATGTGCAAAATGATATTAATTACGGATTTACAATGAGGTCGTAAATTTTGTTGCGGCCAATTTTCTCGTTTAGTAAAAATGGGTTATATCGTTCCTTTGTATATTTCCAGTTCTTCTAATCTGTTCATTAGTAACCTGTGTAATACCTGTGAGTTTGTGTTGATGTCAGTGTAATTATGTTTTTCTGTAGTCAAGTGTTGTGCATATTTCGAGTCGATTTTTGGTTTTCCGATTTCTTTTATATGTTCTGTAAACCTAACATGATAACTTCTACCAGTTTGTGCGATGTAGAATTTGGGACAGTCATTACATGTATTCTGATAGATTCCGGTGTCTATTGGTGTATTTATGTTACGTTGTTTGAGTCGATTCCCTAATTTGTTGTTTGTTTTAAATGCCATTGTGTATCCGTGTTTTTTACAAGCCTTCGTTATATTCTTGTTGATATTATTATTGTACTGTATGGTGATGTATTTCTGTGTTTGTTCATTTTGCTTGTTTAACGTGGTCATCATATTCTGTTGTTTTTTCCAAACGTACCTATTGTCCATTTTTGTCAATTAAGTTCGTGTTATAACCGTTTTTTATTGCTATGTGTTTAATGATTTTTAGTTCTTCCATATAGTCCTGATTGTTCATCGGGATCGTGTTTAGTCTATTTATTAAAAAGTTAAACGTTGTCATCTAATGTTGGTATGGGTGGTTAGATGATTTGTCAATGGCGTGATCCGTTTACGTGGCTTTTCTATATATTTTGAATGTATGCTTGTTGTTAACATTTGTTATTGTCAAGTCTAAAAAATTAATGGCTTTGTTCGTCTCTGATTCTAGAGTAAATTTTATGATCGGATGTTTGTTGTTTACGTTCTTGTGAAGATTGTTGAGTTGTCTCATTGTGCCGTTAAATAGTATTAGAATATCGTCCACGTATCTGTGCCAGTACCTGATTATTTGGTTTTTATTGTTCGATTCTGTTAATATATGCTGATTTTCAAAGTGATTCATATATATATTAGCTAAGGTTCCTGATAGAGGATTTCCCATTGGAAGTCCATCAGTCTGTGAATAGAGTTTGTTGTTGTGTTAAAAATAGTTTTGTTCTGTAACTGTTTTGATTAGAGTGATAATTTCGTAAATTTTTTCTTTAGTGATTCCGTTTTTTTTAACAGTTCCTTGGTTATTTGAATTGTCTTTTGAGTTGGTATGTTTGTATACATGTTGGTTACGTCGCATGACGCCAGTTTCGCTGTAGGTGGTATATCTATTAATTCTATTTTGTTGATTAGTTCAATGTTATTTCTGATTGAATGATCGTTCTGTAATTGTTCTGTTTTTGCCGAGAAAATAATTAATTTCTTTAGCATCTTTGTACGCTGGTGCGGTTTTGAAGTCTACGATTGGTCTCATGGTCATTGTGAATTTTTGGGCCAGTTTGTGAATTTTTGGTAGTGCTCTGATTTTAGGTGCCGCTGGTTTTATGGTTTTAAGTCGTCTTTTTTGTCCTTGGGTTAAACAACATAGAACAGTTGTTAATCAATTTTCAAGTTAGTGCAACACCTACATACACCAGATGGTCAACAAATTCTTCTCTGTTTTTATCATAAAACACACACCAGTGGCCCTATTCTGGCTATTCTCTGGGAATTGGGAAACATATTGTTATATTTCCAAATTTCAATAATTCCCAATTTTTTATTCCCCAATTCCGAAAAGTGTATTCTGGCGTAATAGGGAATCATCCAATGAGAAAAACCACTATTTCAAATTTTGCAGCCGCCATTATTTAAAAATTTTATTTTCTACATATAAAATAAAAACTTTGCCGATACTACGTTGTAAATAAAATATTGAAAATACACAAAACAATCAGTTTCTTCTAATTCCCAAAAAAAAAAAAAATTTGGGAAAAATAAACGTCAAAACTTACATAAAATGGAATTATTTTTTCCCTACAATAAAACTTCCCAATCGCCAGAATACACTTTTGGAAATAATAATTGTAAACTGCTAGAATACTGTCAAAATAGTTCAATTTCCAATTCCCAGGGAATAGCCAGAATAGGGCCACAGATGGTATAAACTAAAAAGAAGGGCGGTATCACCCCTTTAAGAAGAAAAACAAAATAAGGGGGAAAGAACATTCAAAAGGCACGTAGGCACAAAAAATAGGGTATAAAAGCAGTCTTTTAGCTTAATTTTAGTTAATGTTTGTTAGAAATTTGATAAAGGAGTAACATCCGAAACGATCGTAATTTCATTTACAAATAAAATAAATATCACGTTAAAGAAAGTGGCAAAACCGAAATATTGTGTTTTATTAAATAAAATCTTTTTATGGGTGATATTAGTCCACGAGTAAACAACAAATATGTTAAGCTAGTTTGTTGTCTTTGAAAATATTAATTATAACTCAAGTTATAGAGAAAGATTAAGGTTTGGGGGGTGAACTTCAGGGGTGCTTTTCACCTCCTAAAATAGGACGTCGGCAAGAAGTTTCTCTTATTTTTCCATGTCTTCAGACCGATAAAAATCAATATTTTTCATTAAGTTGTTTGGTAATTCTGAATTTATCTGAAAAAAATGTTTGTTTAGTTAGCCAGTGATTCTCAACCACTGTGTCGCGGCACTTTTGTGTGCCCCGAAATTCTAAAAGTATGCCGCAAAATTTAAGATATTTATTTATGCTAATACATATTATTAAATAATATGATTTAAAAAGAAAAATCCTTTTAACAGGAATAGATATTTAAATCCATAAAAATCCATCCATCCAAATTATGAAATCGTTTAAAGTGTGCCGCAACAAAAAAAGGTTGAGAATCACTGAGTTAGACAAAAGGTTTGCGAGGTGATAATAAAATACGGAAGTTGTTTTAAAAATTTTTTTGTTGTCTAGATTACCTTTTTCTAGAATAATTTTTTGATTTTTATGTACACATCGACGGCTACAAAGCATTACCGTGTATCTATTTTTCAAAATCGTTCTATTGGGTTATCGGTAAGAAAATTAGTGATTGCTAGCTTTTTTAATTAATTTTGTTGCCATAAAACTTTCAAAAGCGAACAAATTCAATTTTGTTAGTTCATTGTATCTTCATAGTAAATCCGATCGGTTTTTCTCGCCTCCTGTAAAAATATAAAAAACGTATTCATAGTAATGTCGTATACACACGGTAATGCGTTGTAGCTGTTGATGAAGTCTTTTCATTAATTGCTGTCTGTTCCTTTTGTCTAGAAAAAAGTCTTTTTGCTGTTATCGAACTGTACGAAGCTGGAAATTCGGCAAACAAAAATAATTCAAATTCTTCTAAGTTGTTTTTCGGCCCGTCCATTAAGAGGTTGTCCGCGCTCCGTCAACGCTCGACGGTTCCGTAACATCATCAAATATTTTCAAGTAATCTGCAGTCTTCAAGTTAACCGCGAAACAGTTCGAAAAATAGCCAAAGAAATCCTTAACCACTATTCGTAAAAGCTCAAAACCCTATCTTATTATGAACAAAATGATGCTTACACGACTTGAAAGATGCGATGTGTCACTAGACCCGTTCGGGCCAAAAATGTAGAAAAATTATTTTTACCGATTGGAAGCTGTTCACAATTGAACAATGTTACAATCATCAAAATTAACGTATTTGGTCAAAACCACCTCCCGGAGAAGCACGATTTGTTACCAGAAGGCAAACACCTAAATCTGTTATAGTTTGGGATGGATTCACCGCCGTGGTAAGCTACCGCTCAAATTTATCAATGATGGTGTCAAAATGAACCGAAAGATGTATCGCCATGAAATTCTTGAGGAAGTAGTTCCTACTTGAACTTGTGAGCAATATCCAAACATTGATTTTTTTTAACGAATCGAACGTTATGCAATGGCCACTATATTCTCGGATTTAAATCCCTTCGACTATTTTGTTTAAGCATACTTAGACACAAAAGCCATACCACATAAAAATTTATGCGCTATACCACATAAAAATTTGGAGTCATGACGTGATGCCGTTATCAAGGTTTAGAATGAAATGCCTCTAGAAAGGCTTTGGACTGCTGCTGATAATTTTAATAAACGTTTAAAGTTATTTATTGATGGTCATGTAGGGTATTTTGAAAATTTTAAATTTTTATATTAAATAAACGTGTTATTTACAAGTATATAAAACTTCCAAACGATTTGGTTCGAATTATTTAGAAATATTTGGAATTTAATCAGTCTCCGTATTTTATTGTAACCCGGTAGAATGATCTTTTTAGTTTAAAAATTGGATGTATAATTTAAAGAAATTTTGGAGTTTTTGATACAATTTTCATGAATTTTGATTTAAGTTAGGTAAGTTTAAGTTAATTAAGAGGTAATTGCATATAAATAATGCAGAACTAACTTATTCAATTAACAGTGAAACGACCCGTTCAAATTAAATTATAAAAGATTAATAACAAATTTTAAAAGAACAATATGCTGTGTTATCCTGCAGATAGTGTACAAATATTCCCAGAAATAAAAGAAATTTAGCTGGAAATATAATTTAACTGTATTATTCATCTCTCATTTGGTCAAAACCACCTCCCGGAGAAGCACGATTTGTTACCAGAAGGCAAACACCTAAATCTGTTATAGTTTGGGATGGATTCACCGCCGTGGTAAGCTACCGCTCAAATTTATCAATGATGGTGTCAAAATGAACCGAAAGATGTATCGCCATGAAATTCTTGAGGAAGTAGTTCCTACTTGAACTTGTGAGCAATATCCAAACATTGATTTTTTTTAACGAATCGAACGTTATGCAATGGCCACTGTATTCTCGGATTTAAATCCCTTCGACTATTTTGTTTAAGCATACTTAGACACAAAAGCCATACCACATAAAAATTTATGCGCTATACCACATACAAATTTGGAGTCATGACGTGATGCCGTTATCAAGGTTTAGAATGAAATGCCTCTAGAAAGGCTTTGGACTGCTGCTGATAATTTTAATAAACGTTTAAAGTTATTTATTGATGGTCATGTAGGGTATTTTGAAAATTTTAAATTTTTATATTAAATAAACGTGTTATTTACAAGTATATAAAACTTCCAAACGATTTGGTTCGAATTATTTAGAAATATTTGGAATTTAATCAGTCTCCGTATTTTATTGTAACCCGGTAGAATGATCTTTTTAGTTTAAAAATTGGATGTATAATTTAAAGAAATTTTGGAGTTTTTGATACAATTTTCATGAATTTTGATTTAAGTTAGGTAAGTTTAAGTTAATTAAGAGGTAATTGCATATAAATAATGCAGAACTAACTTATTCAATTAACAGTGAAACGACCCGTTCAAATTAAATTATAAAAGATTAATAACAAATTTTAAAAGAACAATATGCTGTGTTATCCTGCAGATAGTGTACAAATATTCCCAGAAATAAAAGAAATTTAGCTGGAAATATAATTTAACTGTATTATTCATCTCTATTCACAAAAAACACCTCGGCTCACTAACAAAATTATTTTCAGAATTTAATTTACCCATTTTCAATAGAAAAACAAAAGTTGCGTTAAAAAAATCCCAACACACACTATTATTAATATTCACAATTCCGAGAAATATTAATAAACTCACATGTCACACCTACGTAGGTAATTTATTTATATAAATTAGGTAATTCCTGAAACGATTTTGAATCATAAAAATGTCTTAACAAGTTCGCTTTTGAGGCAAAAGCGTCACACTCTCAAAAATAAAAATATAACATATCTATGCAGCTACCTTTCTTATAATTTTCTTATCTTACATTTTGAATATAGTACCTATCTATAGTATAAAGGCACCGAATATCTATTTCGATGGCATAAATCAGTACAGAAATGACTTTTAAAGTCGCTTTTGCATTAAATAGCCTAACGGTAAGTTAACAAACCTTTACTGGAGCGCATAATATTTTAAGCAAACATTTTCTATATGTATTTGTCTATATTGAAATCAATACAATCCGAATTTTCTTGACTTACGAAGAATAAAAAAATTTTGAGTAAATTAACGTAACATAACCGGATAATTTACAGTTAAATTTTTCAAAGGGTTTTATGATAAATTTTGAGGCAAAGTTTGCTTCACCACTATTTTAAATCATTTTTTAAGAAGATGAATTTAAAATGGAATACTGTCTTATATCCGTTTTTCCATGTGGCTGAACATATAATCTGTCATTGATTAAGAACAATAGCAACAATTCTAAAAATTTCCATAAACACAGAGAATTTATCTCCTTACACTAACTAGTTATTAATTCCAGGCACTGTAATACAAGCACGATTTATACACAAAAATCTAAATATTTTCAATTTCTTACCTTCTTTTATTCTGCCACACTTTATATAATTTCATAATTTTTTTATCATAATTCTTTGAGTTACAACTCCAAGTTCAGCTCATTTTGGACTGAAAAACAAAATAAAGAATTATTGAAAATATTTTATCAAAAAATACTATTGTGTTGTTGTCGCGTCTGTTATTTCGATAACTAAGTAAGTGGAAAAGTCAATGTCATGATTTTCACAATAATATTGTGACACTTTAGTTGATTAGAACTAATTAAAGCGCAACAAAGTATTTTTTTTTTTTTTTTTCAAAACAAACTTGATAACTGACACTACTCAACAAACTTTGAATTACCAATTCAACATGAACAAAGTTTGAAAAGTTAAAAACTTTCGGTACTATTCAACAATTTGCAAGAATATGCAGGTGGCACAGCTTATACAGAAAATTATTTTCATAGGATACGTGACACATAAATATTTTATTTTGTTCTGCACAGTACATTTGTAAGGCACGAACAACTAAAGTTTCATTACATTTATTTTTATCATACAGAACAAACTCCAAAATAGCAGAACGATTTACTTGTTATTGTTACACCAATAAAATGTTGGCAATTTTATCACAATGATTCTTATCTGTCTTCTTATTTGCATCTAAAAGGGCGATTAGTTAACATTAAGCAATTACGTTGCATACAAAATTGTCACCATCAAAGGGTATTACGTCATGCGAGTTAAAATGTTTTTTGCAGCACAGCTTTATTCATACATATGTACATACATAGTTGAAAAGCAAACAAAATACATAAACATAAAAATAAACAAAAATATTTATTTTAAAGTTTTAATTTATTAAAAAACTTTATAAGAAACGCTGGTATATTTATGTGTATTTTGGTTCTTTGAAGTTTATTTGGTTCCCTACCCTCCGACGTTTTCAGTATTCCGTTTTAAGTATTTGATTTTTAAAAGTGCTTTCCAGCAGGGGTGTTGTATACATGTTAAATTAAGTTTTTCAGTTCGATTTATATTCTTTGGAGTTAATATGGTATTTTTAAATGGCCTAGTTTTTGACGTAAAACACGATACTATCTGTCTTATAGGCTCAACCATCGAAAAATTATAAATTAAAGAAAACGACACAAATTTTTTTATTTTGACATTCCAACCAGCAAAAGATTTTAATGGAACCATTATTTTTCGATATTTGGTTTCCAACCAAACTTTCTTTATCAACATTTTTTAGATAGAAGTAAACTATTGAAATAAATTTAATATTTTAAACTAGTTTATTGTGGCATAAAATATAAAAATATTAAATTGCCAATTGTTATTGTTTAAGTGCAACACAAAATGGGGCCACATAATTCGCAAACACAAAATGTTGACATTTTTTACGTTTTAGTAAAAATAGAAAAGTGTTGCCAAATTAAAAAATAAATTAATACCTCAGTTAAACCTAAAGAAATTAAATTAAAGTGAATAAATATAAATAAAAAGCTATGAAATACAAAACTTTGTATCTACTCGTACATCAACCACTTAACCAAATAAAAATTTATTTGGGGTTGACATTTATTTATGAAGCTTTGTTAAGTAAAGATGTAATTTAACGAAACTTTCGTTAAATTTCCTAAGTGAGGTTAATTTTTCGCTGGGCGAGAATACAGAAATGACAGCAATTGGATTTTTAAGTTGTGTTAATTCTTAATTTTTAAGTTTATAATTTTTCGCTGGTTGCCACTTTACACAATAGTAGAATTTGACAGAAAGGAAAAAATTAACGTTCGTTTGGATTTAAATATAACATTATATAATTTAGATTTTATAAAATTTAATTTAAATTAATCAATATTATGTATAAAGAGAATAAAAATCTAAATTAAATAAATGTATTTTGAAATGTGTGCAAGTAGAAACTCGGCTCTGAAGTTGACTGAATTGAAAGCATACTTCAACGCATCCAAATCGCCCTGCCATTTTGGATATATGTAGCCTAGTTATTACAGTTTTTATGACATAACTTTCAGTCATTTCCAAGCTATCATTCCGTCTGCATCAATTTTAAGAGATGGATGCCGATAAGCAACATTTAAGCCATTGCATGTTATTCTGTTTTCAAATGAAAGAAAATTAGTGCTCAAGCTATGGAATTGTAATTCGACTTTGGGTGAATATTCTGTGAGTCATTCAACGGAAAAAAGTAATTTGCAAGATTTCGTGATGGCAATTTTAGTCTTGAGGACGATCCACATTCAGGTGCAGTAAAAAAATTTGAAGAGAAAGAACTTAAAGTTTTACTGGATGAAATCCGTTTCAAACTCAAAAAGAACTTGCAGAACAGTTAGGAGCTACTCACCAAGCAATATCACTTCGATTGCATGCAATGGGAAAGATACAGAAGGAAGGAAAATCGGTTCCTCATAAACTGACCGAAGAAAACAAAAATCGAAGAGTTGAAATCAGCACGAATTTGCTTTCTCGGTACAAAAGAATGATTTTTTTGCACAAGACAATCCTAAGCGCAGTAAAGCATGGGTTGATCCAGTCCAGCTATCAACATCAGTTGGAAAAATAAATATTCATGCCAAGACAGTGTTACAGTGTGTCTGGTGGGATTGGAAAGGAGTCATTTACTACGAGCTTCTGGAAACTGGTCAAACTGTTACAGCTGAACGTTACCAAGCCCAATTGATCAAATTAAGTGATAAATTTGAGGAAAAACGACCATTAACGGGCCAATCAAGGCGGTAGTTGATATTGCTGCATGACAATGCCCGTTCAAATATAGCAAAATGCACCCAGGAACTTGGCTACAAATGGCTCGATGGCTATTATCCAGGAAAATAAAATAAGATAACATGAATTATAACTTTTCAGAATCGGGCCCTATATCTCCAACTCTTGGTAAGTATATATGTAGGGTACATGCCCGACAAACATTTCAATACCGACAACTATATATCGGGCTCAAAAATACCGAGCGTCGG
This sequence comes from Tipula vernalis, assembly GCA_958295665.1. Taxonomy (NCBI): domain Eukaryota; kingdom Metazoa; phylum Arthropoda; class Insecta; order Diptera; family Tipulidae; genus Tipula; species Tipula vernalis. The sequence continues at coordinate 182,023,351 of OY282559.1, read as the reverse complement.
TCACAATTACAAAAACAAAAAAAATAATTTACCGAGCGTCGGTCAAAATTACAAAAACAAAAAGCAATTTATCAAACAAAAGAGAAAATAAGTCAAATTCTCAGAATTATTTTTGTTTTGTTTTTATTTCGCGGTAATACATATGTATTTATGTAAATTGATTTCAGCACTGAATTTTCAAAAATAGGAACCATGGACCTGCGCAAGCGAATGGCTATTTGTGGATACTTAATTCATTATGTTTACTGAGATATTAATGTATACTTTGTTTCAGACTGAGTGAGGTGATGTCCAATCATATTTATCATTGACCATTTGATATTTTTTTAGCCGTTATTTTTTAGCAGAGTAGTAATAATAGCTCGAGGTTAAAGGCTTTTAAGGATGATTGTTCCTTAAATAGACATTCTATGCAGGAAAGGTATGTTTTACCGAAAATTTCTCATGTTACACATAATATAATAATTTTTAAATAATTTGTGGGAGTGTTTGCATACATTTAGGCGCATCATAAGCGCTTACTACGTAATGTACGTAGTTTTTGTGTGTTTACTGTAATAAACTATAAAGTGAAATATTTAATTTAACTGATTGATTGATTGAGTATGTACGACCAAGCAATCCTAAGGCAAGTCTCCCGGATCCGCCGTGTCCACCGTTCACCCTTTTACGAATAACAACATCGCGGGAAAGGAAAGTTATATTAGTAACAAAGAATCAATCCGGTTCCAGACACCTCTAAGTGTTAGATAGTTAGTAAATAAGAGATAACATAAAGCAACACAAAATTATTAAATTATATAATTTTTACAGCATGTTTCTTGAAAAGTTGGTTCGGCCTAAAGTTTAAATTAATATTAATTCTTGGTGCCGCAAGTTTTTCTGAAAAGCTGTAAACAATAATTAATAATAAAACTAAAAAAAACTAAAATTGGAAACGAAGACATTTACCGCTGTAGTCCAGTGCGTTCGTTACCACTAAACCACCAACCATTTTAAAAATCAAATTTAATTTTCATTTGTTATATTAGCTGAATTTCGTGACCCATAGTGATCCGGAACAGGTCAAAATTTATATGTGTAGCAAAACAACAACATTTGATACAAGATCGATTTTGGATCACAAATGGTGATCTAAAAATTTGTTCAGCTGGAGTTGGTAGTAGTAAAATCAACAATAAAGTTAAATAAATACCGAACTCATTCTATTCACAAGTTTATATTATTTGCAGAAATATTAAAATTAAATTATACCTAAAATGTATTTTTCGAACTTTCATTTTGAAAAATACATTAAAGTTGGATCTGACAAAGTAAAATATTACTTGTCAAATTTATCTTTAGTTCTACTAGTTACGAAATGTCGTTAGTTGTTTAAAGAAAATTACGGAAAACAATTATTTAACGGGGCATGCAGAACGAGTTTTTTTTTTCTGTTTTCGCTCATCAGATGTCAATACCGTCGTGGTACAGGTTACTATTAGTAGTGTTTTTTTATTCGCTCCGGATAGCTGCTATCGAGAGCCGTCAATTTTTTACGCCTAAATTTAAATTTGACGTATTTAACATCAAACTATCATTTTTAATTCAATTGTTTAGCGAAAACTTGATATAAAAAATATTTGGCTCTACCTATTTATACGGAGCGCTATCCGACTTATGTTGGCAAGTCTTTCAAAATAAGTATTCTCATCAAATAATTTGACGCCTAAATTTAGTAATATAATATTCCGTTCGTATTAATCGTTTAAAGATAGTTGGGTTTTTGAGAATATGGGCAATAAATAGTTAACATATTTGTTTTACTTAATGACGCGACATCTTCTCTTACAATAAATACTTGAAGCCAAATCGTACATCCTGTTAGCACACCGACCGACCTTTCTAAACGAAAGCCTCGCAAGTTCGTAAAATCTGGAAACAAACTTTTCTCCGACCAACCTACACATAATTTAAATGAGACTGTAAACATAAAGAATGCTAAGATATGAACAAAATACTTCATACATTTTGTCTTAAACTCCGTAAAACAGAACATAAATGTTTATACATAAGGCTTGAACTTGTATTGTTCTTGCCTTCTTACGACCAATGTTTATTTTACAATTTTGACTTTTTAATTATGGCATCGTTATAAAATATATTTTTCCTTTAGAATATACATAAATATATGATTTGCTATGAATGTTGGAACAGAACATAAATGTTTATACATAAGGCTTGAACTTGTATTGTTCTTGCCTTCTTACGACCAATGTTTATTTTACAATTTTGACTTTTTAATTATGGCATCGTTATAAAATATATTTTTCCTTTAGAATATACATAAATATATGATTTGCTATGAATGTTGGAACTATTTAGCATAATTTTTTCATATCGCGTAAACAATAAAAGCGGCATAGTTGATATAAGATCATGTTAAGACATAATAATCGGTTGCATAAACAAATCTAAATTACTCGAGAGCGAATAAATTTTATCGGAATTTCAATAACAAATTTTGTTGCAATATACATAAGTATGTATGTACGTAATACTAGTAATAATCGATTAGTAATCTCAGTGGTAATTTCTTATAAGATTGGTTAATGTATACCATATATGTAGTATAACAAAGATCAATTTGGAAAAGGCATACTATAATTTCTTAATTAGTATGAATAGCATGTCTAACTATGACATTCGGAAAAGTTATAAATTGCTGTGACTTGTGTATATATAAATTAAGTAAGTATACCATAAAATAAAGCGAGAAAATTTTTTAACTTAAAATAAAGGTCATACGGCATCGAATTTTATTTATAGAATCACCATCTTTATATGAAACAATCCACTCAACAACAAAAGACACTTTGGTTTGAATCTTATCTTAGCGTTCAGCTATAAAACAAAACAATTTCATCACTATTACTGCGCTATATAAATTATAAAACTCCATTTACCAATGATGATGATATACACTCGTATCTCTTAAGTTATTTGTCTTAGCTTTGCAACAGATAAGAACGTAAGTAAGAAAAATTGAATGGAAATTTTCTACTGTGCACAGCAGCAAAATATATTTTTATCTCATCATGAATTCTAAGCTCGACAGTTAAACAACCTTTTTGTTTGTTTGGTGCAACAAGCTTATTGTGCTATAATTAGTTTTTCTTTGTTTCGATTAGCGAATATTTCGTATAATAAAACAATAAGCGGATTTTTAGAAATTTTCACTTAAACTATTAAATTATTGTACCTAATTTAGAAATAATATAGTTCTCGAGTTTTGTCTCGTCAGTTGATTTAATTTGTAAATATTTCAAATTCACCGATTAAATGTTTTAACTTTTCGAGAATACTCACATTAAATTAGAGCTTTGCAAACATCGAAAAAAAAAACTGTTTTCTCAAACGTCCTTTAATTATTTTCATTATTTTCCGTGTGTGTATTTGAATTGTTAAATGTAAAAGCTTCCTAAAAATAGAAAACAAACCGTTTGAGCACACCACGTTATCGGCGACCAAGATACTACACTCAATGGGCCGTAAAAACTCTTTGTTAAGCTTTACTTTTGTAATTATTTTTGTTAGATATATTTTCTTGTTGTACGTCTTTTGCTTAGAATTTTACATATCCCCCCTCCCCCCCCCACAGGGTGACTTCCACCACCAGGATAGCACATCGACAATATATAACTTGTTGTGGCCTTAACTCGGAAAGAATGCCGAGGGGAACCCGCCATATACTGGACTAATTATAAAGTCGTTGTAATAGAAATACAAAACCTTTTAATATAATAAAGTTGCAAATTTATAACATAACCTTTATTCAAACACATTACACAAATGAATTATTAAAATGGCGCTGTCATTTTTGACGTTTTAATTTTCTATGTACATATTTGTAAAAACTTCAAGTAAAACCTGCCAAAAAACTCGGATTTTTAATTGATCTCGGATCAAGAAAATGATCACGATTTTCTTTCCAAAACATGTGACAAGGTATTTGGGATCAAAATGGTTTAACCCCGGATCATTTTCTTGCCCGAAAGAATTTCACATTTGTCGAAATATTATCGTAATTTACCGCAGTTATCGTAGTTAATTATTTAAACTAACTACTGTTCGTGTTGAAGGTGGTTTTGTAACCGTGTTGACATCAATGTTATAAATGTTTATTTATTTGTATAATATTAATTAAAATATTTTAAAATTTACTAATAATCTAAAGAAAGCTTTGAAATGCATTTCTAAATAGATTAAAGTTAAAAGCCGGCCGTACTTTATTAAAAGAAGCTGACGAACGCGGCTCACGTTTACCGTAGTTTTGCCTACGAAGCAGTAGCTTAATTTGGAAGTGTTTATCGCGCAGCACACGTTTTTATCTATATCGAGTATATACTATATTTGCATTAATATTTGTGCTCATGGAAAAACTATTTTAGTTATACATAGTTAGGGTCTGGTCGAATACTGTGGTAATTATTTTCTCGTTGTAGTTTTTGACGTAAAACACGGCATAAAACGCACTCATTTGAATTGCCACAGTCTTACACCACGGTAGAATTTGACAGATAGGAAAGAATAACCGTTCGTTTATATTTAAACATAAAATTTCATATATTATTTAGATTTTATAAAATTTAAATTAAATTAATTAATATTATGTAATATATATTAAATATCTAAACTAAATAAATGTACTGCCATTAACCCTCATACGATCTTTGGGTGAAATTTCACCCATTTTAGATTTGATTGCTCTACAATTTTTTTACTATTGAGACTGCCTCGACCAAACTTCATGGATTTGTTTACTAAGCCCGGCAGCTTTATAAAATTATTAGGATTTAAATATAAAGACAACATATTATTCGAAACAAAAAAAAGTACGCGGGACCTTTGGGTGAAATTTCACCCATATAAGTATGTATGTACATATATTTGGTATTGCACGTACAAGATTTAGATTCATATTTGAATTTACTCAGAAAAAAAATTAATTATAATACGTGTGAAATCCAGTGCAAACTTTTCATAATAGTATTATAAAACCAAAACTAATAACAATATAAAGCCACGAACAAACGTTCGCACGCAACCACATTACTTTTATTGAGCCTACTTACAATTGTATTCTTGCATCAGTTTTCCTCGTTTCTCACCTCTGTATCCAAAACCAAGTTTTTAGTTTATAGGTAAAGAGGTAACGAACTAGGAAAAAACTGATGCAGGAATTCTAGTGTAAACAGAATCATTAGTAGTGCTTAAAACACAATACCATATAAATTCGTGTATTTCATTTCTTCGATTTCATAGGAAATTTTATTTTTGGTTCGATACGTAATTCGCTAAACGTAGTCGTTAGTGTTGACATAGACCTTTATGATTCTCTATGGTATTCTATTATTTTTGTTTTGTCTAAAGCTATAAAAAACAAAATATTGTACATTACGGTAGAGAACTATTGTTGAGGATTGTAATGATCTCGACAATATCACGATTCAGGCATACATAGGACCCAAATACATAGGATCAAATGTCGCTGGCGTTTCGCCTTATTTTGTAACATGATAAACGTTTCAAGTGTCAATGCATATGTTTTGTGGCTGGATGTCAAGCCCGACTGGAATAAAAAAAAACTATACAAACGACGCTTCTTTTTAGAACAACGTGGAGCTGACCTTACCTATCAACAAATGATAAGAGGACCGAGATTACCAACAGGAAACTCTTCAATGGACCTTGTCAAACATTTTCGGCACAATGCTATCGCATCTGATATAACAGAAACATCTAGTATAATGGAAGCGTCTGGTGCCACCAGACCGGCCAATGTTACAGAAGAAGCCGGTGTTAAAAAAATTAAAATCTTGGGGTCTCGTTGTGAGTTTTGCTCCAAAAAAGATAGAAAAGCTTTTTCAGTTTGCCGTACCTACCAAAGATCTGTCTGTGGTGAAAATAAGACCGTTGTTTACTATTGTCCGAATTGCAATAAAACATAACTTAAAAAATAAATAAAATTAACTGTAACCAAAATGAAATAAATAATTTTTTTTTTCTTTATTTCAATACTTGGGTGAAATTTCACCCAAGGACCACATGTGTAACCTTTTCTAAGGGTCGTATGAGTGTTAAATTGAGTTATGTAAAATTTTCTTGATAGTTATTCTGATCTTTCGCATTAATGCTATTAACGACTGAATAAATAGCACGGTTGGCTAGCCAACGTTTGTACTATAGCTCAATGTAATGTCTCGACCCTTGGGAATTGGTAAAATGTTGAGTATTTTTCGAAAAGAACAAATATAAATTTCAGACCTTTAGGGAATTTATAGTTTCATGTCAATTAATGTCATATGTTAAGATTGGCCCAACATTATATTAAGTTTATTATAGAAGTTTATTCATTTTCGGTTATCTCGAAATTATTTGTAGAATTGGAAATTAATCATCTTGAATGATTGCGTTTTTCTAAGCTACATAAGTATAATTATTTCATCAGATTCATCCTTTTTATTAATCAAAATAAGACAAATCAAATTTAAATATGCAATTGAACAATCGAAAACTGTTAAATTATTCAATTCACATCTTCACAATAAACGTCAAACTAAAATAGTATTCGGGCAGCGAATTAGTAGCACAGTATTAGTACCATAGTATTCATAGCACAGTATTCGAGCAGACTCCTATGGCCGGTCTCCATTCGTCACAACGAAGAAAAATTGGCACGAGCCTGTGAAAAATTCGTCGACCATGACGTCATCAAATTAATTATTTCGGAAACACAACGATATGCTTATCAAAATAACCATCATAGTTTTGTGCTGTCTGAAGCGGAAATAAAAGTATTCATCGGGATACTTTTATTCACCGGTTATCATCAAGTACCAAAAGAAAAATCTTATTGGAGTTTTGAAGATGATCTTGGTAACCCAATAGTGAGCAACAACATGTCCCGTACTAGATATACCGAGATAAAAAAAACACCTTCACCTAGCGAATAATGATACTATTGAACCTAGTGATAAAATGTATAAGCTTCGCCCTCTTATGAATCAATTGAACAAAAAATTTGGCCAATGGGGGGTATTCCATGAACATCTTTCGACCGACGAAGCTACGGTCAAATACTACGGACATCACTCTTCCAAACAATTTATTGATGGGAAACCGGTGCGTTTTTGGTACAAAAACTGGATGATCTGCAGTACTAATGGCTACTGGTATCATTTCAATTCCTACTGCGGAGCTAACCAAAAAGGTAAATTTGATCCGATCGACAATTTACCTTTAAGATCAAAAGTTGTGTTGCAATTCGTTACAATTGTCAAAGATCCACTAGATCATAACATATATTTTGACAACTATTTTACGAGCCATGCTCTAATGGAAATTTTAAGAGATTTAGGTTTTACAGCGACCGGAACAGTGCGAAATAATCGAATATAGAAATGCCCGTTCCCCTCACAGTCACAATTCAAGAAAGGAAATCGTGAGTGTTTTACTTATCAGTAAGATAAAGAAAATTGTATTTTACTTGTGAAATGGAAGGATACTAGTATTATGACGATAATGATGAATCACGATGATTTTGAGCCGTTAGCAAAAGTCAAATGGTGATCTAAAGAGCGAAAGCAAAAAAATTGATGTCCCACAACCGCACGTCTTTGTCAACTATAACTTCGCAAGCGGGGTGTAAATCTTTTGGACCAAGGGGCAATAATTATCATATAAGCATACAGATTAAGAAATGGTGGTAGCCTCTCTGGACGCATATGATCAATTTAGCGGAAGTAAATGCCTGGAAGCTGTATATTTTGGCAAATGGTCAAGAATATATACTAAACTTTACTCGAAGTATTGCAAGACATTATTTAAAAGTTTACCAAAAATCAACTTATTTCGCTAAGCCATCTGGAAGCCAACCGTGAAGCATAATTCATAATGAAGGAGGTCATTATCACAAAAAACTAGAGAAGCAATTGAGATGTGGGCAATGTCTTATTAGAGCTAGTTGGTACTGCATCAAATGCAATATAACATTAGTTTAGAACGGGATAGCTTTATCGATTTCCACACACAATAATGTTGATATTGTGTGAACATTTAAAAAAAATCCTCATTGATACTGAAGTAATAAAAATTTAGTGAAGTTCCCACTGTACTCATTTGAGTATTTATTGTTTTCTGCGATACTTTGAAATAGATAATTTTTGAATTAACATTTTCTTTTTGAAATAAAACTACATTAGAAATTAACATTTTATAATTTTTTTTTTATTCACAAAGGACCTTGGGAACAAATGGGTTAACATATTTGTCAGCAGCTTAAATTTAATTTACTCATATAAAATAAAAAATCCTAAAGTAAAAACAACTACTAATATATACGGGAGACAAGTCTTGATTTCGTATAAATGAATATTTTACTATCTCATTATCCAACATGACACATGTAATAGATTTGCATTTTATAAATAAAAACAGAGAAAATGCAATTATTTGTTATGTAACTATGACGTCATGCCAATTTTTGACGTCATGCCAATTTTTGTTCGTCGCGACGAATGGAGACCGGCCATTAGTTTACCAGCACAGGGCCCGTATTCTTGAAATTCGATCAAAAAAAGTCGCCCATTATTTTCTAGTGAAATACATCATTTCAGTCGAAAATTTAAATTGTTTCATACTAAAGTCACCGGCGGATTTTTTCTGTGAATTTCAAGAATAAGGGCTCAGGAACTAAGCGCATATTTTAGTGAAAAAAAACCTCGATATAAATTTATTGTAGTTGGCTAGAAAAACATACGTTCAATTTAAATTTTTTTTTTAGAGCATGTGCAATTTTTATTCATTTTGCTATGTTTACAAAACATTTTGATGTTTTGACAAAATTTTTGTGGCATAAAGATTAGACGCGGATACTTTTGGTTTTGGCGTGATTTTAGTTTTTTTTGCAATTAAAAATAAATAGAATTAATTCTATTTAATATGATTGTTTAAAACAACGTTTTGTTAAATTTTGTTAACAATTTTGCGGGGCGGCTTGTGCAGTCATACAGACATGTTTCTACGTATCATTTAAATAATAGAAAATTATTCAACGAGCATTATAATGATAGCTGTTATTCACGAGTGTCGTAAATCATCTGAGTGAATAACAGCCATTATGTATGTATATGCGAGTAGAATACGATACTTTTTCCACGACCGACAAAAAATTGTATTTTATTATCAAACCCTTTAAATATACCTAAAATAATTTACGTCGACATTTTGATGAAACGTCAAATTAGTCGTGGACAAAGTTAATTTATTACACGCAGTGCAATTTTTCCAATGAAATGCAACACAAATTGTATATTAAAGTCCCAGTCCTGGTAAAACGTCGTTTGATTTTAATGTTGACTCTTTTAAAGTTTCATGGTGTTTGAAATTCTCAAACCATATATGAAAAATTAGCGCCTACACCAGCGGATCCACAAATAATTTTTTTTATCTACGAGACTGTAAAAGATTCAACGGAATTTTAATTTTGTTCAATAACGTACCAAACTGTCTTTTTGTCGGTTGTATGTATGTTTCTCAATAAGGAAGACTTATTATTATGAAATTACAAAGAAAAGGTGACATTTGTTTACCTTGAATAAACATAAAATGGTCTTCAACTAATTGACTAAATTAATTTAGCAAACCTTAGCACACATACCATTTTGGGTTTAAAATATGTAATCACAAATAATTCAGTCGTATACTTAAATTATATATGTAGCGTATACTTTGGTAGCTGACATAGAAATAAAAATGCAAATTTTGCTCACATAACTTAAGTATATTTATGAAAAAATATAAAGGATAATTTATTTTGGTTTAAAAATAAATAAACGACATTTTATTATTTTATAAGTACCCTCAGTACGTACTAATAAGATTTTCGCTAAAATATCGAGTTTTTTAATTTGGCTTCATACACGAAATTATTTTACAGAGAGAATTGCGAAATCAGATGTTCTGATTTTTGGTAGTCTATTGTAGTTTTATTTTGAGAATTTGGCAACAACAATGCCGTGTATTTTTCGTTCCGTTTGGAATAGTTTCAAGCCAAGCTTTGTTGCTATGGAACTGTTCTAGCAATAATTTTGGAAATTTTATTGTTTTGATTAATTTTTGATATCAACGGATGAAGGTAGGAGAAATTGAGACGTAAATTAAACTTATTTTATTGTATTTTATTTTGTTTCATTTATTTTAATTTAGTTTAACTTTGTATATTTTTATTTATTTATTCATTATAAATACGAAAGGTGTTAAAATATAATTATAGTACATATAATGTAATGAAGTTTAAGTTTAATTTGAAATGTTGTGAAAAGTGAAAAGTGAATACAGTGAATAATTTAACTATGGATAAAAATGCAATCCATCGGGATGGTTTTGCAGAATTCAGGTGTCATCTTAAGAAACGATAAATTAGATTTAGTTAGGTAATATTGTGAGCTAGATAGTTTGCAAGCATATCATCAAAGATACAGGAACTAGTCCTGGAAATTTATATAATTAATAATTTTATGGAAAATACTTTGGGATCGATAATTTAATTAATTTTATACACTTCTATTTATTTTTATTGATTTATTTTATTTTACTTATTTATTTATATGTATGGTTTGTATTATTAAATAACACTAATGAAATCTTTTGAATATCAAGTTATTACGCGACATTGTTTCGAATTGTAGGTTTTACTCCTGTGTGAGAGTCTGGAAAGAGATGGATCATAATATCTGTAACAAGAAATTAATCTATATTTATTTAAAATTGGTTTTTGTTTATTTATTTTTATCTTTATTTTGTTGGAGATGAGGCTCAGAATATTAATATTAGTTTAAATGAAAAACTTAAAGATTAATTGATTAATTTATTTATTTTACAGAAACAAATTCTGAAATTTAATGTAGTCAAGAGTAACAGATTAATGATTTATCATTAAAATTTGGATAGTACTTAAGAATGTTTTGGAACTTGGTTATAGAATTTAATTAATTCTGAACAAAAATTTAATTAAGTAAAGTAAGTTTAGTTATTTAACTATTTCAATAAAACCCGGAGGTAACTTTAAGGGAATTTAAGCAGCAATTGGACCTGTAGTTAGAATTTGTGTTGTCATGTGTTAACTTAGTTATTATATCTATTACCAACAAATTACTAACTACTTACTAGGCATCTGGAGGAATTGGGTAGATTATTTGTTTTTAATAGATTGTCCTATCTCATGATTTATTTATATTTATCATGGGCCAACATTTTCGTTATTTATAAAATTTTGATAAATTTTTTATAGTAAATGCTTTGGGAGAGGTACTATATGTATTTATTTTAATAATAATTACTTTCATTTATTTTTCTTATTTATTTATGTGGTTTGTATTATTAATAACGTGAGTGAAAATGTTTAGGTGTCAGGGTAGGACGAGAGGAGATTTAACTCTTTGGTGTGTGCTTGGAGATGGAAGAATCGTGTTATCTGCAACAATATAAAAATCTATGTTTCTAAAATTTATTTTTATTGATTTTATCTATATTTTATTGGGTATGGGGTTCGGAATAGTAATATTAATATAATGGTAGTACTTAAAGATTAATTTATAATTTATTTCAGATAATTAAATGAGGGTTTCAGAGTTTAAATAATTCTTCAGTTATTTTTAAGTAATAGATAGTTAAAATTATTTTTTTGATTTGGATTTTCAGAAGTAGCGGAATAACCTAGTTTAGTTCCAGAAATTAAAAGTAGCCAGCTAATATGTAATTTAGAAATGGTGTTGTCCTGTGCTAATCATTTTTCTATATTATTACTAAAAATACTAACTTATTTATAGCTTTGGTGTCTGTATCCGGGTCGAGTCTGTCCCAGCAAATAATTATATTCTATGTTAGGTTTTGTTATACGTAAAAGAGTGTACGATATGTGGCTGGAAGTCCGAGAGTTGCTGCTATAATGCATGGCAGTACATCCGAATCAACTAACCAATCAATATATTTCATTACATTATAATGTTATTCCTACATTATAATATATTCCCTTAGTTTAATTTTTATGTAGCAATTAGAGATAATTAATTAATTTTGATTTGGATTTACAGAAATACGGGTGAATCCTAGCTCACCATCCAGAAGCTCCAAGCATCCAGCTATCATGTAGCGTAGAAATTGTATTGTCGTGGGCTAGGTATTTTATCATATATATCACTAACATATTGATATAAGTTAAATCCTATTAATTAAGTAGTAAGGAATTGGTAAAAATGGTTAAATATTAATATTGTTTTCAGAGATGTACGTGAAATTTTTATTTGAGTATTATTCGTTAATATAGCCTTTATACATGCTCAACTAAATTATTGGTGCGTTCTAGATTTTTGGCGCAACGTCTCATAATCATCTTTAAATTAGATCATATAATCATATAAATAATAATCTTCAATGTTATTAATTTTTTTCCAGATATATAGGAAAATGCTGATTAGTTTAATTTTATGATTAAATATTTATTTTTAATTTTTTAATTTTATTTTATTTTTAAATATAACTGCAGTATATAAACAATTTATTAACTTGCTACTTGATCACTGTAACTAAGAAACAATCATGTACTTTGAAATTTTTGTTATGTAATTAAATTTATTTTGTGTTAGTAGTTTTAGCTGGTTGTCTTATTCACAATCTAGTATTTCCAACCTTAATTGGCAACGCAACTGGTATGGCATCGCTACCAGTATATTTAGTACAACAAGTACAATTCAACTAATAAGTAAGGAATGGCTGTTTGATTTTCAAATTAATAAACAAATTTCTCATATATTGCACATAAGGTTTTTTAAATGATGGTTTGCTTTTGCAGCTAATTTTTTGCGTTGATTTTATCATCTGGGCACAATTACTTACTTATTTCTGTTTTACAAGTTAAATAGAACCCAGCAAAGCAAATATTATACATATGTTTAAGAGCAAATAAAGCCAAATAAAATAAATAAATCCAACCATCTTAAATTATTTAAATTAAACTCCAACTAAATAAATGAACTTATCTGAACTACTACGTAAGATCACCGCGATACACTAGCAAAATTCCAGTAATAAACCATAAAATAAAATAATCATAAAGAAATATTTTAAAATCTCTACTAATCGCTTAAAAGCTTACTTTTATCCTTTTTTCAATGCTTAAAAAGAAAACGATAACGTTTTTTTCTAGATACATAATACCGATTGAAATATTAGATTGATTTGAAGAGATTGACAAAAACCGAAAAAAACAACGACGGCGTTCTCATCATGCAAAAATACTTTAAATAAATTCTCTATAGGGGGGGACAAAAAATTTATATTTGAGTTACTGTACTGTGAAAATTTTATTTGCAGATCCTGCTCAAGTGTCAATATTATATTGGGTCCTTGTGTTAATAGGTTTTTACAAACGATAAGTTGATGAAGGATTTAGTTTTTTATGTTTGAAAGAGTAACTAAATTGAAATTTCTCAAAAAGAATTTTTTCACGAACGTATCCTAACAGTAAATATTTGGAATTGGTCTGACATTTTTTATCGAACTTTGGATATAAAAGAAAATTGGAATAACATCAGTTTTTTTTTGTAAATACACGTGTTCAATTTCAAATATTAAGTTCCATTACAAATAATTTCAAAAGTTGTACCTTCTTAAAATGTAAACTTACATAATTTGTATACTCGTAAATGTGTTAGGTCTTACAAGATATACAGAAAAGTTATTTCAGTCAACAATTAAAACCAATTATTTTCGAAAATTCGATGGTCGTCGATAACAACTTCTACACATTAAGCAACGGGTGGTGTTACTTCTTGACAGCGGGCCTAAAAGTTTTCGGCAGAAGATACCAAAATCATAAAACTCATTGCACCAGAGATAAGATGTTTATTTTGGATCCCTGATTTGAGGGCCAACGGAAGCCAAAAATTATACTAGTTGAAGCTAAAAATTATTCATCATTCCGTTTTTGTTCAACTCTATTCTTATCACGCTGATAATTAATATTCGATTTTTTTCTGTGTTGTTTTTGATTTTTGTTCGAAAACATTAAATTTCAAAAAATATTAGTAAGGTAGGATATGTCGTGCCTTTTTATGGTTTTCAATTTTGTGAGCCGATTTAAAATGAATATAAGTGTCAGATAGGCAAAGGTTCGGAGAACGGCAGGGGTAATTTAATATGAATTAAATTAGAATGAGAAATTATGATTCTTTAATATAACAAAACAAAACAATTTATTAATATAAAATAGAACTAAGACGTTAGTAGTTCACGTTGCGGCGGTTCGAATATACTCTCTAGAAAACAAAAAAAACTCATTTTCCATCGTTCTAGAATACATTATCATGGCATCCTTATTTTATTATACGTCGTGTACGGTTGCTTTGATATTGGTTCTTGACAGTTCGGCCGTACCTGACATTGGTTCGTCCTCGATCCAGTCGTCGTCACTAGAACAATTTCCATCTTCGATACCATCCAATTCAGGCGATGAACTGCACCAAGACTTCATTTTGTCGGATGAGTATATGGAATTAAATTTTCGAGACTTAATTTGCATGCCTTTGATATCCTCCACCACATAGCGATCATTTCCCAGAACTTTTGACACTACATAAGGTCCACGAAATTTCGGATCCAACTTTCGTGATTCGCCGGTTGAGGACTTTTCATTTTCGATGACGATTAAGTCTCCTTCACTGTATTTCTTGGTTTCGGTATGTTTTCGGTCGAATCTTTCTTTCCACTTTTCTCTTTCTTTCATAATGTTCTGTAGAGCTTGTTCTCTCTTTTGATAGCTGTCGCATTCTGGCTCAAATTCACGATCGTCGTTCAAAGCAGCGACCAAGTTGTTCTGTATTATATCGTTCAACGTAAAATCAAACACCAGTTCATTTGGACTGAATCCCGTTGTCGAATTCTTTTGAGAATTGATGGTCCACTGTAAATCTCGAAGTGTTTCATCCCAATCTTTCACATTCTCGACAGAGGCACAAATGAATGACAAAATTGTCTGGTTCGCTCTTTCTACTTGTCCGTTCGCACGAGGAGTTCGGACCGCCGTTTTGATTTGCTGAATATTGTAACGCTCACAATATTCATCGAAGGTTTTAGACGTAAATGACGTACCTCTATCACTGACGATACGATTCGGTAGTCCAAAGTAAGCGGTGAGGTCGTTCAAAAATTTTATTACTGGTGCTGTTTTCGTATTTCGAACGGCTCTCACGATTAGAAATTTACTAAAAGCGTCAGACATAGCAATAATATGTGTGTTTCCATGTTTACTCTTCACAAACGGTCCGAGGTGGTCAATATGCATCAACCGAAACGGTATCGGTTCCATTGCTCCAAAGTGCAGGCGACCTTCGGGTTTTCCTTTTTTGGCTTTCATATAGCAACATTCGACGCATGCAGCAATATAGGATTTTAAATATCGGCGCATTTTCGGAAACCACAAATTTTCTTTAATTCGTTCGATTGTCTTCTCGATACCAAAGTGCCCCATGTTATCATGAAAATGTTGTACTACCCGAAATCTAACTGCTTTTGGTACAACAAATTTCAGTTCGCCTCCCTCCTTCCGAAATAAACGGTTATCCTTAAGTCGAAATTCTTCTTTCAACTGCTTTTCATCGTCGGACTTCTGATAGCCGTTGAGTACGGCAAGAATTCTTTTCAAATTTTCGTCCTGGAGCTGCATAGTAAGAAGCCAGTCGTTCTGATCAATTCCAATTTTCATTATGAGACCGGCAGTCTCCATTTCTCTCGTTGGTTCGTTTGGAGATCGACTTAATGCATCGACGTGAGTCATGCGATCTCCTGGTCGGTGAATTGTCTCGAAATCATATTCAAGTAGTCGCATCCACCATCGTGCGATTCTCGGTATCATCTCCGTTTTCTCTCTTAGACGTGCGATGGCAGAACAATCGGTGACAAGACGGAATCGTTTTCCAAGAAGATATACTCGGAATCGATCAAGACTTTCCACAACGGCGAGAACCTCTAATTCGTAGCTGTGGTACTTTTGCTCAGCAGCTGTGCAATGACGACTATAGTACATGACCGGCTTCCACGTCTTTCCGTCTATCGATTGTAATAGGACTCCAGCGAGACCAACACTAGACGCGTCGGTGTGTAGTTCGTGTTGAGCGGCGAGATCGTAAAGTGTAAGACACGGTTTGTCACAAAGAAGCTCGATTAACTTCAAAAAGGCTTGTTGCTGCGCTTCTCCCCAATTAAAGTTTTTATCTTCGGACTTCCGTAGCAAATTGGTGAGCGGCTTCGAAATTAATGAATAATTCTTAATAAACTTTCTGAAAAATCCGGTGAGACCCAAAAATCGTCGAACTTCGGTAACTGTCGACGGCTGAGAAAAATTCTTGACGGCACAAACTTTACCTTCTCCGGGAAACATTCCTTTCTCACTAATTTCGTGGCCCAAAAAGGTGATCTCAGTTGCAAGAAATTTACACTTATCCAAACGAAGAGTCAATCCGGCTTGTCGTACAACAGTGAAGAACTTGTGTAGTCGTGTCAATCCCTCTTTAACGGTTTTACTCGGGATCACTACATCGTCGAGGTACACAATCACTTCTCCAGGGTTTATCATCGAAACGAGTTTATTCATCATGGCTTGAAATACGGATGGTGCGTCGACTAAACCAAACGGCATTCGATTATATTCGTAATGTCCTTCTGTCGTTACGAAAGCGGTGTACTTCTTTGATTCATCGTCGACTTCGATCTGATGATAGCCCATTTTCAAATCCAATGTACTGAAATATTTATTTCCAGACAGGCATGCCAACAGATCGTCGATAATAGGCATCGGGTATGGCTGCTTTACGGTGATCTTGTTTAACTGTCGATAGTCAACACACATTCGACTTTCGCCATTCTTCTTATCGACTAAGACAATGGGCGAGGCGTACGGAGAATCAGAAGGTCGAATAATATCGTTCTGTAACAATTCGTCCACAATATTTTTAACAATCGGTCTTTTTGCGAAAGCGATACGATACGGTTTGATATTTATCGGTATGTCGGTGGTTAGTTTAATTTCCATCTTTGTTAGGGTACACTTGCCTAACTCCGATACTGCTGAAGCAAAAACATCGGACTGTGACGACAGCAACCATTTTAGTTGACTTTGTTCGGTTACGCTTAAATCCTTTCCCATGTTTAGATTTTCCGTAATCTCAATTGTACAACGGTCCCCTTCGATTACAAGTCGATTTCCTTCTTTACACAAAATGTCACGGCCCAACAATACATTTTCGGAAATAAATTCGTCCTCTACGACAAGAACATCCGAATAGTACGTATTGTTATCGACGTCTATGGTTGCGGCAATAAATTGTTGACACACGTATTGACCACCAGCAAATCCAGTAAGAACGATGGAACAATCAAATTTCGGTTTCATATTTTCGGCGAATGACTTACGGATCAAGGTTCGATTGCTACCGGGGTCCACGAATGAAGAAGTCTCTTTACCATTTATTTTGATTTCTTTTGAAATGAAATCGTCGACGACGGCGGTTGGTACCGATTTTTCCTCAATTTTAGCGACATTTGGCTTGGCAAACGTTTTCGATTCGGTAATAGTTTTTCGTTTATCTGGGCATGCAGCGGTTTGGTGTGTCGTTCGAAGGCAATTCATGCAACGTTCTCTTCTCGGTGGCTCTGGGCATTTTATTGACAAATGTCCCGGGTTGAAACAATTGTAGCAGATCATGGAATTTGCATCTGCATTTCTAGGTATCAGCCGTTTTGCATAATTTGATGACTCGGATGAATTCGATGATTGAGGTTTCAATGATGACGTGAACGGGTTAGTTTTCGGCGTTGTAATAAACGGTTTTGGTGCGGGTGTCGATGTTCTTTGGATTATGGGATTATAATTGACGTATCCTCTGATGGCGGTCAGCAACTCGTTACAATTTGAAAATGGTTTGGATATCTGCTTTTTCAAATCATCATGGTTAATCCCATTTATTGTGTATTTAACAATGCAATCGTCTGAAAGTTCACCTTTTCTTCCCAGAGACAACATCTTATAATAATACTCCTCGGGTGTTTCGTGAAATTTACGTTTTGTCTCCATCATTTCAATATGAACGTCTGCAACATTCATCTCGCACGGGAAATCCTGAAGAAATTTATTTTTAAATTGTTGCCACGTACCAAATACTTCTTGAACGCCGTCAATCCAATAATTTGCGGGTCCTAAAAGCTTCGATTGAACCGCAAAAATCACAACTCGGTCATCCCAGCAATATGCATTCTTCAGATTGTCAATTTTCTGAATAAATTTGACTGAGCTCATTGACAACGACGATGACGGATTAAATTCCGGAAGGATTGACATAACGTCCTTCACATTACTGAACGGATTGCCATGATAAACGTTTGGAAACCCAACATTTGGCACGTTTCTATACATCGGATCCATCGTATTTGTATTAAAGTTGTTTGTTGGCATTGGTTGTCTTGTTAACCCGTACGGGGGATTAGGAACATGTTGGAATCCAGGCTGGTAATATGGGATACCAACTCCAACATTCGGCGCATATTGTTGATCTGATGTCGCTTGAAAATATGGAATGGATGACCCAACCATTCCCGATACTCCATTCGTCAGCGGTTGAGTAGTATAATTAGACGAAATCGGTCTTACGAGCGTATCCGTGACATAACAGGACGACGTAACACTCGTTGTTGCACGGCAACCTGGATTGATCACATTCGCATTTAAATATTGTGTCGATCCAACAATGCCCGATGTTGCATTGTTATTTATAAACTGCTGACTGGGTAAGCTCGAATAACTTTGTTGCGTCGGAGTAATAGTAGACGAAAATTGTGATGAAGTCACACATTCAAACGGATGTGACAAAACTTGCGTGTGTGGTGGATCAAATGAAATTGATTGAGAATTCGGAATCGTGTTAATAAACGGCGATGACGCAATTGATGACGTTCTCAAAATTGAAATTTCTTTTTCCAACTCGAATATTCGATTAGCCATTGTCTTGTCCTCAGCGTCGCATTCCTCGTCACTATAACATTCTTCCAGTCGCTCAATTAACTTTTTTTTGTTACCGGTTGTAGGTAGTCCAGCATTCTTACATTTATTTCTTAATGTTTCAACTCTTAAATGATTGAAACTCGGCATTTTATTTTTTTTTTTGTAATTTTCGGCGGAATTTTATTTTACGCGATTTCTTTTTTTTTTTTTTTTTTTTTTTTTTTGCAAGGAATTCCAGAAATTTCACTTTGACAATTTTTGGAAACCCCACATCTGAATTTGTCAGATAGGCAAAGGTTCGGAGAACGGCAGGGGTAATTTAATATGAATTAAATTAGAATGAGAAATTATGATTCTTTAATATAACAAAACAAAACAATTTATTAATATAAAATAGAACTAAGACGTTAGTAGTTCACGTTGCGGCGGTTCGAATATACTCTCTAGAAAACAAAAAAAACTCATTTTCCATCGTTCTAGAATACATTATCATGGCATCCTTATTTTATTATACGTCGTGTACGGTTGCTTTGATATTGGTTCTTGACATAAGTATGTAAATAAATACATCAAAAACGCATAACTTAATATAAATATTTTGCAGAATTAAACTTAAAATAATAAAAACCTTGATCGATCTAAAATAAAACAAAAAATATATTACACTACTCTGACTGGGTCCATCGCACCTTAAGTTTCACTAGACAAACCAAATCGTCACATTCATCGCAAAAACTTAATAATAAACAGTGCAAAAATTAAATTTGGAGTTAAGAGAGTTATTTGACTTTTAAGTTGAATTTCAAGGAGAATATAGAAACTCAATAAAAGAACATTTTATACAAAAAGATAAAATTCATTAGGATTACTGTCACTCGGAATAAAAGAGATACTTTGTTTAACGAGCAATTTTGCTGCATGCGAGGCGAAGCGGAGCGTAGTCCAGCAAGTGCAAAGATTGCGAGTCAAACAAAGTAACCTTTAATCCGAATAATACATACCATTTTTTCTCCAACGAAGAAAACTCTTTGTAAACTAAATAAATCCAAAATATCCAATTAAAATTGCGAGATTGAAAATTTTGAAATATTTTATGTAGCCAAAGAGGTCTTGACTTTTGTGTGGTTTTCGTATTTTATTTTTTTACCAACACGCCACGTCGTGCCAATAGGATTAAAAGTGTAGCCTAGCAACACACACATATGTATGTACCTTTTACAAAATGCCGATAGAATTAAAACAAGCCAATTTTAAGACGTTTGAAGAGAAATGTAGGTTTTCAAGTTCGAATTCAACTTTCTTCCAAGCAAATCAACCGTTTCTGAAACAAATTCAACCTCTTGCAAAACAAGTTCAACTTTTTTCCAAACAAATGCAACTATTTTCAAAACAAATTCAACATTTCCCAAGAAAATCTTTTCCAGCACAAATTCAACTTTTTCAAAAACAAAAACATCTTTATTCAGTTCAAATTTACCTGTTTTCAGATCAAATTTAAATGTTTACAAATCAAATTCAACATTGAAAGTACAAATTCATCGTCTACCACTTTATTTTCTATATTAAGGTGCTATTCCACTAGAAACATTGACTGATATGTCGTTTTCCTGTTGCAACAAAAAACAGATTCGGAGCGAAACCGAAGTGACAGCAGCTGCCATTCGTCGCTCGGTAACATTTTTCGGAGCGATTACTAACACAATTACATTTAAATGTCATCGAAATGTCATTAAACATCAAAATAAATATGCTGAAAAATATATTTAAAAAACAGTAAAATAATTAACAAAAAATAAGTTATTCAAGAAAGAATATTTTGTTATGAAAAAATAAAATTGTTGGAAACAAATGCAGCTGTGAAATGTGAATGGGAATGATAATAACGTCATAAAATGTATTCCAGAACTCTGTATCACTAACTCCCTATTGCTTTACGATAATTAGGTTAGGTTAGGTTGGAGTGGCTGCTTACGCACACTTAGACCGGTGACGGTCCATTGTGATACCACAGTTTACGATAATTAGGGCAATCTCTTTACGGATTTAGTTGGTTTGATATTAAGCTTATAAGGTAAATAAGGTTTCTATATATAATGCGTACAAGTACAAGTAGGTTTAAAGATTAGTTTACTGTACGACAATGATTCAGCCATTAAGTATTAAACAAGAACTTGAGAAACTGTGATGTTAGTTTATTGTACGATGTCGATTCAGCATTAAGTATTAAACAAGAACTTGAAAAAATCGTGGTGTATTTAATTCAAAATTGATTCTGTAGACAACTGATTTGTCGATATTTTTGTTTATTATGTTAATGTTCTTATTTGTTTATTTGACTTCAGTTTTTGTCTACTTCACTTCAACACAAAATTTCTTTTCATATGATTATTGAATTATTCATAAAAAATATACATGATTACAATAAATTATTTATTCATTTACGAAAAAATTCATCAGTATAACAATCTAATTATAAAAATAGAATTTGACAATTAATACGTATATTCACACATGACACATCCATATAAAAAAAAAAAATCGCAGAATCCAAATTTTTGGGTGTTGCAGTTAAAACGCCAAAAAACTATCATTTTTCAACTCGGATTCGACTCCGAATCTGTTTTTTGTTGCAACAGGAAACCCACAATAGTAAAAAAAGAGGAAACGGGAAAAAAGTTCGAAACTCTATGTAATGCCTTTGTCAGTAAAAATAATAATAAGATAAAAATATAAAATCGATGGTTGTGCGAACGAGACACACAACGGAGTCAGTCAAGTTTTTACTTCCAAAAAATGTGTATCTGTGTTAGTGCACTGAGGTCGAAATTAAAAAAAAGTATCAAATCGAGAACATTTTATAGCAGTCCAACTAATACATGTACAAAAATATTATGTACCGATGAAAAATATTTCTCGCACACGCTGATAATTTTAATTGTATGGCATTTTTACGGAAAAGATTTTTTCTAATTTTGTATTTTATGACGAAAATAATTTGAATAACATAATTCTGATATGAGTATTAATAATAATTAAATTTTTAGATTATTTTGAAACGTGAAAATAATCGAATTAACACTAATACTTCATTTTTCTAATATTTCTTGGTTATTCTAGGTTATGTTTTTGTTTGCTATCAAAACACTAAGGCAATTTTTACGGTAAAGTCTAATATGTGATCGAAAATATTAGAAAAAATAATCCTGATAGCTATAAGCATTAATAATAATTAATTTTTTAGATTATTTTGAATCGTAAAAATACTCGAATTAACACTAATTCATAATTTTTTTTAATAGTTCTTGGTTATGTTTTTATTTGCTGTCAAGATGTATCCATAAAATTTGCTATAAAAAAACAATAAAAAAATACTTTGTCTTTGTCTCTCTGATGGATTATTTTTTTTTTGTCTTCTTCCAACTTCAGCTCAGTCAATTTTCAAGTCAGCTCAGTCAATTTTTCACAGTGGAATTGGGGCTTAATAGGCAAAGACAACGTGTTTTTTATAGCGAAATTTTCAGGAGAAATTTTGACAGCACACAGAAACATAATCAATAATTATTAACAAACATTGAATATTATTATTAATTCGGTTAGTTTTATATCTCAAAATTATCTAAACAATTAAATATTATTAATACTCATATCAAAATTATCTTTTTTAGTATATTTTCCGTAAAAATTAAAAAAAATCTCTACCAAAAAACGTCATGTGTTTTTTAGTTTTACTTTTTAAAGCAAAATTTTAAGGAAAAACGGTTTAAAAATTTAATAACCATAAAATAATTAGTGTGCGAGAAATATTTCTCATCATATTGCTAATTTTTTGCATGTGTGTTAGTGTGACTGTTATAAAATGTTCTCAATTTGATACTTTTTATTGCAGTCACACTACTACAGGCACAAATATTTTTTGACTGAGAAGGATTTTTGTTTCATTCGCCCATCCAGCAAATATATATTTTGTTGTCTTCCTTTAATTTTACTATCAGTCAATTCAGTCAAGTGGAATATTATTTTTATTCCTCACAATTTTTGACTTAACGGATTTAATTGTTTCCTAGGAAATTGTCCGCATATCGAAGTTCCGTGATTCGACTGACGTGTCAGTTACTTTTAATATTAAAAACAGTATTAAAACAACTTTTAGTGTAGCCTGGCAACTCAACACCTGGCGAACTTTAATACCCAATAATAGTTTTGAAACAAGCTACTTTTAAGACATTTCGAGAGACAACCCATTTTTTCTCCAAATGTGTTAAAGGCTGGTACAGTACATATTGAGAACGAACAGCGAGCACGAATTTTCCTTTTGCACCAAATTATGTAAGAAAATAGTGAAACCCATATATAGGTTATAGGAAAACTAATATTTGGTTCCTTTTTTTATATTAATTATTTAAAAAAAAAATTTCGCACTAGTACACACTTTATTTTAAAAAAACATCACAAGTACGGAAAAATATTAAAAACAAATTAAAAGTCAAGCTTTCTTTTTGTGATATTAAATTTTTTTTATTATTTTCTTTAAATTGGAGACCGGTTTCGGATATTCATCCTTCCCCAGTTCCTTGACTATTGCTTATATGGTACATAAAATCGTTAAACTTATTAGTTACGTTATAAAATTTGTTTTTGTCTTTACAAAATATTATTTTTGCCTACTGTATAATATAAAATCATAAATTTTGTTTGTTTTTTTGTTAATTTTTTGATTTAACAAGGTAAATGAAAAACACAACAACAAACACAACTTTTAAATCAAATTACGCTCATCACATTGCTACGGAAAAAACACAACTACACAGATATTCATACAAATATGCAAATCGTGCATAGAATTGTGCATAGAAAACCCGCTCTTGTTAAATCAAAAAATTAAACCAAAAACAGACAAAATTTATGATTTCATATTATACAGTAGGCAAAAATAATGTTTTGGAAAAAAAAAATTTTATGACGTAACTAATAAGTTTAACGATTTTATGTACCGTATAAGCAATCTGTAGCCCTATTCTGCTTTTCCATATAATTCTGGTACCATATAAGCATCTGTGGCACATTCTGGTACCATATAAGCATCTGTGGCACTATTCTGGTTTTCCCGGGGAATTGAGAATTGATTTATTGTGAATTTTTAGTGTGGATTGGTATTATTTTTTCCAAAGCACACTGTGGCGATTGGTATTTTTTCAAGTTTTGTGAAAAAATATTTCCCAACCAAATTTTTAGGGAATAAACCAACAAAATTGTTATGAAATGTATAACTATTTTTTTCCTAAAATTTGAACCAAATACTAATTGCCACAATATGCTTTGGAAAAAAGAATACCAAAATACACTAAAAAATCACAATAAATCAATTATCAATTCCGTGGGAAAACTGGAATAGTTCCACAGTCGTAATTTTAAGGACATTTTATATAATACTTTGCCGTAGATGCCCAAATATTGAACAACGGTCGATACTTAAAACATAGAATACGAAAACTTGAGAATTTAATGGGTTTTTTTTCAACGTTTCTTGTTGTCAACGTATGAGGATTTGGTGTCTGATAGTTGCAACAAAATAACAGTAATGAGTTTGAAAATAAAATCACTTCTAAGAAGTTTAAAGAACTTTTTCCACAATATTCATTGAAGCCAAAACGTCCTTTTATGACATACTACGCACAATTGATTGAAAGATTGGGGCCACTAATACGTTATATCCGTTACCCTTTTACTATTTAAAAGATTCAGCAACATTAAAATAAATTTTACCAACATTTGTAAAGTAGTTTCACACCAACTGAACCTTTTTAATGTCTATAACAACAGAATTTAATACAAAATTAGAATTTCACGTTGACAATGATATCAAGTTGGAATCTTATCAATTCAAGTTTATAATTATTCAAGAAAACTTATCTTTGTTAGTATGTTAAACACATCACTTCAAATATTTGTAAATATTTACAATATGGATATGAGTATACAAAGAGACTATTTGCATATTTGAAAAAAATCCCTGGCTTCCGGAACTCGGCAAAATTTATGATACTTTGTTAATTGATAATAAAATACAGTGAAACCTCCTTATAATGAATACCGATTTAACGAAATTCAAATTTCGCAACAGAGTTTAATTCGCCCAAATGTACATTTTTGTATGTGGAAATGTACTATGGCTAACCAAATGAATTATAAGAAATTAAAATAAAAAACTTTAATAAATAAATAAATTCATTTTTTCGGTCCCTTTGGCTTCGTTATAACGAGATTTCACTGTATATTTAATAATAAAAAGTTGGCCTATATTTCTAAACTAATTTGTTTCAAAATAAAAAAAGAAAATAATAATAATATGTAAGAAATTAGATGATCTTTATAAAAAAGTGTCTTCGAATAAATTGAGTGTAATAATAGTTTCTTCATTGTTTGTACACAATTTTTATTACAATAAAGATTTCAGTTTTGAACAAACAAGCTGTTATTATTATATAATGAAAATTCGTAATATTAGCTAATAATAAATTTACATAATCTGTTTTTTAATTGGAGTTAGCTTAGTACTTTTCCTATTATTAAATTCATCTATATTTAGGGTAATATTTCACCATGTAAAATTAATATTAATTACTACAAATATGCGATTTTAATTTTGTAATCCCTAATTCTAACTAATTAGTTTCGTATCAACAAATTAAATAAATACAACTACAATCAATCAATTAAATTATTGATTATGAAGATTACTTCAAAATGAATCTTAACTAATTAATTATTTAGTTAAATTAATTTACGTTATTGTCATTACATATACACTCCGTCTCACTTGTTTAAGAACACTTATTTTTACTTTCTTTTACTTAAGTAAAATAACATGAAGATTTTGAATAATTTGAAAAATTTTGGGGTCCTTGAGTCCGAAAAATTGGGTTCCCAAGTGGTGTCTGTTGGTCTATATGTCTGTCAGTTTGTAGCCCAGATGGTTTAACTAATCAAACTGCAACTTCATGTGTAAACATTTTTTCATAAATTTTGTGTTCCCAGCTTCCGTGAACCAGAAAATTTATATTGCAAATATCTCAATAATATATAATTTACAGAAAACCTAAAAAAAATCAAAAAATCTTAAGTTTCCAAGAAATTTGCATAGTAAATTTCGTAAATGAAAGTCGTGTGTTGGCCAAACCTGATTTTTTTTAAACATCAGATTGTTTCTCCAATACTATGTACATAAAATTAAATAAATTTTAATTGTTATATCGGAAGAAAGCTCTATTAAGAAAATATTCCTTACAGTAACTAGCAGGTACTTTAGAGAACTGCTACTTTTTGTTACATAAAACGGAGTGCATCTTTAAACATTGCATATTTATTTACCTCACTTGTTTAAGAACAGATGTAAAATCAATTAAAATGAACAGATTTCGTATATTTTTTTTTTTTTTGCTTTTGTTAATTTAATTAAATTTTAACTATATTATTTAATTAAGTAGTAATAAGTAGTTCCACCCTGACGTTCAATAACTTCAAGAAGTCGCTTGTGTATTGAATTGTAAAGTGACTCCAAATAGCGAAGGCAAATTTCGGCCCAGCTTTATTTAAATCGTCCTTATTCTCAAACTGCCTTCTTTCTTCGTAGACTTTCTGTGATGGCCATCCCCAAACGTTATCCACTATGTTTAAGTCGGATAAATAAGGCGGCCAAAGCACTACATTTTGCTCCTGAATCCACGCTACGATTATGCTGCAAGTATGAATCGGGGTATTGTCCTGCTGGAAAATCCGACGCTGACTACTAAGAAGTTCGGTAAATTTCAGAAAAGCTCGTTCCAAAATGGAAAATCCAACGCTGACCATTAAAAAGTTGTGTAAATTTCGGAGAAACTCGTTCCAAAATGGTTTTATAGGAATTTGCAGTCATTTTTATTGTCTGAAAATCTAAATCAATTATTCCAAAAAAGGCACTGCTCCCCATTACTGTGCCTTTTATTAAATATAATTTCGTTTTTTCTTAGGTCATAAAAATAATAGTTGTAACCATCTACCGTGTCTAAATTACATTTTTTTTCATCGGAATAGCTTATGCCACTCTCTGTCACGTATAATGTGTTGCTTTGCAAAGCAAAAATGCTGGTTCCTACATGCTCCATTTAAAGGCGGTGGTTTTTTCTTATCTTTTTGAAATTTTAAATGTGGAGGACGCTGTATAATAATAAGATGAACGGTTGATTTGCTGGCCGCAACACCGGTCCGCCGGCCTTGAAGTATTGTAGCCATGCTCACACTTCCGTTACTGTTTTTCCATAGCCTTGGATGTTACTGAGGTATTTCTGCCTAACGGTTGAACCTCTTCCAATTTTAGCAGCAATTTGGCGGATACTATGACCGTCCGCTTTCCTTTAGGCATAGTTGCGCACACGTCAAGAATAAATCACAAACTGATACATCCTACACTTTTTTTATTTTTTAGCCTTAGAACGGGATATTAAAGTTGTTCTTAAACAAGTGAGATAAATAAATATGCAATTTTTAAGGGTGCATTCCGTATTGTTTAGAAAATGATGTAGCGGTTCTCTAATGTACTTACAAGTTACTGTATGGAATATTTTCTTAATAGAGCCCTCTTCCGGTTTAACAATTTGAATTTATTTAATTATATAAAGTATTGGACAAACAATTTGGTGTTTATCGCTAGAACTACTGACCGGTCAAAATGACCGATATATATTTATTGAATTCATTTTTTTAAATTATTATGTTAGAATTGTTTTGGCAATTTTTGATGATTTTTAATATAATTATTTTATTGTCATATTAAAAGTCATAATAAATTTCTAAAATAATTCTAATATAATAATAAAAAAAAATGAATTCAATAAATGTAAATCCGTCGTTTTGACGGGTCGGTAGTTCTAGTGTTAAAAAAAATAAGTGTTCTTAAACAAGTGAGACGGATATGATGATATATAGATACATATCAAACCAAACAAAAACTCTTCAGAGTCGCGCGCAATCTATCATTTTCTATAATATCGTGTTACTATCCTTAAATAAGATGTGCTACATACCAAATAGTTATAATATTAAAATAAACTTCAAAAAAAAAAAAAAAAATAGACAAAATGTCGTAAATATATATACATACTTATATGTATGAGTATATGGAAATCATAATTAAACAGTAATTCAATATAGTCGTATTATCATAACGTTATCCCTTCCCTTAGTAATGAATATACATAGAATATTTCGCTTAATGATTAATTGGTATACAAATTAAGTAAATTTTAATTATAACAAAAAAATTCATATTTTATGATAACACAAAAGAGCTTATTCAGCCATAATTAAAAAAAAAAATGAAAATCATTAATTAAAATAACACTTATCGGAATTTATGTAATGCGATGCGGCAAACAATCATATCACAATCACAAAAATTCCCTAATTTACTTCAAGCAGGATTATTGATCATCAATTAAAGGAAATTATTTATTACAATAATATCATAAAAGCGCTATATAATTAAATGATTTTCCGGGAAAACATTCCATTACATGGCGCGTTTTTGTTGCTATGTACCAATAAATATTGTATTAATAAATGTTAACAAATGAACGAATTAATCGGAATTGTAAATCTACCCTAAAATATATTTCAGTTTGTTGTAACCAAAGGTATTATCTATTTTATCTTTTTTTTGTTGATATTTGTGGAATTCGTTTCAACTAGAATGTCGAAGCCAAAGGGATAATACCAAAGCAACCTAGATTATACCAGAGCCCTCTGTAAAAATAAGAGCCCTAATGCTAACGCCATTTTTTAAACGTGCTTTCTTTAAGAGGTGTTGATTTTCTGATGTTCCATGTAAACCAGTATAAAAAAAAACTTTTTTTAATTTACATTTCCTGGATGAAAACTCATTATTTTCGGCAATTTTTTTCACCCATTTGTAGATTAATAATTATATTTTGACATATGTATGTGAAAACAAATTAATCCTTAAAATATAATTTAAATTTCCTTAATTTTATTCACAACTACACACAAGACTACAAAAGCTTTTTAAACGAGAAAAATAAACAACTCATACTATATTCAATATAGTACGATTAGGCTGGAAACACACCGAATTTGTCAAAACGTTTTTTTCTTGCAGGAAATGAATTGTAGGGGCAAGTATTTTTAATTAACTTTATTTGAAAAAATTTATAATACATAAAAATTAATAGTATATTATTCAACAAGCATATAATGATAGCTGTTATTCACGAAGATGAAGTTTACCGGCAAGCCGATAGGCAAGTATCGTAAATCATCTGAGTGAATAACAGCCATTACATGCGAGTAGAATACGATACTTTGTCCACAAAATATTGAATTTTATCATCAAATCCTTTAAATAATCCTAAAATAATTTCCGTCGACGTTTTGACGTCTCAATTTAATTATAATGAAAATGGCAAAAGACTACTTACGAGTAGATACAATTTCAAAACAGAATTTTTTACTTGGTAGTAGTGAATAATGGAAGAAGAGACTACTAGATGAACTAGCAGTGAATAATGGATATCATTATAATTGAAGAAACAAATGTATAATGAGTATATTATACGTTAGTCGTGGACAAATATAATTATTTTGTCATGGCACAGAGCCGACAGGCGAATTGAGGTACATATGTAAATCATAAAATTATTTCGGACCGCGAGAACAGTATTTGTGGCTTTATGTGCACTACTTAATTGCTCCATGCCATAAATTTCGGCTGAGCTTAAGCAATTATGGACTTCGGCTATTGAGTTATTATCACCATTTTCTACTTTTCTGATAGAATTGTGTAAAGTGTAAACGGCCAGAACAAATTTTTCAACATTTTCTGGCATACCAATAATAGTGCTCTCAAAAAGTCTAAATTTTCTGGTAACTATCCCAAACGCGCATTCAACTAAAGACGAGCTCGCGAAAGGCGGTAATTAAATATTCGTTTTTCATTAGTCAATGATTTACGTGCAAATGGCCGTAAAAGATTACGCTTTAACTGATATGCCTCATCAGCAACAAACACAAATGGCAATTCGAGTATTTCATTAGAAATTTTTCGTGACGATCCTTTCCAAATGTTGAATGCTGCAAAAATCCTCCATCGCTGCTTCGTACGTAATCCCCTACATACGTAACACACACAAAACTTCCTTCAGCATCAACAACCATTTGAAGTAAGATTGCATGGAAACTTTTATTATATATTGTAAAATTCGGAGCCAGTAAAGCTGGAACGCTGCATTCGAATATGCTTTCCGTCGAGAGCTCCGACATAGTTGAGAAAGTTCCAATGTTTTTCAAATCCTTCACTTCACATTTTTTTCCAGTTTTGAAAATCTGGTTTTTGCATATATATTGGCGAAACGAATTTCGATACGATTGAGCATGTCTCTATAACAATTGCTCTAATTGTTGAAACTCCCAATCTAAATCGCCCAAGATTATCTATTCTCTCTATTTTGTATGTTTTTATTTAGTTTCAGATTGCAAATCAAAGTGGACCGGTTTGCGGAATAGCTACTATAGTGTGGTAAGGGAGAATAAGGATATTGCTTCGGGATCGGCCAGCAAAAAGCGCAAAAAGTGGTATCTCGAGCAGTCGATGGGCTTTTTAAAAGATTATATACACCAGCATAGAAAATCGACCAGCAATATGGATTTATCAACTATCGAAGAACCATGTTTAATAGAGTATCCAAATTTAAATGATTTGCCCTTCGAAGACGATGAATCTGAGAATCAAACAGACAAAGTGAATAGACATGTTTTTTTAACCTCTGACAACTAAAATTGTGATATTAAACATAATTATTAATTAATAAAACGAATAAATCTGTTTATAAACATATTTAAAAATATTATAACATATTTAAGAATATTTATTCACTTTTGATATATAATAGCCCGATAACTATGCTGATTTCAAATAAAGAAAATGTAAAATAACCCATTGTTATTGTATAACCCTCGCTGCTAGGGGCAACGTGAGTTATATTTTATATAACAAAATATTGAGTATTCATTGGAAAATTATTCGTAGCCAAATTGATTTAAAAACTATATTCGAAAAGTAGTTAAATTAAAGTACACCATGACAATTTAAAGAACGGTCACTATGATAAAATGTATTTCAAAATTCAATGCTCCAGTGTGAAAACACAAAATGGAACTATGTATTTCTTACTAATTTACGAAATTTATTTCAACAAAAGTGGATAAAACGTTGTATGCCACTCGTGAGCAAAGAGATATTATCCACTCGAGATAATGTCCCACTCGGCTATCGCCTCGTGGGACAAACTTATCCCTCATGGATAATATCTCGTTTTGCTCACTAGTATCATAAATAACAATTATCATTTCTTTTTATTGGTGAAATTAAAAATTATCAATTTGAACATTGTGCAAAAGTGTTAAATGTTTTGTGCTTATTGATTCTATCTTAAATACTAAATAAACAAATGAGATACTATAATATTAATAGTTACTCAATATAAGTTTCTTCATAAACTCTATTTATCTATTAATGTGTTTTTGACCAATTGATCACGGTGTGGGCATAAACTTCTTCATTTTGATTTATATTATTATTAAAGTGCAACATTTTATTTCGTTATAAAACGCCGTTAATAACCAATATATAAAATAAATAATATACTTTGTGACTATCGTTAATTCCGTATTACATCAAACATCATAATCAACAATAAGTGCTATAAATGTGACGTTGATATTACACACAATAATATAGTAAAATGCTTTGGTTTGGTAGTTGTGGGAAAACATTTCATTTCGGTTGTTCATCTTTATCAACTGCGAATGATAAATTATGTATGAACAATTCAAACATTCACTTTGTCTGTAATGATTGTCTCAAAAAGTATAACAATCAGCAGCAATTAACCCAAGCATTGATGTCTCAATTGAGTGAGGTTAGCAAATTGCTGACTAATACGTTTAATTATTTTCAAACGATGATTAACAACCTTGTCTCCCGAAATTAAATGGGCGCAATGATTATTAACAACAATACCTTGGCAATCATTCAACCACAACGTCGACAACACCAATTGTGTTAACAAATCGAGTTCGCAAAATGTCATAACTGGAACTGAAGTCAACACCGAATTGGAAATGGCGAAACCAAAAAATTACCTGTACGTTTCAAATTTTAAACCAACCACTACTAGTGAAGATATTAAAAATTATCTTAGTCATAAGCTGAATATTTCAGTGACTGAAATCGAATGTTACGAACTTGTGCCAAAAAATGCTGATAGAAGTTTGCTAAACTTTATTTCGTTTAATGTTGGATTGGCTGCAGTGTGTCATTAAACCGTTTATTAATGTAAGACGTCAAAAGAAATTTCCTGCCACAGCATCATTGCAGTAATGAACTTATTAATATTGATTATTCGTCGGTCACTCATCAGGGTCATCGTAATTGTAAAAGATATGTACTTTATTCTAGTTTTTATGATTTTTTTAAATTGTTTAATATTTTTTTGTATTTTAAGTTTTCACACTTCAGTCTCTATCGGCATATACACAATACCTCTGTTTGTTGGATTTCTTAATGCTCTCAGTCTATTTTGCCATATAGATCAAATTAGAATTTTTATTAATTTTAATAACATTGATCTTTTTTGCGTGGCGGAAACCTGGCTTACTTGTAACATCACACAAAAATGGTGGTGGAGTCTGTATATACTACAGAAAATGTTATAAATTCAAGAGAATTCATTCAGGTACATATAGTAAAACAAAAGTTATAATGGGTGAAATGAAACTTCCTTCCATGACAATTCTAATAGTAGTTTCTTATAATCCCGCACCTGCTATAAAAACTGACGTGGATGATTTCCAAAAAATACTATCTTCTTTTGTATTACGATATTGTCATTTCGTAATAAGTGGTGACTTCAATTTTAATATCCTTGACAGGTCGCATATATTCCATGTTCTTTTAAAATCCAATAACCTTTTCTCAGTTCCTTTTTCACCAACTCGTGGCCTATCGTGACTAGATCAGTTTATTGTTTCTAATCCGGGGCAGGCCAGAATATTGGGGTTCAATCAGTACACTATGCCAGACATATCCGATCATGTTTTCTACTCATCTCCTTTAGAGTCAAGTCTAAACGGGTCAAAATTCGGAACAACCTTATTTACGACTATAGTAACATAGATAATTCAGCAATTCCTTCTTGCTTTTTGGGCGCTGATCGAGGTCGAATGTATTCGATCGATAACATTGGGTGACCAATCTGCAGCTCCTTGGTTTAATTTTCAAATTGCTAATAGAATGTTACTTCGGGATCAGGCCTTTGCTAAATTCCAGAAAACTTCCGATATGAAGTATCGCAAAATATATCAGAACGAACGAAATTGTGTTACTGATTTGATTAGAGTCCCTAAACAAAATTATTACTTTCGTAACCATAAGCTAACTATGGTAAGAATTTGGGGAAATATTAATATGATTGGCATATAGTACCTAAATGAAGGGGGGAAAAAAAGGCCAACCTATAGATTATTAGTTGCCATTTTTAGTTGCTAGTTGATCAGTGGCATTTGGTATCCCCTTGAAAACGAGCCCGAGTTTGCGTAAAAATATTGCGTGAGGGGGGGGGGGGGATGCCCCTAAAAGACCCGGAAAATCGGTTTTCCGCGAATGTCTCCCAAAATATGGCAGTTACAGATTTTTTGTTCAGATAAAAATTGAAGATCAGTTAATTTTCTACAAAAATGGTTGTGATAATTTTTTTCGCAACATTAATATTTTTTGCAAAAAGTCGGGTTGAAAAATCCAAAATTTTGAGACTCATGAAATATGCAAGTTTTTTACAAAATTTGAGATGGGGGGTATTGGAAATACATTATTTTCAATGTTTTGGACTGTGTAAACCAATTGTAGATGGCGCCACCACATTCTATCCACTGGCAAAATCCTCGGGGACATAAATGAGAAACGCCGTAAACCATATAATTTTGAAGGATATTTATATTTCCGAGCGTCTTGTTTTTCTCGCAAATGAGGCCTCAAGCTATACCTATTAGGAAAGCAGACCATAAGATTAATCACAGCAGGATGGACCCCACCAATTGGCCATAAACTAGCGACAATCAGTTTTGCACATGTGGCAAAGTATTGAAGTTCATTAGGTTTTTCCTAACGAAAACTAAAAATCTCTAAAGTGTGAAGAATATTTACCCATAATACTCAACAACAATTTCTTACAGATTCTCGGCAAATTTTTGCAAATTTTTTTGCAACCATCCGGATCGAGGTTTTTGGAATAAAGAGTTATAAAATTAAATTTCATTTATTATAGAAAAATATATAAAAATACATTGAAATTATGACATAAATCTGTAAATCACCAGTCCCCGTCAAAAGAGTACAATAATAATTCTTGGTCATCAACGTCGCCCTTGCCAACAACTCCTTCTGGTTCTATAGTTTCCTCCAGTTCTACCTCTTCGGGTAACGTATCTTGGCTGTCTTTATAATTCGAACACTGGCGGGACTCACATGAACCACAAATAGATGAGCATGGTAGCCCTGCTTTCTTGCACGAACATGTTCCCTTACATTCTTTCTTACATTGACAAAATATCATCTTTATGGGTTCCAGAACCGCTGGGTATTTAGTGGTTTGGACTGGCATGAGTGTACCCCCTACACGTTTCCATCCCCATTTTTCTGGTAACAGTTCGTTTCCGAGCCACTGCTGGACTTGCATATATACCCGATAAAGGTGTTGCCTTGCAGCTTCAGGTGTGGGTGGCAAGGTTGCTAGTTTAAGCGCGGTTTGGTTTCTGTTTCTGTCTCTGGTGAATCGCTTGAAAACCTCGTATCTAATTTTTGTCAGGGTTTGTGTATCATCATCACTGTACATCGACACAATGACAGTTCGCCCGTCCTGAAATATGGTCTCGTGGGGAAGATTATGCTTTTTAAAATTTTCAATGACCGCTTCCAGTTCCGTGTCTCTGTTCTTCGTTACCTTTTCCTCTAATTTGTCGACTATTGACGTTTTTCCTTTCCCGAAAAAAGCGGAAGTTATATCGCTTCCCGAAATCGCATGGAGAAATAAAATATTGTCTCTAACGAAGGGCCGTGCATCCAAGCTCTTGGAGGAAAACATTTGCTGGGTTTTTTTCCCTTCCCAGGCTTCAAGAAATAAATTGTTTGATCTTTTGGGGTCAGGGCTGTTATCAGTACAAGGATGTTAATATCCTCTGCCACTACTACAACTGGCGGTCCGTTGACAGCATATTTCTGCAACGCCGTATGTACGATCAACGAGTCTGCATCGTCTACTGCTTGTCTATCGGAAACGCCATTCCCTTCCAGAACACCCTTCAAATACTGAATGAAGCGAATTTTATTGTTATTATTGGACAAAAACTTTTCCTTTGGAAATGTTAAAACCATGTTAGGCTCGAACCTTATGTCAGGGCATGACATGTTGTTTGCACGTCGCAAACGTTCTGACCCTTTTATATTATCGCGATTGCATTCACAGCCATCGAAAACCACTGTGACTTCCCGGGAATAATTATCTCTTAAATGTTTTACATATCTGACGAAAATTTCAACAAATAATTCCTTATCCATCCAGGTTACGCGATGTACTACGCGATACTTGCGTGTAAATGAAATAGCATGAAACCTTATGCCTTGCACTTGATTAAGGATACTATTTGTTCCAACCGCAAACGCTTCGTGATAATTAACTTCTTTCCCAGCAACGAGCCCGGTGGACAAGGAAATAAGTTCTTCTGTATGTGGGAACGGGTTGCGTATTTCAATTCACCCCTTTAACTTAGCCAAGTCTTCGTAATCGCGATCTGTCCGGCTGTCTCGGGCATCTACATGCTGGTCACTGAAGTTGAAACGGACCCCGCAAACTCCTCTATTTGATTACAAATATCCACCATGAAAGGAAGGGATGCGATGAACTTGGTAGTGGCACTCGTATTGAATCCACGGTTAACTAATCCGCCGCTAACTTTAACCATTCTCATGAAGTCTTACTTGCAACTGTGCAACCTAACAAGTCTATTGTGTTTCCTCTTCCAGATTCCATCCAAGTAGTTTCACTTCTAATTTGTTTTCAGTTAGCAGTGTAATGGAATTAAATATTTTGAAAAGTATTTGCAGCATAAAATCTAACGCAGCTGGTCATGATGCAATGAATCTAAATTTTTAAAGAATTACCTTTGTTATATCACCAATAACGCCCTTAATAAATAATTGTATCATGCGGTCTGAATTTTCTGATATATGGAAAACAACTTTAGTGAATCCGGTTAAAAAGAAACAAAATAATAACTCGCTGTAATCTTAGACCGATCAGTATGGTATCGGTATTATCTAAAGTTTTCGAAATTCTTATGCGTGATCAAATTAACCACCATATAAAAAAATATAAATAATACTTAACACAGTTTCAATCAGGTTTCCGTAACAATCATAGTTCTTCTTCAAGTTATTGATGATATTGTGTATCAGCACGATCGAAGCAACTCTTTTGTTATATTAGTATTGCCATACGTTTTGTGTATTTTACTGTGAAAAGTTTTGTTTTTTCTTGGTTTCTAATTCCCTTATAAAAGGCACTTTCGATTCATGTGAATTAACTGAATTAGAATTGAGTTACTATTTAGACAATTCAGTTGCTAATTAAATGATTGAGCTACTGAAGTGAATACCCGTGTTCGATTGGTACCATTCACTTCAGATAAACGTCAAAAAAAAAAAAAAAATGTAAATTTAGTTTTTGTTAAAAATAAAAATTAAATATATCAAAAATTGTTAAAAATAAATATATACAATCTATCTATTGTTTCAATGTCTCCGATTTCGTCCATGTCGAAGATCTCGCTGTAAAATGTATTTTAATTATTATATAAATATATTTTGTGCAAATATATAAAACATGTATTTTGTTTTCTATTTATACAAATAGAATTTTACATTCTTCTAAAAAATCTTGATCATTGTCGAAACGCACATACTCGATCAAATCGTTTTCCATAATTTTAATTTTAATAAACTTATTTATATATATAATATATATATATATATATATATATATATATATATATATATATATATATATATATATACACATATATATATATATATATATATATATATATATATATATATATATATATATATATATATATATATATATATATATATATATATATATATATATATATATATATATATATATATATATATATATATATATATATATATATATATATATATATATATATATATATATATATATATATATATATATATATATATATATATATATATATATATATATATATATATATATATATATATATATAT